>VZTH01013981.1:213489-286420 GCA_013397815.1 Aleadryas rufinucha
AGGAAGGGAGGGAGGAGGAAGCAGTCGCGGGAGCTGAGCGGGATCACCCTCCCCGGCTCCCCCGCGGACCCTGCCCCGCGCCCCTGGCGCCAGCCCAGCGCTGATCCCCCTGCGGCCAGGCCTTGCGGGGGTGGGCGGCCGCTGTGACCTTCCTTCCTCCCACCACCCTCTCCGTAATTGTCGGGGTTGTTTCGGGGTGGGGGGAGTGGCTTTTCCAGCCCTTCATCCTTTGCTCCCTCGGGGGAGTCGCCTGCGGTGCCCCCCGTGTGGCGGGGGGGGCCAGGCTGCTTGTGGCACCCTCTCTTTTCTTGCACGAAGCGGGCTTGTCGTGGGGACGGTGTTTCTTTCCTTCCCGGTCATTTCTCGTGGTTCACAAATTTTTTTGCGGTGGCTTTCTTGGTTATGCAGAGAAGTCGCATCAAGATGTGTTGTAAGCAGTTAGTTGTACTCAGCTTTCATTGGTAAAGGCTCTCCGTCACGGGAGTCGGGCGGTCACTTGCAGTTTTTCCTTTAAAATATAGTTGAATAAGACCTTGCGATGCTTAAATCTTTCACGGTGGGTTCATGTGTCCGTCAAAATCCACGTTTTACTCAGCCTGTGGAGGTGACCTAGTTTCTAAACAGGGAACTTATATGGTTGTCACACTGTAATACACACTGTAAATTGGACTGTGCCAAATTAATTATACCAGGTGTTGCTGTGAAAATATGTCACTCATGGACCAACTGTTTCACATATAATGTTATCCCAAGGGATGATGCTGTTTATGCCATGTTCATTTAGTCTGGATTTCAGTGGAAACTGAGGCTGTCCTAAGCAGAACTTTTTATCAATTCTCTAGTTGTGGAAAGGAAAATGTAGCTTTTACTCAAAATGCCAGATCTCCACTAGTTTGACCATGACATGAAGTGCAGCTCCAGGAAATTTACATGACTTAATATGCCCCATTACCACCATCTCGAGGCTGAACAAACAGGCTGATCTTCCGTCCAGAACAGCACACAGCGTTCTAGAGAAAAGCAAAAAAAAATTCCTGTGATTTCAAAGGCATTTTTTGTTCTTGTTGTCTACTTTCACTTTGTATCACTAACATTTAGCAATTACAACTTTCTCAAATGAGGGTGTAAGATACTAAGTAAGTCTAGTTTGTTAAATCTCTGTCCTAGATATGTATGGACAATGGCACTTGCAAATCATGCTGGCAATGAGTTCAATTGCATATTGATATTGCAGATTTTATGGAAGAAGCTAAGATTAAGTTGGGGGATCTATGCTGCTGAGTTGATCTCTTGCATTGTTCCAACTATAATGCTTTAGTTTTATCACCTGAGGAGAAACTAATTCAAACTTTATTATAAACAGATTATACCTTATGAAGTATGTATGCTGCTCTGAAGAAAAGGATGTTATCTGCTTTCTATGATTTCATTTTCTTCATCTGTGTGAGTCAGTTTATTTAGGAAAAATGTTCTGCATCCTAGAAAGCTTCCCTCATCTCCAAGTAATTTTTATCCGTGCAACTCTGCCTATCTCTGCCTGGCTAAGAGCTTCCACTCTCTTGTCTTACTGAGAAAGTGAGAAATTATTCACACCTGTCTCTTACATTTTAGATGATCAGTACAAGGTGGCAAATTGATGGCTATCAATAATTAAGTATTTGGAAGTATTTAATGAGCTGTAGTGCTGTTCAAATCCATCATTTGTCTGCTAGAAAGGTGACAGTCTGTGGATCTCTAGCAGAGTGCTGTTGTGAGGTTTTGTTTGAGAAATGCTCAAATGTCAATGTTTTTGTTTCACAGGGAACTGATTTGAACAGCAGTGCCAATTTCCTACTCTTGTATGACTTTGAAGTTTTTTCTGTTCTTCTTATAAAGCCCCAATGACTGTCAGTTTTGTTGTTCTTAGTTTGTCTTGTGTGTGGAGGGAGGAGATGTGACTGGGGAAGTACCACAGTATACCTCTATAATATCTCCCCTACTCCAGATTTTCTAGCAGTAAAGCAGTGAAGCTGACATGGTGGCTGGTTAAAATCCGTTCAGCAGGGCTTTGCATCTATCAGTGTTCTGCTGGTTTGCTGCAGCAGAGCTTGCAGAAGATGCATGGTAAAGAACCTGAGAGATGAGATGGATTTGATGGAATAGGATAATACAATGATACAACTTAAGGGCTACGCGTCAGTGCCGGGAGTGCTGCTGATGGAGAGTGTTTTGTTCACTTGCTTATCTTTCTGCAAGAAATTCAGTCTCCTGATCTTGACAGTGCCTGTGCACTGTCTATGCTGCAGGTACTGCTAGAACCCAATGGCACTAATGCCATTAATGTGGGAGAGTGTGCTGTGTTCCTTGGGTAGGCTTTGCAGTGTCTGTGCCTTTATGGTTGGCATTGCTGCCACTTTCAAAGTACTATCTTAAAATTAATTCAGGACTTCACTGCAGTCATTTTTCCTTCTCAGTCTCAACCTCCCTGTACATAGTCCTTTTCATCTTTTCCTTATCAATTTGTCTTTATTCATTCCTCTCTTTCTGCCTGGTGCAGTGTCTCAGTCAGATATTTTCTTTCTGCAAAAAATGTTTAAATGATGATTGATTGAGCAGTGCTCTCCCACTGAAGTAGCCGTCAGCTACCATTTGGCTCAGTTGTTTGCAACGAAGATGAGTAAGAGGTTGAACATGCAGAATAAAAGAATATATTATTTTTAACTTTCTAGGCCAGTCTACTTGCTGAAATGCGAAAAGGACGCATATAAAGCTACATAACAGTTTAATTCCTGTGTAAGAAAATTTCAATTGTTCATCTGACCTGCATTCTTTAACTTTTTTTCAATAATCCTATTTTCAACAAATAGCAGAAGATCACAAGCTGTTAGATTTGTTATCTAATTATGGGGAAGACCCTTTAGTCTTCACATGAGAAAGGATTGTACTTCCTGAGTGTAGAAGCCTTGAACTGTAACCATTTACTCTGTGGTTCAGATTATGCAGCTAAGTCAGTAATTGTGTATAATTTGGGGAGGAGTGGGGAGCATCTTAGTATGGGAAGAAAAAAAGATCAGGTTAGAGAGAATGAAACTTTTCTTTGCACCAATTGCCTTTACATTTACTTTGCTAATTAAGACCACTGTTGTTGGTGTTTGACCAGCTGAATGTTAGCCTTTGAACCTATTTGTCCCTTTGAACCTACTCACCCCTGACACTAACAGCACAGCTCTGCATTTCAATGCCCAGCAGAAGAAAATTTCTGCTTGAGGAGGGTGAATTTGAAAGTGGGAGGGAATGACTAAAAGCCATAAGCTTTCCATGTAATGCTCTAATAACTCACTGAGAGGTAGCAGGGAGAAGAGGAAAGAGGATTGCTGGAAATTCAGCTGCTACTTAGGCTGAAATGATTAGACCCATTGCCTCAAAGTTCTTACCTAAATGCATATGTACTGGTTCAGCTGATGGATAGAGTCACCTGCTGTGTTACAATTTCTACAGTCATTTCTTTGCTCAGCACCTTATATGATTGTTAAGGTCTTAGTTTAACACTACATGTACCTTTAAATTTTTTTTTCTGCATACTGCTTAGATGTTTGATACTCTTTATGTAGTATTTGAATTTCTTTTAAACCAACACTGAGTTATGGGATTGTTTTTTAAAAAAAATAAGAACTTTGTATTAAAGCTGCATTTTATTAAAGAAAAATGCCACAGCAAAATGAGGAATACAGGACTAAAGCTGAATAGCAACAGATTAAATGTTTTTAATAACATTTTTTGATATTGCAGTTTATTGAATTGTCCATAAAACTGTACAAATGTTATCAATTCTCAGAAATTCATGCTGAAGTGCAGTTGAAGAATTATGGAAAATTTCTTGAGGAATATACATCTCAGCTGAAGAGAATTGAAGATGCTTTGGATGACTCTGTTGGAGATGTTTGGGACTTCAGTCTTGATCCCATTGCTTTAAAGGTCTTCATATATTTAATATACATTGCAATTGTTACTTTCCTAGTTCCTTCTGCCCTTCAAAACCTCAGAAGTAAAAGCTTGATGCATTTATGCTCTTAAAATTTTGACTTTTGTGTTTGAGAAACCTATCCCTTACTATTTTAATTATCAAGTAATTAATAAATTGGTGCATATCATAAGAGAAAATTTTTTCTTTTTACTATTTTCTAGTCTTATGGATACTAGCAAAAGCTAAATTAATTTCTAATTCTTCATGTGTTGGGAAGGCTGGTTTCAGCAGACTTCTTCCCTGTGACTCTTGGTGTTTTTATCTGGGGGCTGGGGTTCCAGGAGAGCTCCCTAATAGTTGTAAAACTGCAGAGCAAACTGTGTGTATTTATAGGTTGTTTTTTGACCTAATGGCCTTGGTACAGAATTGGCTGTTTTCTTGGTCACAGGGTCTCTCTCCTCTGTGGAGCATTATTTTTTCCTCTTCACTGAATTTCCAGACATAATTTAAAAGTGCTTTTGTTGCCATATGAAACTTGTCTGTGCTGAAGATGCACTCTCAAGCAATCATGTGTCTGAATAATTTGAATAAATTATGGTAGGGCCACCACAGTACTGGATGTTTATGCACTAGTCAAAATCAGGTTGACTTAAGTACAAATTGTTGGTTCCTGCATACAGATGCATTTTCTGCTTCCTGTTTCTGGCAGTTGGGATTATTAATTCATGTTTTAGTTTTCCTGAGCTGTTTTTTTCCTACATATGGCATAATGACCATGCTTTTGCTTTTCTTGTTTTGTAAGTAAATTGTTATAAATGCTATGTAATATACCTAGTTATTTGCCTGTCTGCCTAGAGTGAAAGGAAAGGTATTTCCATGTAAAGGTGAAGAGCCAAGGTTTCCTGCATTGCAGGTTGCCAGTAATGTGCAATTGTGGCTCTCCTATTACTGACCCTATTTGAGATTAAACTGAGGGGGATACCTGCCTAGTTGGATAAATATATTTTTGACCAATGTTTTCTAAAGTTGCTCATTTGTTGTTTCTGTTTGGTTGTTTTGTTTTGTGGCTTTTTGTTTGTTTATTTGTTTTTTATTTTAATTTTAGCTTTTGCCATATGAACAGTCCTCCCTACTGGAGCTCATAAAGACAGAAAACAAGGTAAGTGCTTTACGCTTAAAGGAAAAGAAAAAAGCTATTCAAACTCAACCCAAGCCCTGTAAATGTGAACTTATTTGTAATCTGTGTGATTTTCTTTCCCTGCTTTGAGTCTAGGTTCTAAACAAAGTTATAACTGTGTATGCTGCTCTTTGCTGTGAAATCAAGAAGTTAAAATATGAGGTAAATTCAGCTGACTTTTATTGTTGTGTATGAAAAGGTTTGCAATTTGGCAAGCTGATATATAGATTTATTTTTATCAGTAAAGAAATAAGGTATGTCTAAATAATTTTTGTAGCTTGATTACATATGTCCTATTTATTAAAAAACAAATTTCTGCTTTTGTTGTTAGGCAGAAACTAAGTTTTATAATGGCCTCTTGTTTTATGGAGAAGGAGGTAAGTAGCTCCCTTTACTGTAAAAGTTTTTAGTTTTGCATTATTGCTTCAGGTTGTATTAAATGCTTCAAAAACTGTAATTTTATAATATGGATACATGCTTTCTCTGTGTCTTTAAGTGATGCACACCAAATAGTGAACTTTGAGGATACAGGGATATATAGTTAGTGTCTTGTAGCTGTCTTGAGTTAGCTTAAGATAATAATAAGGTTTATCTGTAAAGCCCTGTTATCTGCTATAAGTATTGTTACATTAACAGGAAATTTTGTTGCAGCATTATTTGCATGGGAAGTAGGGAGTGTGAGCTGCTAAGGTTGTATTAAATGTCTTACATACAGCTTGTCTACTGTAGCAGCTCTTTTGCAAGGTATGACATTGAAAACATGTTTTTCACGTGTAAACACATCCTAAACCAACTTACTGCGTTTTGGGACTAGATTTGACATTGGCTGTAGTAAAACAATAAATCTATGATTGAATTGTAGTAAAACAGTGAAGCCATTAATAAATAACTTGACCAAAGTCCCGCACTCTTCACTTTACGCAATTGGTATTCCAAGGCAAGTTGGAGTGTGTTGATGTCACCTGCCCTTCCAGAGCAGGTAACTCACACCACGTGTTTAGACCATGGCATAAGATGGGCACAAGTAATTGTAAGTCAATTCAAAAATCATGAGGCCCTGCTTTAGGTGAAAGCTGATTTTTGGCTCGGACTTAAACGGGTAACTCCTGAATGACTGGCCTTAAGCTTCCACCTTAAGGGATACTAGTATGGGAATAAGCACAGCTCTTGGTCATAAGGATTGAATATATTAAAGAGTTGCTTCAGAGACCTATCAACCAACTTTGTTTCTATTTCAGTAATTTGAAAGAGAGGGAAAGCCTTTTTGTAGTAGTATTGTAAAAGGGCATTCTCAAAGCTTTTCGAGAGATGAGTGTGTGTGACAGAAATATCAGGGAATGTGAAATCTTTGAGCTCAGGACTGTTTATCATTCCTTTAGTGCAGCTAAGATAACTGTTGTGGTTAAGGAGCATGGAAAAGTGGGGGATTTGTTAGCTTGTTATGTGGGAGGTTTTTTTGTGTGGTGGTTTTTTTTGCCTTCTTTTCTTAGCAGACTTGCACATCTTATCAGATAGGGTTTTAAGTATTTTAAAATCATATGCTGCCAAAATGATACTGGCAGATCCCTCAGAATTTTCCATGTCTCTAGTATGAAAAAGTCAGACTGTAGGAGATTAATATACTACAGCAGCAGTTTGTTCCTGATGAGTGTTGTGCAGTGAATGCTTGGGAATGGCAGGAACTGAGAGGTCGGCCTTCTGAGGTTTAGGTAGGAATGCAGAAATTCTGTTCTCTATTTCCATATCCCTTCTTGTAGCATTTGCTTTGATAACAGCAAGTTTGCTTACTTTAAACAACTGGCAAAGTTACTGGCTCAAGGATGGTTGAAATTTAAACAAATACTATGCTGGCTTGTTCCATCTGTGTAAAGAAAATTTTCCCCCCGTCTTGTCTTTGCAGTGGCTAGGACTAGTCTAGGAACTTTAGGTAGTTGGGCGGGATTTTTTGGGACATACATTGAAGAGATTAAAGTTTGCATAAGATGTGTAAAGAGGAAGCAATGAAATATTTAGTATCTTGTCCCAGAGCTCCATGTTAGAGAATTATGGAGACTCCTTTAATCTCTGGCAGCCCTAAAAGGATATATTTTATGTAGCAAGAAGACCTGCATTTCTTCGGCAGGTAAACTTGTAATTTTAAGTGAGCTTTTTTTTGCTCAGTGAGTGACCCAGAAGAAAAATCTCAAGTCTATAGCATCGATCTGTTGTCACATTGAAAAGACAGTATTTTGTCAGGTGATGTTCAGACCGCTCCAGATGACTGAAACAGTTTGGCATGGGTGATGTAATTATTGTATTTCTGTGTTCTGTGTCATACAGATAATGCTGTGAAGCTATGGTGGTAAGCCAAGCCTGTTCTTTTGTGCAGAAGGATATGTAGGAAAAAGAAAATTAATTCATTTTGGTTAATCATGTAGTATATTCTTTCAATAAAAAACATCTGGATGTTTCTTGCAAGATAAATACCTAGTATTTTCATGCAAATTTCTTAAAAATGGAAACATTTCTATGAAGTTACGTATTACATGTGCCTTCAAAGAATTATGGGTTTTATTCTTTCTCTTTCTAATGAAGGAGACTTTTCCCAGCTTTGTATCTAATTTATAAATCATGTAATTTTTAATGAAAAAGAAACTCCAAAGATAAGTCCACCTTAGGAAAGCAAAATTAAGAGGTTTTGAGGCTCCATCAATACACTTAAAATAGCACACTCTACTTGTATGAGAAATAAATGGCTTAGGGGGCAAGCTTCAGCATTCGTTTAACAGGTACAACACAGGCTTTAGAAAGTGCTGACAAATGTTTCTCTTTTAAGCCACAGATTCCAGCGTGGTGGAGGGAGATTGCCAAATACAGATGGGAAGATTTGTTTCTTTCTTGCAGGTAGAGTATGTTTGGATTGTTTGACAGCAGTTGTAATCTTCATTTTACTTGCAAAATGGATTTTAACAGTCTGCCATATCCTGTTTGTGTTTTGCTGAAAGGCATAGCAGTCATTTGATATGTTACTGTGTTTTGCCTGCAGACCTGTCACAACCAGCTGACGTATCACACACTGTCTGGGGATTTTTTTATAATTGTCTCTGGAAGTCTAATGAGAGAAGGAATTAGAATTTACTTTTAAAGATTTCAGTAGGAGAGAATAAATTGAGGTTGTTTTCATCTGATATTAAAGATTACTGTTTTTATGGGTTTGGTTAGCAAGTTTGTGTTCATTGAACACCAGAAATGGGTTCCTTGTTTTATACGTTTGGGGTTTTTTTAGCTGGTAGAAGAAAGCAAAATCAAAGTATGTACCTGAAAAAAATTGCAAACATTTTTGGAAGAACACTTATTTCTTGTACAGTTTGGTTGTTCAGGATCCTTAGCATGAAAACAGGATCTGTTTTTCTTCTGAGGATTTCCTGTGCTCTTGGGTTTCAGTCTATTGTGGAGTTTTTTGTCCTTAATATGACTTAAGCAACTGTCCTATTCCCAAAAATGTTTCTATTTTTATGCAATATTGCTTATAATAAAATATACAGATATTTCATTACAAGTAGAAGTAGAGAATTTGAAGTAGAGAATATAGAGGAAGCTTCCAGAATGTTTAAACAAATTCTGGTTTAACAGGAGTTACAATTCCTCTTCTTGCTGTATAGCAGCATGGCAGTAATCATTTACTGTGTCATGACAAGTCAAATGCTGTAGGAAGTAATTTCTCTTCTTCTTTTACTATGCTGAACTGCAGTGAATTGTTAAGATCTCTTGGGTTTTCTTCCCCATTTTCCAAGCTCTTTGTCTTATCAACTTTGTAGGTTTCATCTTTCATTTTCTGTTTCTTTCCTAGCAGATGTTTGAGACCTTTTAGTGATTCTCAGGTGGGGCAACTGTACATTTGTGTTTTTCCAGAGCTAGGATGCTCTGCCCAAGTGGAAGCTGGGAGCAGGGTCTCTGTCTGTCTGGATTTCTGTGTGCATTGCAAACCAACTCTGTAGAATAGGTCTGTTTGTTTAAGGGATTTATGCTGATATGTATATTTGTAGGGTAAACACTGCACAAAAATACATCAGTATTGTTTGTGAGCGCACTTTCTATGTTGTGATGGGTTAGGAATTGTTGAAAAACTTTGGAAGGAAGGGACATGCAGGATGTTACCCCAAAGGGAGGGTTTGCTGTGCTAACCGATGTGTGTAATTTAGGGTAAAGCTATGAGGAAAATGTTTTGCTTGTGAAGTTTTTTCTTTTTCAGCTGTTGTGTTCTCCTAAATCCATCGAGTAATCTATATCCCTAGACTAGGAAACACTGTTCTGATCAATAAGCATATCCCCATGGGTGTTGTGAAAATATGCAGTTGACAAAAAGGTGAAAAGTTGCTTTCACAGAGCTAATGTCTACATATTGGTTTATTGGCTCTTTTGAGCTTTCTAGATTAGCTAGATGCAAATTTGCTAGGTCAAAATTTTTTTAAAAAACATTATCAAAATAGTGCTCTGAAGTATTACTTTAAAATTACAATCTTGTCTGTATTATGTAGTTGCTTATGTGTGTGCTTTTCAATTGGACTACTTTCCAGAAATTTTAAAATGGCAGCTGGTGCTGCCTCCCCAGGAAACATGATCTCGGCTGTCTATTAATCCATTCTTCTGGAATCTGTTGGCTTATTTCAGCTGCATTTGTTAGAGCAGTGCAAGTATAAGAAGTAATGTTTTGTGAAAACTGGTGACTAATAGAAGGCAGAAGCCCAAATAAGATCTATTTTTGATGGAGAGGAAGACACAATTCAGCTGTTAGCCAGTCTCCTGGCAGGCCGGCTGTTCAGCCAGTGTGGGCTGTCTGCTGTAAAGCCATCTGTGTGCAGACTGGCTAGACTCATCAGACACTGACATTTCCCTGATGGGATTTATAAGGTAAATTAATGAGCAGGTATTAGTGCAGTTAAGGGAAACTCAGATTCATTTATCCTGTTGTTCAAGGAATGCCGTGTTAAATTCCATTCTAGAAATTTGTCAGAGTTGACATGTTCTCACTCATTCTGTGTTACATAACGGAGCTGAAGTTGTGCCTTGGTCAGGCAAACCTCTCAAACACATTGACTTTGTTTGTTTGTTTTAAAGCAGTGTTTTGTGGCTTATCAGTCTTAGAGTAGGTACAGGCTTCTGAGGTAATTTCTGATTTGACCTGGCCATGACCAGCATCCAGAGTGTGACTTTTGAATCTAGTGGGGAAAAGCACAGCCTCTGCTAGCAGGGATATTGTCCCTGAAAGTACTTGGGCTCTGTTGTCAAGTCACTTCTTACTGTCTTTGGTAAATTGAACCAATAGTATAAATTGTCAGAGTTGTACTGGAAGCTTGTGTTTTGCAGCTTCTTAGCTTAGTCCCAGATCCTTTTTCAGAGCTGTTGATAGGATGGTTTCCATCCTGCTGTAGGTCTGTCCACTGACTTGGATTGGGGATATAGTTGGAGCTTGGCATGCAAATTCTGTAGTTTATGTTTGGTGGTTTTGGTGTAAACTTGGTGTACACAACTTGTGTATGAGGAGGATCTATGAATTTATATGCATTTTATTTTCTTGCATTTCAGGAGCTGTCTTGCTTTGTTACCCGATGTTATGAAGTGGTGGTGAATGTAGTGCATCAGCTGGCTGTTCTGTATACCAGCAACAAGTAATTATTCCCTAAAACGCTGTCTTGTTTTTATGTAGAGTTAAATGTATAAAATATGAATGTTCTATTTAAGGCATGGTCATTTTTGGAATTAGAGATATAATGCTTTGCTGTGCAAGGTTGGGCTTCATAAACAGTTACAGAAGTGATTTTGGTTTATTTTCAGAAAAAAATAGTGCTTGTATATAATTAGATGCAAGGATTTCATTGTTTGTCATTTTTAGTCTTTATGTTTGAGAAATATTATTATTTTTTCATCCTTGCTCTGTTTGAGAGGCTCCTCCTGTTGCTTGATACATAGCTTAAAATCAGATCACTTCTACAGTCTGTTTTTAAAATGTTAATCTTGGCATATATGCTTCACAGGACAGCCATGATAAATATAAGCTGTTCTAAAGTTAAAAAGGCATTAAAATATTTATTTTATTTACAGGAATGCACCTAAAATTATAGAGACATCTGGAGTTCATTTTCAGGTGAGAATGATTTGGAACTCTTTTGTTTGTGTTAATATATATAGGTCTTGATGATTAATCCTGAGAAAAACAGCATGAAAGTGACTTTTGAATACAGCTTTCATTTTGGAATCTCCTTTAAAGGTTTTATTTTATTAATCAGCTTTTTCTGGCCTTTATGTGGGAAGGCCTGGTATCTCCATGTCTGTCATATTCTAGCTTTCACAGAATCACAGAAAAGTGTTTGCGTGCTCCCTTATTGCAATGTGTGCCTCTGCATACAGACAGTTTTAAAAATTGTGCTTTCGGTGTCAAGATAGATCAGGGAATTTAGTTTGTGTGCAGACACTCCTTTAATATTCCTTGTGTCACTACAAGTAAAATCTTTAAGCTGCCAAACCACAAAATCTCCTGTTTAAATCTCTAGCTGATATCTTGTTGGCTGAAAATACATTGAAAGGAACTGAAATTTTATGTGCCACATATGACTGCAGTAAACTTTCTAATAATTATAGTCCTTTTCTTTCCTTTTTTTTTTCTCCCTTCACAAACAGGCAATGTATGAGCATCTGGGAGAGTTGCTCACAGTCTTGATCACTCTCGATGAAATAATTGACAATCATGCCACGCTGAAAGAGCACTGGACCATGTATAAGAGGTGTGTCTCTGATGTGAAAAATACTCCCACAACCTAAAAGATAAAAGCATGTGCATCTGTGTATGTTCCTAGAAAGTCAGTGTGGGAATGTGGATTTTGGTAGTGTCTCCAGAAATTTTAGTGAAGAGCAGGGCTAAACTCCTGTGGTGTCCTTGTAACAGTATCAGTAAGTTTTTAAAGTACTGAATGTTGCATTTTCAGTGCAGGGTAAGCATCTTGGCAAACAATATAATAGTTGGTGGGGTTTAAAGAATATTCGGTAAGAAATTTCATTGTGTACAGAACTGAGCTGAGACTATCCCTGTCTATATTGATCATGGGAATGGATGTACAGCTTTAAGAAGGGATGGTACCTTAAGTAAAAGCTGAAGAGTCAACAACTATAAAGGTAGCTAAATTAGTGGAATATTAATTTTGTCCTTGAAAACCCAAATAAATGGGAGTTACTCAAATGCAAATTGCTTATACAGACCTAGTGGATTTTTGCAGGGTCTTTGGGGTTTTTTTTGTTTGGTTGGCTTTGTTTTTTTTTTAATGTTGGGGTTGCTGCTAAGGGTAGGTGTGGGGAATCAAAATCTATTATCAAAATAGTGCAGGGTATGATAAAAATCTGAGCACATTTATGTGTGTGTTCCACACCTACTTCTTACAGGCTGCTGAAATCTGTCCATCATAATCCTTTTAAGTTTGGGATTCAAGAAGATAAACTAAAACCATTTGAAAAACTGCTGTTAAAACTGGAATGCCAGTTACTTGATGGAATGATATTTCAGGTAATGAACTTAATACTGCCCAGTATGATAAAGGAAGCTTACATGAAAGCAACACTCTTTTCAGAATGATTGGTTGGTTTGTTTGTATTTTGTTTTTGTTCCGGTTACAGTGATGTGTGAATTTGGCTCTTGCATCTGTGCCTGGGAGAAAAAAGGCTCTGTTGTAAGATCCTTTCTTGCTCTTCTCATGTGCTTGAACTGTGCCAAGCTTTGAATGGTAGCAGTAAATGCGGACTGTTCTGCTGAACTAGAGAAACACGGACATCTTGGCATTAGGACTGTGTATTATCAGAATTCTGCTTTTGTCCACATAATAGTGAGCAGGTTTACATAGCATAGGTCTTTATTTTAGCTGCAAATCAATTAGTCACCTCAGTAATCTTTAAAATATTTTGAGTATGACCTGTCATTGCTTGTATACAAGGCAGGTTGCTGTCATTAGCGACCACTGTGGTGGTACATACCCCTGAAACATGCAGGGGCACAGGTGGATGAGAAGGATTTTATCACATTTTCAATACAGTTAAATTCAATGTGTTCATACAAGAATCCATCTCTTTAGAAAAGTGTGTAATACAGACACTGAAATGGGATGTTGTGGCATAGTGGGCAGAGGATAATGTTGTTGAACCTGCTCAAAGCAGAGTCAGTTGCTCAGGTCGTGCCATTACATCTTAAATGGCATAGGGAAAAACAGTTGTTCTGTAAAAGCCTTCAAAAGGGAAATTGTAGGTAAGTAATTAAGCACAGTTTGGCTTATTCTTTCTAAGGACATTGCTACCAGCTATCCATTTTTCATGTTTTATTTCCTTAATATTGTGTAAGTACAAAGACTTCATTATATGTTTGAAACATCAGTAGGATTTGACTGGTATTCATTCACGAAGTTTCCCCTCCTGTCCTGCAAATGCCTCTTCCTAACAAAAATTCATTAAAAATATTAGATGCAGTCCTGTTAAAGACTTTTCTAATCTCTTTGGAAAGTATGAAATGTGTCTCTGTTTTATGACTGTGTTGGGGTTTTGGGAGCTCTTTTAAACTGCCAGCAGTAGTGTGTGATTTTATGCTACAAGGTCATGAGCCACATCCTACAAGCGACTTGTGTGATAATCTTGTTTAAAGGACAGTTCGTAACATATTAAAATGTGATAATACAAATATGGATGTAGTTTCTTAGCACTAGCACATCAAATGGTTTCTTTAAAAATGCTCCTTAAAGGAAATGGGGAAATAAATGAGATGGGGCTTTGAATGTCAGGTGTAAGAGTGTTTTAATATTTTCTGGTTTTATACTTAAAAATGGAAGCGTGGTTAAGAATCTGTATGTTGTAGAAGTTTAAGGCTTACTTTAGGTTAGTCTTAAAACAGTGTGCTCTTCCAGTATTCTCTTGAAAATCAGTACTCTTTTGAGGTCCAAAATTCATGGCATTATCTTGATATATTGATATTTTTCCCCCTTTTTACTCAGGCCTGTATAGAGCAACAATTTGATTCTTTAAATGGTGGAGTGTCAGTGTCGAAGAACAGCACATTTGCTGAAGAGTTTGCTCATACTCTTCGCACAGCTTTCGCAAACGTTGAAGCCAAACTTGGTAATGCAAGCTCATGCTTTTCCTGCCAGCTTCTTTGTTTCTAAAATGGTTTATATTGTTTGTGTGGGAGTAAATTTCACAAAAGTGTATTTTTTCAGGTGAACCTTCAGAAATTGACCAGAGAGATAAATACGTGGGCATCTGTGGCCTCTTTGTACTGCATTTTCAGATTTTTCGGACCGTAGACAAGAAATTTTACAAGTCATTGTTGGATGTCTGTAAAAAGGTGAATGCTTTATTCTTTTGCCTTTCAGTAATGAAGTAGGTAATTTTCTGAGTTGCATAGCATAATACAGACTTGGGAAAAGAAACACAAAAAAAGTCAGAGAGCAGAGCTAAGAATTTTCTACTTCTTATAACTCCCCCCATCATTTTTTTTTTAAAGATGGTCTAAAATTTGTTCACTCACATAGCAGCAAGATAAAATAAACTTGCAGTTTCTATTAAAATCTTTCTTCTCAAGATTAATATGGCACTGAAGACAAAAAACTGTTTGAATTATGAGTACTCTGGTGCTGAATAAATGCTGTGGGTTTTGACCTTGGCTGTAAACATTTGTTTTGGAAGACCTAAGTGCCAAGTTGACTGGGACTTTCTCATATTGGATGGTATGAAGAAATTATTAAAGTCTCTAATATTGTTTAGAATCACGGAGACTGGTTATAATTTTGCCCATGATGTCCTTAGTAAACATTTAGGGAAACTTTTTTTAACATCAGTGTAATACTGTGTAGAAAACAGTTGCACAGGAATAAACTGAACTGTGTTAATTGTGTTTATTGCTACTTCCTAGTATTTCCCCCTCCTTTTTTCTTCCCAGGTACCAGCCATTACATTAACAGCTAACATTATCTGGTTTGCTGACAACTTCCTGATTCAGAAGATTCCAGCTGCTGCCAAACTACTGGACAAGAAAAGTATTCATACAGTTAAAACACAAAGGGAGAACTTTCTACAGCAGAGGGCACAGTCACTTACCAAGTATGCTTCCTAAATACTGCCTCATGATGCTGTTTGGCAAATGGTTTATAAGCATGTGGGCTTTTTCATTCAGTGTAGTAGCATGCTGTGTAGTGTGTCTCTCAGTGGTGTTAGTCACTTGTTCCACTTCACTGCAGCGGTAGGTGTGTGTGTTAGCATTGCTGCAAAAAAAGTTTTGGTCAAGACTAAGCTGCTTTTCATGTCATGCTTTCAGAAAAATATATATTATTACACCAAAATAACAATGTTCCTGGCAGTTCTAAATACTTGTTTCAGTTACTTCTGTTTCTGTATTTTCAAATTCCCTTTTGCTTTTTAAACTAGTGTCTAGTAACCTGGGATGCTTTGTTTTCTATTAGGGCTCTCTGCTTTCTATGTGTTTGTGGAGGTAAGTTGCTAGTAGGCTTATTCTGGAGCTTTCCTCTGCTTGGTGATGACACTTTCTTTGCAAGGATTTCTTTCTTTTTGACTGTTTTTATTGCTTGCTTAATGGTCTTTGAAATTGTGTATTTGAAAAAAACCTCTCTGGTGTTCTGCATGTAGTGTGCAGCTCACCCTTTCTCTTCTAAAATATGCTTAAAGATGAGATGGAATATTGTTAGCTGTTAGTCTTAAGAAGTGTACTGCATAGGAAGATAACAGGGCTAAGGTTTGTATGTTTCAGAATAAAAGGAGAAAGTGGAAACTGGGGTCTGTGGAATGGCAATGAAAACTTAGATTTTGCCCATGGTCTTCCAACCTGATAAGCAAGCTGGCAGAACTGAGTTGGAGGGGAGGAGGGAAGGGGAAAAAGCAGCTCTGTGCCTGATTCTCTGACAGATTATTTTCACTTCTGCCCTGTTTCTTTTTCAATCCACCTTTTCCTGGCCTTCTTTCCTGGGCTTTAATTTCTAGATAGGGCATAATTGCCCTGCTGCTTTGCTTCTGGTCTTGGGCAGTGGTACAAGTCTTAAGATTAAGAAAAAATTTAGAAAAACTTCTGGGTATTCACATACATTTCATGGAAACATAGAATTACTTAACTTGGAGAAGGCCTCAAAGCTCATCAAGTCCAATTGTAACTCAGCAGTGCCAAGTTCACCACTAAACCATGTCCCCAAGGCCCACATCTACACATCTTTAAATACCTCCAGGAATGGTGACCCAAACCCTTCCCTGGACAGCCTGTTCCAGTGCTTGACAACCCTTTTGGTGAAGAAATTTTCCTGATATTCAATCTAAACCTCCTCTGGTGCAGCTTGAGGCTGTTTTCTTTTTTCTTGTTACTTGGGAGAAGAGACCAGACCCCCACCTCACTAAAATCTCCTTTCAGGGAGTTGTAGAGAGCAGTAAGGTCTCCCTGGGCCTCTTTTTCTCTGGGCTGAACACCCTCAGCTCTCTTGCACGGCTTGTGCTCCTTCTCCAGCTTTGTTGCCCTACTTTGTACACACAGTTTTGAGGATATTGTAATAAAATCCAGATTTTGCATCTGCTGATTTGAACTGTGCAAGTAACCTTTTCTTCCTTGTTTACAAATCCTTGCACTGCCTTGGACTATTGGGCTAGTCCCTAAATATGAGGACTCTTTTTAGAAGTGTAATTTTTGGTAACAGAATCAATGACCTGAATACTTTCCAGCTACATCTGCTGCAAGAAGTTGTATTGCAGTGTCACAATTCTCTGTTTAACTCTACTTAACCATTTAATTACAACTAATGTAATTCAAGCAGCTACACTTCTGTAGAATTATGTTACTTAAGAGCAGTCCAGTCTGGCATTGATGTAATGACAAGTTATATTTGTTTGTGTGTGGATGTGTGTGTTTGTGTGTGTGTGTGTGTGTAAACAACAGAAATACAAACTTGGATGAAAAAAAAATTAACACCAGTGTTGGACTTTTCTGTCTAGTGTTTAAAAGCCCTTTCTAACAGTTTTATGTGGCCTTTTAATCTAAGGAAGTGTAGTACATGCCCTGCTAAGAGGGCCATGTGTTCTCTTGAAAAGTAGATGATTTTTGACTCATTGTACACATATAATTGGCAGAGTAACTAATCCTTGCCTATAGAGAATTAAAATGTAGATGAGTATAGGGTTCTGATACTTTTAGGAATGGTGAGTTTTTATTTTGGGGACTGAAGGTTTAAAATATTTCCCTTGCAAGACATTAAGTTTCGGAAAGAAATAATAAAGGAAAATCTTCGTAATCTTCTTACTTGAAGTGAGCAACATTCTCTGTTTCCTTCCCCAGAGATATGCAGTCATATTATGTTTTTGTGAGCTCATGGATGACAAAAATGGAATCTATCTTGTCCAGGGAGCAACGCACGACGAAGTTTTCTGAAGATCTTTCTAACCGCTGCAATGTCTTCATCCAGGTGTGCAGTCTTTTAATGTGGTGATGCAGCAAACTGATGTTTTGGTGGAAGTTGTTGAACATAAATTGCAGGAGTTCTGTGATCATTGGTGTGTTATTTCACAGTGTGGGAATTCTTATAAAACTTTTAATGCCCAGTGCTCTTCCAAGAAAATCTGTAGAAGGTCTTTTGATAAAGAATGTGGGGAAAGGGAATCTGACTAAATATTCAGTGGCTAGAGTTTTGGATTTTTCTTTTGACTTAGGAAATCAAGAAAGCTTCATTTTCTTGTAGTAAAGGCTTTGGGTTTCTTTCCTTTTGAGTCATGATGTACTTAGGGTGGACTGAACCAGTGTCTAATTTAGTTTTATTTAGGACAGTGCATACTCCCAGTAAAGGTTTTGTGTTGTTTCATTGTGCTTTGCCTAGTGATGGTACTTTGCAAGAGTCTTACTACGTTCCGAGACAGCTGGTTTTCTTTTGGCCTACTAACAGCATGTAGTCTTAATGTAAGATGCATCTTATTTCTGAATTTATTTTTTGCTAGTTTTTATAAGTATCTATCTGCCTGACAGAAATTTGATGAGAATAGGTGTGTGAAAAAAGCATGGTCCTGAATATTCTTTAGCTAAAGACAGGCATGTACTAGGATCTGTGGTTTTTACATTTGAATTAGTTGCAATGGATTTAAAAATTTGCTCCATACTGAATTGAGTTTCCTACACCACTTGCTGTCTTTTCCTAGTCTCTTTTTCTTTTTTTTTATTGTTACTACTTTTTCTTTGAAGTAAGTTTAATAATTTTTTGTCATGTTGTATATAATCAGCATTGTATTTAAAAGCTTAGCAAATATTTATGTAGATATGATTGGTATCTTTATTGTGGGATGGACATTTCTATTCAGAAAGTGTAAAACTGTGTAAATACTGTCAGTGTATTTATTCCACAGAATCTGGAAGGTTTGGATTGTTTTTGTGATGGATTGTTTCTTAGGGGGTGGGGAATTGTTTGATGGGTTGGTTTACAGTAGACTGAAATTATTACACCTTTGAGGCTCTGTGATTATTTAACTCACTAAACTGTGTTTAATTGGACTGGCTTTAGAAGAGGTTAATCAGGTGATCTAATGAGTCATAGGCAGTTTCATAGTGTCTGCTACTAAAAGGGTCTCATTCAGCTTTGGGATCCCAGGCTTGCTTAGTTCAGTGGACTGGTAAGCTCTCTGTTGTGCAGGGGCAAAAGTTAGTTGTCTGTCATGTGTGAAACAAAACAGAGAGGACTTCTTTCATTGACTTGTGGAAATATTAATTTTTAATTTTTCTTCCCCTCATATTCATTTTATTTTTAGGGTTTTCTTTATGCATACAGTCTTAGCACCATCATTAAAACTACAATGAATCTTTACATGTCAATGCAAAAACCTGTGACCAAAACTTCAGTAAAAGCCCTGTGCAGACTTGTGGAGCTTCTGAAGGTAGGTGACCGGGTGAAAATTGTTTATTTCATGTAGGAATTACAGAGAACATTGACCAAACATCCCATATTAAAAAAAAAACCTGTGATGGGAAGTGTTTTTACATGCATGGCTTCTTGTTTGAGAGTGGTTTGGTTAGAGAATAGATTTGGAAGGCTGGGACTGGTTTTGTTTGTTTGTTTGTTTTGGGTTTGGTTTTTTTTGTACCTTCTAACTGGCTTCCTTAGTTGATATCACAGAATGATTGAGGTTGGAGGGGATCCCTGGAGGTCATTGGCCCAGCCTATCCCTGCTCAAGCAGTGACACCTGGAGTTAGTTGTCCAGAACTGTGACCAGATGACTTTTGAATATCTCCAGAGGTGGAGACTCTACAACCTTTCTGGGCAACCAGGCTGTGGCACTCCTTAGTTACCCCCGTAGTAAGAAAGTGTTTCCTGATGCTCAGAGGGAAACTTCTGTGTTTGTTTGTGCCCATTGCCCCTTGTTCCATCACTGGGCACCTCTGACAAGAGCCTGGCTCCATCTTCTTTGCACCCCTCTCCAAGTATTTATGTACAATGATAAGATCCCCCTCCCAGCCTTTTCTTCTCTGGCGGAACAGTCCCAGCTCTCCCAGCATTTCCTCACATGTGAGACGCTCCATTCCATGAATTTTCTTCATGGCCCTTGGCTAGACTCTCTCCAGTGTGTCCATGTCTCTCTTGTGCTGAGGAGCCCGGAACTGGACCAGCACTCCAGATGTGGCCAAACCAGTGCTGAATAGGGGGAAGGGTCACCTCCCTCGAGCTGCCAGCAGAGTGTTGTCCAATGGAGCTAATGCTACCGTTGGCCTTCTCTGGGACAGGGGCACATTGCTGCTTTGCACTCAACCTGCTGTCCACCAGGACCCCCCAGGTCCTTTCCTTCCAAGCTGCTTTCCTGGTATGGTGGGTGATTCCTGGTATATACTGGTGTATGAAGATTGTTCCTCCCCAGATGTGGGACTTATATTTCTCCTGGTATTTTTTCCAAAAGGAAGATACTCTATTTCAGGATGACTAAAGAAAGCAGTGGTGAACAAAACTGAAAAAAAACCAAAACAAAACAGCAAAACTTAGATCAGTCCTGAAATTTTTCTATGCTCCTGAATAGTTTGATTGTCTCGGTTTCTAAGGGTTAATTGGAACTGCTAGTGAAAGTACCTTACAAAGTGGAAAGAGTCTGTATTTGCAGTGTGCATGAGCCACACATAAAGCCAGATTCTAAAGGCAGCAGTTTTGGTACCTACATGAACTAATGTGTTTTGGGATTGACTTCAGGCAATAGAACATATGTTTTACCGAAGAAGCATGGTTGTGGCAGACTCTGTGACACACATCACTCAGCATCTGCAGTATCAGGCTCTTCACTCTATTTCTGTGGCCAAGGTATGTAATGCAAGTTCTAATAATTAATCTTCCTATCTAAGTAGTTTTAAAAATATTAGTTTTAAGTGAAAGTATTTTTCATGTTTATTCAAAATCTGTAGTGTAATGCTCTGTTGTAATCCAGAGATATATAAGCTTTCCAGTAGTTCCAAGCTTTTTCCTAGAAAACTGTACAGCATAGATTTTGTTTTTTGACCAAGAATGATTCCCCCTTTCCTCTGAACTGCTGCATCTCTTGTCATCTTCCTCTTGTGTTCTTTTTAGATTTTATTTCTGGTGAATTTTTACAAACTGACCTTTGCTTACCTCTTTTCTGATGCACATTCATAAAGCAATCTGTTGCAGGTCTAAGCAAACAGGCTGTTATTTAAATCTTTGTCTTCTTGGCAAAATAGCAGTACATGGTGGCTTACAGGAGCCTGCTGTGGGCATAAATTCTCTTATTTCACTGTGGGATAAAATGGCTTCTTTTGCTTATCAGATCTTGAATTTCAGAATTCAAGGCAAATGGGAAAATGAGACTTTAGTATGCCTGTTCTGATGCATTACTGATTGGTTTTATTCTTTCATCACATTCAGTAGCAGAATTACAAAGGATGTATGCTATTGTTACTGGTGCAGCTATTAAATTTCCTTTTTATTTGGCTGTAATCTCAATTTATGTATCTGGCATCTCTATATTTTCTAGGGTAAGAAAAAAATAGTTGTACTTACAAAAAATTTATGTATAGATATATATATGTGTAGCAGGAGTAGCATGAGCTGAAAAGGTTTCAAACTTCAGTTACTAAGAAAAACTGTATCTCTTCAAAGAGTTCATACATATCTACATATATATATAGATACTACATATATAGAGATAGATACATATATATAGACACTACATATATATAGAGATAACTTTCATAAACTTTTCAAATTATATCTCTAATTACATTACAATTATTTTTAAATGCATAGAAATATGCTAGGACTTCTGTCTTGAAGCATATTGAAAAGAACACAAATGTGAACCATCCTTGATATTTTGACTACTTATCAGAAAATATGTAAAAGGCAAATGTTGGTAAATAGAAGGATCCATTAGTACTGCTCTTTTTATCTACTGTGCTTTGTTTCTAAGTGATGTAAGGTCTAAGGCGCACAGCAGATGAGGTTAGGAGCTTCATGCTGAACACACAACACACATGGAAGATGTTTTATTTAACTCTTTTGTGAAACTACCTCTTCTGAGTCCCACTGCTACTCACAAACACATCTGTGACTTCCACTTCTTTGCCGTTACGCTTGGTTCCTTTCATTTGTTCATGCAAATACGTTTGCACTTCATCTTCCTGGTACATTAGAGTTTGTAGAAAATTGTAAGCTGTCGTTATTACAGTGTTTATATGTCTTGTGGCTTTTCAGCTGTAAACTGGATTTTGTTATCATCAACAGGGAGTCATTGATTAAAAATTTAAATTACATGTCCCTTAGAACTAAGACTGGCATGCACTCTCATGTAGCTTGCACAGTGTTTGTGTACTGTATGACCTATCCTATGTTCATGTTGGCTGCACATATTCCGAGTGTATAGACAGGTAATATCACTGAATTGACAGAGTAAGTGAATCTGGATTCAGTTAGCTCTGTTCACAAAACATAACTTGTTTGCAGAAATACTCAATTTATGACAAGTCCACAAGCTTTGGGAAGAAGTAGTAAGCTATTGCCTTTGGACTTAGGTAACATTTCTCTGAACATCTATGTCTTTTTTCATCAAGAAAAGGGTAATTTCTGATAAAAAGTACAGTGAGCAACGCCTGGATGTCCTCTCTGCTTTGGTGTTGGCTGAGAACATCCTCAACGGGCCAAGTACGAAACAGAGGCGACTGATTGTTTCCCTTGCACTGAGTGTGGGAACACAGATGGTGAGTGCCATGATTGTTCCAGCCCTTCATTTGTTAGGTAGTGTCTCTTATGAAAAAATACCATCTTGTGATCTCGTGTTTATTTTTTTTCTTCTTTTCTGCAGAAAACATTTAAAGATGAAGAACTTATTCCCCTTCAGTTAGTTCTGAAAAAACTGGACTTGATCAGTGAACTTACAGAGAGGTAAGCAGTGGCAGCAGTATTAGAAGGCAGCATAGTGTCTTGGGGGAGCTGGATGTTTTTACTGCTGCTATAGTTTCAGTGCACACTCAATTTACATCATGCTGACCATTTGTAAACCAGTTGCATATCTGGGTTCCATGCAGTTTTTATGGAGAGAGACAAACACCTTTAGTGGTTGACTCATGAGATAAAATCCTGGGAAAAATGTAGACAAGTTGTATCAGGAGAGGCCTGCTTCTCCTTTGACTCACAGGAGAAAATTAGGAATGTATGTTTGATCTCTAGGCTCCTAATTAAGGCATGTAATAAGAAAATAGTTGTTTAGGACTTTGCTGTAATGTAAGATTTAAGTCTTTCAGAGACTTGAGTAAACCTTTTTGCTAAAGCAGGTACTTTTTATTTATAAATAGGCTAGTGGAAAAAAGAGAAATGAAAAGTTCTTTAATAAAGAACTTCTGGAGGTCAATGCATGTGGAACATTAAAGTAATGGTGTAAAACTTAGGCTTGAAATGCACTTGTCTTTAGTTTAAACACACTCACTGTGTTAGAAGAATGGTTTCTTCCAGATCTGTGTCTAACAATTAATCTTTTATTCCAGAGTTCAGGCACAATGCGACTGCTGTTTCTTATACTGGCATCGAGCCGTCTTTCCAATCTATTTAGATGATGTCTATGAAAATGCAGTGGATTCTGCTAGACTACATGTAAGTAATAATGTTACAACTTACTGACTGTTGTGACAGCTTCAGATGAAGAGATGATAAACCTTTGACTGAAGCTCTTAAAGGAAAAGCTCAAAAAGTAAATCCCTGGCTACTTCTGAGTCAGACATTTCGTCTCAGTCTGGAGGATATAAAAGGAATCTTTGTTCTACATCTATCTGTTATTAGATTTCTTTAAAAAATCTCGGGTTGCTATTGTTCATTCTGTATCTCTGTGTCTGTCTCTATGTTCCTCTCTTCATTCTAATTTGAAATGAACGCCTGCTAGACTTGAGCATTAGAAGCCTTTGTTCCTCATTGTGGTTACATATTTCTAAAGCAGGTATCACTGTGTTCAGTGATTCTGTGTTGGATAGTTGTCCTGTAGCTTTTTCCACCCCTCATCTCTTCTCCCCTTGTTGAAGTACTATGTACTTGCTGCAGATGTGAATCGTGCTTTGCCATGATAATCCTGATAAAAATCAGTTGTCTGTTCCAGGGTTGTACAGTACTGAAATGAATAAAGTGCAAACAATTTCTGATGAAATAGCTAATAATTAGGATCCTCCAGTCAGCAGCAAATAATACTTCAGATTAAGGACATGACACTTCAGTAGGGTTTATGAAGTCCATTTTTAATAAAAATGGGAAGACTAGTAATTCTGATTTTTGTTAGCTTTGAACACTCTTTGAGGTGCTGGTGATATATCTGTCTGTTAATAATATATATTTTTTAATAAGTATATGTTTAGTGCACTACGGGACTGTGTACCCGCTATGATGCATGCAAGACACTTGGAATCTTACGAGATGCTTCTGGAATGCTATGACAAAGAAATCATGGAAGCACTCAATGAGGTAATTTGTTGCAGTTGGGAATTAAACACACCACTGTGCTTGAGATGTCTTTAGCTCAGGTTAGCATCTATTGTAGCAAATCTGATATGATCTGTAAAAATCGCACAGAGAACTTTGGTGTGAAGTATTTTAATGAATAAGAAAGTGTAATGGTATCTGTGTTGGCTGGGAACATGAAAATACTACACTCTAAATGATGTAAGTTAACAGAACTTTGGTTACAGATTTGACTGTTCAGACAGGAGTGCTTTTTGTCAGATTAGCTTCTGTTTGGATGAATGCCTAAAATAAATGCTACTGTTCTTAGTGTGCATGCATGGCTTTTAGTAGTGAAGGGTCTACAAATACAGATGGCCTCTTGACTGAATTATTATCTAGAATTATGAAGGAGGTTTTACAAAGAAACTGCAAATTTGCATTTCCCGAGTCCTAGTTCTTATCCTTTGAACTATGCTTTTTATTTGACTAGTTCAAGATCAAACATGACATATTATTCAGAAAATCAGACCAAATTTCTTATTGCAAGACTCTTCCTCACTGAATTAGTTCTTACTATTTAGATAGGTAGCCCTAAGCCTAGTTCTCCTGAAAATGAGAAATGAGAATACTTGAGTGTAAGTTGTGTTAAACTCCTCTGTGAAAGTTTTAGTCATGTAAAAAATGGCATTGAGTAGTTACACCTTTACCTTCTCTGAGCTGTGTAGCTTTTTCTTGCTATTGAGTACTAGAACAAGAACACAGGAAATCAGTATCTTTCTGGTTCCCAAGTATTTATTGACTTTGACTTGTGTGGCCCTACCAAAGCAAAGCTTTCTTCACTAGTTTCATCAGTCTTATACATATCTGTGGAGAGAAATGTTGATTGTGCTAACAGAGCATTGTAAATGGACACGAAACATGACTTTTTTTTTGTGATTTGTTTTTTTTGTGTGTTTGTTTGGGATTTTGGTGGGCTTTTTTTTTTAACTTTCTTGAATAGCACTTGCTGGACAAATTATGTAAAGAGATAGAAAAGGACCTTCGCTTATCAGTTCACACACACTTGAAGCTGGATGACAGAAACCCCTTCAGAGTTGGCATGAAAGACCTGGCTCACTTCTTCTTTCTGAACCCAATACGTTTTTTCAATCGGTTCATTGACATAAAAGGTGAGGAGTTGATTCTGTTATTTTCATCTGTTATACTTTGGCTTTGTATATCTTTTCACTTCTTTCCACACTTTCCTAGCTAAATAAGTAGCATTATTTTAATCCTTCTATGTGTTCACAGCTTATGTAACTCATTATTTGGACAAGACCTTCTACAACTTAACGACCGTAGCTCTTCATGACTGGGCCACCTACAGTGAGATGAGAAACTTGGCAACCCAGCGCTATGGTTTAAGTATGACTGAGGCACACCTTCCCAGCCAGACTCTGGAGCAGGTACAGTGCTCACAGGATAGGAATAGAACTTCTTCCATTCCACTGTCATAGGACTGAGTCATTGAAATTAAAGTACCCAAGAATAGAGAACTGTTTGGAAAAAGTGACCTTTAATTTCTGGTTGATTTGTGAGGCAAGATTTTTACCTGCCTTTGGAGATCACACTGATATCAGTTAATATCATGTTGGGCTTGTATTGTTCATTTTTTTTGACATAATGAAATGAATTGAATATGCAAAGTCAGAGAATGTTTTCTTGAAAATTCAGTCAGCAATTTGGCAAGCAATAGATCCAGATGAATATGGAATGTTGGAATGTTACAAGTATGGAATGACCTTTGAGTGGTGAGTCTTTTTCTCTAGTTTATTGCTAGCTTTTTAGCGGGTTCTTCTTAGTGATCATCAAGAGAAACTATTTCCCAGGCTGGATATGGAGGACTTTAGGACATCTGTGGATTAGATTATAGGAGAGTGACTTAGAGCCTCCTAAAAGCTGCTAAACATGGTGACATTCAGAATACAATTGTAGTGTCATCATATTAATGGTGAGGGTATTCACTGTTACAGGGTCTATAGTTCTGAAGAGTTTCCTTCAAGAGTTTTAATATCTTGGATATTTTTGGCAGTTTGCTTCATCCCCTCATTTGGGTTTACACGTTGGTGAAAACTCTTAGAAATACAGCCCCTTTTTTTCTAATGTTTATGATGGCTGTGTCTTCCTAAGTTGAAAGAGGGCATAGAACTAAGGTCTCCAGCTGGATTTTTGGCACAAAAGTGCTGTGGATCAGTTTCTATTTCCAGCTTTGGTTTTCTATTGGCCATATTTGGTCAGCACCTTGTTACAAAGAATTAAACAATTTCACAACATTGCTTTCATAACATTCATTCTGGTATGACCTTTACTTCAAAACAAAGACACCCCACACTTCATAACCCCCAGCTTCAAAAGCCTGTTAAAATCCCTGGCACAGCTGGAAATAGGGTATATAAATTAAATAGCATCATCTCTAGGCATAATGATAATTAAGGGATTCCTTAGGGAAAAAAGTGTAAACAGTTGTATAGTTTATACTGTAAATAGCAAACTTCAGTCTTTTAGACATGTTGGGCTAAACAATATTAAAAAATAGCTAGTTGCTTGTTTCTCTGTAGACATCTATATGTCTGTAGAAATCTCTAAGGTAAGATTCTATATTTTAGAATCTGAAAACAGACATATCTCAATTTTAAATTTTTTTATTGTTTAATTGTGACTTGCAGAATAGGCTGGAGGATTCCTCTCTTTCAGGGGAAGCTGCAAAAATCCAGGAAGGAGTGTAAATGTTAAAACATATACTGAGCTGCTTTTTTCTCCTCTAAGCATTATCTTACAGACACTGAACAAAAAGTGTTGAGAGGTTCTTCATTTTGCAGAGAAAAACACTGCTTTCTAAAATACCTTCAAGTAATTGCAGAAACAGTATTTCTGCACCTTAGTGGTTAGACATGTCAGTAGTTCTTGGGAAGTTTTATCATAGTAATTGTCAATAAATAATATTGTTTCAGGGTCTGGATGTTTTGGAAATCATGAGAAATATTCATGTTTTTGTATCCCGCTACCTCTACAATCTGAATAATCAGGTAAGGTATTTCCCATACTTTTCCAGGCAATTGGCTCCAATTTGAAGGGATTGCGAAATGCTGAGTAGAGTACGTGAAAGAAAAGCCCAGGCTGAACATGCATAGTGAGAGGCTATAAAGTAGTATTGCTGCTCTAGAAAAACATCTTTGGGGATGCTGTGGCTTGGTCTTCTTGATTGTTGTGTAGCACATTTTGGCTATGTTATGCCAGTAGGATCACGCCATGTCAATTTTCTAGTGAAGCTAGAAGGCCGCAAGGATACTTGGCTGCTCTATAAGGACATAGTAGGTATGTGATTTCTGAGCTTGAAAAATGTGTATCTGAAAAAGGGTTATTGGAGAGATGAAGCAGTGACTGACATGGAGAACATGGGCAGAGAACAAACCGTTGGGGTTTCGCACAATGTGAAAATGAAGGGCCCACTACAAAAATGAGTGGCTTCCTGAAAGAAAAGAAGTACTTTTTTTCATGGCTTATAATTCAGTAGTGGAACTCATTGCTGTGGTACATGTGAGGTCAAAAGTACAAACAGGTACCAAAAGAGTTTAGACTGCTTAATGAAGGATATAATCTCAATAAATATGAGAGTCCTGAGTGCAACATCTGCCTTGGAATTGTTGAATCACGACTCTGTAGAAACCGAAGAATTTACCAGATAAAATTCATTGTATCCATGCTGTATTTTCTTGATTCTTTCCCTAATCACCAGTTATCAGCTGCTCTCAGAAATAAGATATAGGCTATTTAGATCAATAATTTATCACAGAACCGGTTTTGGGTAATTAACTTTGTTTTTCCCTCCCTGCTTCCCAGATCTTCATTGAAAGAACAAGTAATAACAAACACTTGAACACCATCAATATCCGACACATCGCTAATTCAATTCGAACTCATGGAACAGGAATCATGAACACAACAGTGAGTATCTTTTGCACTGTTGTTGGATTACTTGTTTGTGATTGTGCACAGAAACCTCCTCCTTGCATCTCCTAATGGTTTATTTTGTTACACAGTTTTAATAATGCAGTAATAATGTTCTGTGTGAATTAGTAAAACAAATCAGTTCTTGGACGTGGCACAAATCAATATAACAATCTTTTGGGAGTGTTATCACTTCCAGTTGTTACATAAAAGTTAATGAAGAGATCTAAAACTACATCAAAGGAGGGACAGATGTTCTGGTTGGACTGTTCTTGACATTATGCCCTGATTTGCTACTTAGTAGACAGATATTTTGCTGCAGTTAAAGCAAATTTTGAAAAAATGCAATGTTAATTTTTTAAGTTCTTCTTGTAATTGTTATGCTTGAGAAATACCAGCTTTTCAGTTTGCAAAATAAAAGCTACAGACCTCGAATCGCTTATTGGAAAACTGACTTCTTATTGCAAGGCTTTTAGGGATGTCTGAGGTGTAGGTGGTCATTTTAACTAGCCAGATTTGCCTCTTTGTGAGGTAAATGCAAAGAGGTGCATTGTGTCTGCTACAGCAGGAATTTATCATTGGGATTCTCAAGTTTGGATACAGTGATAAAGGTGTTTTCAGGTCAGTGTTTTCCGGTCTGCTGCTTAACTTCCACCTTGTTGCTATTTCCTTTTTTCTATTCTTCTGGCTCCATCAAAAAAAAAAAAAAAAAAAAAAAGAAAAGGAACTTGCTCAAATATTGAACCCACTCTCAAGTCATTATTTTTGAAGTGGAAATTACTAAAAATAGTTTTAATGTTTTCTTTCACTTTTCTTGGGAGAGTGGGGACTTTCTCACATTATGTGAGACTCACATTAATGTGCTACTCACATTATTTTTTGGTGGTGTAGGTTTATTCACTTCTGATTGTGAGTAAAGTTATTTTTGCAGACATGAGAAGTATTGAGATATGTACGGTAGAAGTGTGCTTCTGCCTTATGAGAAAGCGTTTTAGAAAACTTTGAGGAAGTGAAAAAGCTGTGTCAGGAGATTTTGCAGATGCTACAGACTGAGGAAGTTGATCGTGTTGCCTGTTTCAATTTGGCGTTTGTATTGTTTCAAAAGGACAGTTACAGGATGTTCCAGACAGACTAATGGCTATGTAGGGCAGGTGATTGACTGAAATACTGAACTTGTCCTTTGGTCCCTCTGCCTGTCCTGGAAGAGAGTAGGCCTTCCAGGAGGATGATTTTTCATTTTTCCTTATTCTTTTAAAACAGTGAAATTAAAGTAAGTTGAGAACTTGCATTAGAAGTTACTTAGGCACCTGGTGAAAACAGGGTGTTAGATGTGTTTGTTACTTTGCTAACTTTCTCGATTTGACTGGTTTGTTTCTTTTTGTCTTCTAGGTAAACTTCACTTACCAATTCTTGAGGAAAAAGTTTTACATTTTTAGCCAGTTCATGTATGATGAACATATCAAATCCAGACTTATCAAAGACATCAGATTCTTCAGGGAAGTCAAGGATCAAAATGATCACAAGGTATAGTAGTTTTTGAAGGCTCTAGAGTAAATTGCTATAAGAAGTGCTACTTTCATGTGACTGAAGGTGCACCGAACCATAACACTCCTATTATTTGTGTATCCTCAGACAAAGGGACAGCTTCTGTCCTGGCAAAATGCAGTGTTACCAGTGTCTGTATTCAGGAGGGCTTTGTTTCATTTCTGCTCTGTAAATATGGAGTTGGCTAAAATCATTCTCTCAGTGACTTAAGGATGATTTGATGGAGTTGTAGTTTATTGGGGGTTCTAAACTTCTGGTCTAACTCATACATAACAGTTTTCAGTTTTGAATAATAAGCGTACTTGAACTGAATCCAAAATGATGTGATCATGTAGCACTCATTCCAGTATGTCGGGATTTGGGAATGAGGGTCTGATTTTCTGTGCTAGAAAATTTTCTCAAAAATGGGAGAGACAATGTATGCAGTAAAATAGACTGCTAGTTTCTTTGCATATCAAGTGCTTATTTGTTTTAGGAATACTTTCTTGTTCACAGTAAAACTATTTCACTTGACAACTTGCAGAAGTGACTTAGTAAAATGAGTCTTGTGAACCAATACAGACAAGCAGGTGTGTGATTTGTAAAAAAATAAAGCTGTAAATGTGGGGTAAAACTGCATTACAGATAGAATTTTATTGATGTGATGAAAAGGTTTTTTTCTAAGGGTAGGTAATTATTCTTACAAATTATTCTAAATTTTTTTTCTAGTATCCCTTTGAAAGAGCAGATAAATTCAACCGTGGCATCAGGAAACTTGGGATAACCCCGGATGGCCAGAGCTATCTTGACCAGTTCAGACAACTTATAAGTCAGATTGGTATGAAATGCTGTCTAAGATGTTTTAAATGTTATTAAATGGAAGAGATCTTCATCACCTACTAACTGACCTTTTAGCTCAGGTTCAAGCTAGATTTAATTCCAGTCAGATGGAAAGTAGTTCACTTGTAGCCCATGCTAAATAAATGCTCTCATCTAGTTACACAGAAACGGCCATTGCATGTCTTAATGTCAAAAAGAGTTACAGATTGCACAGATTCCTGTTCCTTTTTCAGTTCTTTTCTTTGTTATGGAACTGACTTTTATCCATGTTGAGTATTTCCTAGTAAAATCCTGTTACTATTAAGTTCATGTATTTCAAAAAATGGCCATACATCCAGCTGAAGTATCCTTGAGTCATGCATGATGTGACAATGATATTTTCAGCCACTGATGCTGTAGATGTGCAGGACTGATCTGAACTTGCAAGTGTTTAATGTGCCCAATGGAAAGAGTTTGTATGAAAGTGAACAAAACCTTGCTTTCAAAGAAATATCACCTTTATTCCCTTATTCCTGTCTAGTCTCTGTTTCCAGGTAGCCACTTCAGGCATCAATGATGCATTTTTGTTTTATTTCTCTACATAGACTTTTGATAGCAGGGTTCCATTTAACTTTTATAACTTGGCTTTCAGAGCCAAGTTCTTTGCCAGAACTACGTGGCAACTTTAATTTACTTTTTCATGGCTCCTATAGGCTCTGAGTGTGTGTGTGTATTTAATTAATTATAAATTGCTTCCTTGCTTTTTCTTGTTTTTAAAGGCAACGCTATGGGCTATGTACGAATGATAAGATCTGGTGGACTTCACTGCTGCAGTAGTGCAATTAGGTATTTCCACAAATATTTCATTTTCCTCTTTGCTCCCTCTCTTCCCCTTGCTCTCTATTCTTGCTGATATTCCCTGTGCCCTTACCTAACCCCCCCCAAATTTTGAAAAGTTCCATTTATATGCCTTCATTTAAGTGGAATTATTGAAGGCTATTCAGCACTGTACAATCACGGACATAAATCACTAAAAATAAAACAAATTCTATGGAAAAACACGGCAAAAGAGTTAATAGAATGTACATGTAAGACATTAGTCCTTAAGCCAGCAATTTGTGATGTTAAATAATTTCAAGGGTGCATTAAGGAAAAGTAATACAAACCTTGAGGAACTTGCAAAACACATTCCTTTCATACTTTCTTCTGTATAGATTTTGTCTACGTTTATGAAAGGTCATGAAAACATAGTAACTTTTACATAGTAAGAAATAGTTGGTTTCCTTGCAAATAGTAGTAAACTTAGAGTTACCAAGGGTATTAAGTGCTAGAGAGAGGAGATGGTAGTCTAGTAAAAACAGAAGTACAAATAATGATGTGTATTTAGAAGTGAGGTTAACAATACCTGCATGAGAATGGTGTGACAGATATGACATAATTTGAAGTAAGTAGTTCAAGCCCAGAAGATGAAATTAAGTAAATTATAAATTAGGGTAGATACTTCAGTGAACACAGACAGTTGAGCATAATCCTAACAAACAGTAAGTTTTCAGGTTTGTTCCTGATCTGGAAGATATTGTTAACTTTGAAGAGCTGGTGAAAGAAGAAGGACTCTCAGAAGAAACACAAAAAGCAGCAAGGTACACTAACATTATGCTTTTGAGGTCTGGGGCAGGGATGGGATGAGAGAATTGTCATTTTATATTGATAAATGCAGCTATTAGTTATTTGTGTGTGTGTGTGTATTAAAAGTTCGGCTGCCTTTGTGCAACAGTATTTACTTTAAGCAAAGAAAATAGAAGCAGTTGTTTAGAAAATGTGAAGTAGCATTGATAGTAATAGACACTTAGAACCTGATTTCATGAAGAAATCCTTGTTTAAAAGCTAACAAGCTTTCCTCACGGTGTGCCTGAGCTCTACTTTTAAAATTTTCAAGGTCTTAGATAAAAAAAGATGCAGGGATTCTATTCACAGGCGTTTTTTTGAGAAAATTAAATCAAGAAACACGATTCAAATGGGCTGCAGAGGTAGGATACTCTCCCAAATCTTGGATTGTGGATGGAGGCAAAGGGTGAAGAGAGGGTTGTTATCCCCAGAGGTGGATAGGTTATCCCCAGAGGTGGATAAGCAAAGGGACTTTTAGCAGAACCAAGTAACCCATTGCTTATCCCTTGCAGGCAGCTGGACTCTGTGCTCAGTGACCTCACGCGGAACTTTGCAGAGGGAACAGAGTACTTCAAAATGCTGGTGGATGTCTTTGCTCCCGAATTCCGCAGCCCAAAGAACATGCACTTGCGGAACTTCTACATCATTGTTCCCCCCCTGGTGAGTGTTTGCATTGCACTGTGGCTTACTTTAAAAAAAGATCTTGTCAGATCAGGGTTGTGCTTAAATATTTTGTATTAGACTGTAATAGCATGTATGGCAATGCCGTGTGAAATTTGTGAGTCTCTTTGTGATTCCAAGACAGCCTTTCATTCTTTCAGACCCTCAATTTTGTAGAGCATTCAATCAGTTGCAAGGAGAAATTGAATAAGAAGAACAAAAGTGGAGCAGCTTTCACTGATGATGGGTTTGCCATGGGTAAGTTTCAGCACCTTCACTACTAGCCTTTGGGTAAGCCAACATAATGGATATTTGCAAGAAAAGTTTTGTTTATACTTTGTCTGTTCCCATAATTAAAAATTCCATAATTTAATTGGATTTGTGTTTGCTTCAGCAAAATGGTTTTGAGGGTTATGGTTGTGTTCAGAATTTCCTAAACATGGAATAGCTGTGTATGGGAGCAGGCAGTTTTAACATATATTGGTGCTTCCAAATTTCTTTCAAAGCTTGTGGTTCTCATCCAGATGAGAAGGAATGCAAGTATTCAGAGAAGTTGTGAGGTTTTTAAAAAATTTAAGCTTGTTCTTTATTGTGATTTTTCCTGATAGATTAATTTTAAGTTAGTAACAGTTAAAATTATATTTGCATGGAATTATCATCTTAGGTTCATCCATTAAAGACATTCACAAAATGTTTTGCAAATTACATGTTGACTTTAGTACATGGTTTGTCAATGACTAGGTGTGGCTTACATTCTGAAGCTTTTGGATCAGTACCAGGAGTTTGATTCTCTGCACTGGTTCCAGTCTGTTAGAGAGAAGTATGTGAAGGAAATAAGAGCAGTAGCTAAGCAACAGAACGTGCAGTCTTCTAATCAAGATGAAAAACTACTACAGACTATGAACCTTACCCACAAGCGACTGGAAGTTTGTTTACAGGTACAGCACGGGCCTGGTTATGTGTTCTGGTAACAATTTCTGTTCTGTACTGGGTTCAGCACTTACTCATCAGAAATCATCTAACTGTGTTCTGATGGAGCTCATTGAGAGCAAAATCCAGAGCACTGTCTTCAGCAACAATGCAAAAAGAGCATAAAGACTTGAGGTGTATGACCTGAAGGGAATGCCATCGGGTTTTGTGTATTTGAAGACTCAGTTGACTGGAATTCTTTGTCCCATGGAGTTTGAAATCTACTGCAACTAATCTGTAAATGCTTTAACAGGAGAGAATATCTCGTGGTTAAACTTCTTATGAAAAAAATTTCACATAATGCTGTGAACCCTCAGAGTTGCCTGTGTGTTAATTCTGAGCTGCTGAATTGAATGATGCATTAGCTGTCAAATAGAGGAAAGGTGCCATTTGAGTTTTGAAGCACAGCAGCTCAGGTTTTGTCTGTGGTATGGTGCTTTCTCTCTCTTGATTGGAGAAGCCTATGGGACAAATATGTAATTGGCTAGTTTTACAGCCCATGATTACGTTCTGCAATGTCTTGTTGAAATAGATAAGGCTCTGTATGCCCTCATGGTTCCCAGGAGTGTGCACTGTGTTTGGTCCTCTGTGTTTAAAAAACCTCATCACTGAACGTTGTTCAGACACTGATCCAGCTTGTGGCCATTTAAATTACTGGCTTGCATGGTTTTCCATGGGCAAGTTGCTCCAGGTTCTCACTGCTGCTACAAACCTCATTTTCAGCCTCAGTAGATCAGTGACGGATTTCTTGCAGTGATGCTGCTTTGCTTAAGTTGCCCTTTAATGTAAAGGCTGACGTTTGCTTTGTAAAATGCATGTGAATAAGGTATGAGTGGAGAAGGATTTTCAAGAGTATTTAAAGTGATTTAGATACTGAAATCTAGGTACCTAAGATGCTCCTGAAAAATCCCATTTGTATTGGTCTGCAAAAGCATTCTTGTGATACACTGATGCTCCTCCTCTTTTTCTCTTTTCCCTTAGGAATTTGAACTCCTTTATTTCTCACTAAGTAGTGCAAGAATTTTTTTCAGAGCAGATAAAACTGCAGCAGAAGAAAGCCAGGAAAAGAAAGAAAAAGAAGGTGAGTGAATGCTGTACGTAGAACATTTTGGCTAAAGAGATTGTGTGCCTTAATAGGGAAGGTCCTTTTTGTTTTATTCGTAGCTGCTTTCTTGCTCATGGGTTGATCAGCATCATACTTACCTCTTCAATTACTAGTGTTGACAATGACAACCTTAGCTGGTATTAAATAAAGTGGTTTTCACCTGTTGTACCAGCTGGTTTTCAACTTACATAGGCAGATGATGCAGTTACTATATATATTCAGATATTTATGATGTGCTTGATCTCCCATTGAATTCTATACTCAAAGGGTAAGATCTTCATTTGTGGTGTGGTCTCTTGACTAGGTAACATGGGTCTTTTGCATTTCTGTTCCTGCTTGTCTATTCTCCCTCATGAATTCTGAAAGATTCTCTTGGGAAAATCCTTTCCAAAGAAATGAAAGATCAAGATCTAAGATCAAGATCTAGAAATGCAGTTCAGTCACAAGTAGAAGCTCAGGGAGCAGTATATTAGAAATTGAATTGGTGAATAATTCTCCACTGTAGTTCTGACAAAGGCACAAGTGACCTGTGAGATTACAGTCACTGGAGAAAACGATGCGTTTTTTTCTGCACTAGAAAAACAGTTTGTAAAGAAAAAATCTTTTAGCATGAATTTATATTTAATCGTACTCAGTGAAGTTGCTCAAATACATACTCAGCACAAGAAAAAAACCCCACAAATCCAAAGAACTCCAAGCATTGTGGTAAGAAGAGATGTGCTGTTCTGGAGTCTGTAGGAGACCATTCTGGAGAACATCAGTTAGTTATATTTTAGGTTAAATATTCTCTGTGATACATGTTCGGTTCCCCAAGCAGTGTGTGTTGCAGTGAGAAAAGCTGGAAATGCATACCAGGATGGAAAGTTTTGAACATGGTAATATCTATGCTTTCTATCTAATAACCATGATATTTGGACTCTGAAAAATGTGTGACCACTGTATATGTGATTTTTAGACAAGTACTGCTGATTGAAGAACCTTTCACCCCAAATATGAATTTCTTCATTGGGCCAGGACTTCTTATGTTGCAAGGTCGGGTTGCATATGGTGACCGTGAAATACTGCATCAGGTGTTGCTATGACATCATATATATATGATGTCATAGCAACACCTGATGCATCATATATATATGCTAAGATTTGAGGGGTTTTGTTTCAAATAGAGTGTTAAACATGATCCATGTCTTTATTTTTTATTTTTGTAGAAGAATCTGGTAAAGCAAGCAATGGAGATCTTTCCAACTCTACGCCTGCAGAGCCTGTTGTGAAGTGACATGGCTGGTATGGGTGATGATTACCTACTCAAATAACTCATGTCCTTGTCTTCATCAGTAACACTCTGTAGGGGTAAAAGCTCTAGATTTGATTCACTTGCTCTGTTAAATCCAAGAGAAAATGTACATTAGTATACTAGCATCCAATGAGGCTAGGTCTGTGTTTGTCTGTATTTCCTGTAGAAACTCCTATTTTCCAGGAGTTTGCATTATTTACAGCACTTTCTTTAGATTGAAAATAATTTAATAAAATGTTGACCTTGGAGGTAGTTATTTTAAAGTACAGATATGCAGATAAAAAAATCCTTATGAATTGCTAGATGCATTCTCGCATCTCTATCACAGCATTTAAAAACCACCCAGACTCATAGCCTGTTGGTCCAAGATTTGAACTGGCATCTCTTCAGCCAGAAAACAAAACTGAATCCAGATACTGGGTGTTATCTGTTGTCCAGAAAAATAATTCAGGCATGTCATTGTGCAGTCCTGATGCATTTAATGCAGTCACAGATTACACTGTGGGTGTAACAGTGTATGTTAAATCCATTATACAAAATGGAAGTGCTTATTACTGTTTCATTCCAAACCCCCTTGTTATTACTATAGCTAGTATTTGTACTGTGGGAACTTAGGATCCTGTCAGGCATTTATTTTCCCCTGTTTTTGCCCCCTTATCAAAACATGGGAAAACAAGAAAAGTTAACATGACAAATTACTTCTCATTTCATACCGAAGGTCTGATTCGCATCCACAGAAGTAAGGAAATCCAGAGCCAAAACAGAACCACAATCAGCTCTTCCTTTTATGACCAGACACTGTGATGGGTGTCTGTAACTATTAAGTGATCTTACAGTTCATGAATATGTTGTGCCTAATTGCAAGTTTCAGCCTCAATTCTGTATTTCCTAGCCTTTGTAGGTCTGTTGTACCGTGTGTTGTTCATACAGTCTTACATGCCTGATTATTAACAATAATTGCACTGCAGGCTCAGAAGCTGCTGAACACTGTGAGAACTCTATGTAACATCTTTCCATGTCTGCAAGTAGAGGTTCTAGGTTGTGCAAGAGTTAACTCGGATTCCTAACTTAAGTAGCTAGACTTAGCTTAAAAGAAAACACCACTTTTATTAAAATATACAGGTGTGTTTTAATGTCCCAGAACGTAACACCCTTCTAGGTCTTACCAACCAGAATAAACTACTCCAGTCAGTCCAGCTGAGAGAACTACCCTTGGGGGTTTTTTTGGCACTCCTTCTTTTTTAGACCAAACTTGCTTTAATACTTGTTTTAATGGTTCAAATTGTTCCACCCACTCTTGGGTGACTGGTTAAAACAATTCCTGATGTACTTCTGATTTGCCCTTTCCTGCCAGTCACTTCAACATTCAGACAGCAAGGATGAATGTTTTGTCACAACTGGAAAGACCAGACTGATACGAACGTTCCATTTGTTGGTTCTGAGAACATGACATGCAAGCTTCATGGACTGCTAAAATCAGCTGGGCTCATTACAGTTTTTATTTTTAATTCATTATAACTGCCCTAAAGAATGCTGCATTACTTGATTTATATTTTTTGCTTTTTTACTTTGATACAGGGTTTTTTGTTTAATTTGTGTACACTTTTTTTGACCAAACTGTGCCCGCACTGAATGCTCAGTAGCACTGCCGAGATCAGCATTCTTGCTGCTGCTTCCCATCCTGCTGCAGTTGCTGTGCACATCCTTCCACATTCCCAGCTCAGCTGAAGTCATGTAAGTTCATGGAGTGGAATGGCCAAGCGCTGCATTTCCTTCTTCCACAGCAATGGCAGAATCACACATAGATGGTGTTCCTTTCCCCCAGGATGGTGTTGCTAGGGAGCTGTGTACAGTCAAGACACAGCCTACACTCTAATCTGCACTTGTATTTTCCCTTCACCTTTTTTTTTTCTTTTGGAAAGACACCATCTTGCTAAGGTAAGACTTCGCAGTGGAACATAATGTGAACCGAGCACTGTCTTCATGTACAGTGGTTAACAAATTCACGTGGTTCTGGTGATGGAAATTCTAGAGGAAAGACATAACCTATTTTTATAGATGCCTCTTTAATCTGGGAGAACTGAATGTATACTCTATGTGGCAAAAATATATACATACACAAATATGTACAGTGATAATAGAGCTATTCTTGCTAATACAGGACTGTAGTTTGTATTTCCTTCTTTCTCTTTGTCATGTAGCAGCATAGACATGCAGAAAGATTTTTCTCATCTGAAAACCAAGGTGGGTCGTGGGTTTGGATGTGACACTGAGTTGGATTAAATCCTTTTTTCTCCCCACAAGGATATGGAAGGGGTGTAAAATTCATGCTGTGGTGCTACTACTCTCTGTTGCTTTTGGGCTCCTGTTGCAATTACAGGAACCAGGTGGACTCTGAATGGTTGTCTGGAGATGAGACAATGGAGCTAAAACAAAAAATCCCCTAAACTAAACCAAACCAAACGTCCTCACTCAGAATTCCCAGGGGTGACAGAAGTGAGGGTGATGAATTTGCTGCAGGGACATAAAACACTGGTGGTTTTTTCCTTCAGGACAGGGTCAGAACAGGCTCAAGGCCAGGCTCTCACCCCCAGCAGGCAGCTGCCACCACTGCCCCCACGTGTCCAGCTTTGTGCCAAGGCTGCTGGAAGTGGCAGCAGCTGCTGTGCCAGGGGTCCTGCACCCCTGTGTCCCGGTGCTGTGCCCTGTATGCTACAAGCCCCGGGGCTGCAGTGCCCTGCCCCTCGCAGGGCAGTGGAAACAGAGCATGGACACCCAGCTCCCTGTCAGCCCTGCCACCAAGAGTTTGCGTGGCCCCAGCAGCACCCAGCTGCTGCAAAGTCCTGGTGCTGAAGGGCACATTCTGCAGATCCTAATGCAGTCTGGAACTAGAAGGAAATTTGAGTTGCATCAGATGTCCATCAACAGCTGTTTTCAGCTTCTCAGGTACAAAGGACCAAATGTAATACTTAATGTTTCCTAACTCATTGTACAAAAGGGTATTTTGTTACTCCAGTCTCTTTGGTTTGTGAGTAGAGAACATTATGTACATAAAACTGTGTTAATAAATGCAATTTTGAGAACCTCATTCTTAGTGTTTTCAGTAACACCAGTTCGGTGGGAGTTGATTTTTTTAATAAGACAGCTTCAGCTTTTATTTATGAAGAAGGTTTTGTGTCAGTTACTAACAGTTTCTTTCCACGGTACTTTTAAATATTCAATAACCAGTTAAGTTAAATTTATTCCACATCAAACACTTCCAATCTGGGATCCTTCAGATACTGTTGCACAGATTCTGCTTATGGAAAATCTAGTTTCCTAGTGACTGAGAAGAGTTAAATGAAGTTTGAGGAATTTCAGCCATTTTTTCTAGATACTTTATCTTGATTAAGATAAACTATGCTACAGCTTACACCCCTCCTCCCAGTAACAGCTCTTTATTTTGTCTATTTTGTTTGTTCCTGCAAAGTAATGTTGCTCATGTTTTCAGGAGGGGGAAAAAATGTAAACTTAATAGCCAAATCTCTCTAGTGTCTAATCTTAGGAAGGTACTATGAAACTTGTCAATAATTTTAGACTTGTAATCTAACATTTTATTGCTCAGTTTCTTAAAACCAAAGGTTGCTGGTAGACTCAGCCGTTGCATGTCACCACAATGTTAAAAATACAAAGAATTCTTACTATAAAAGTACTTATTTGTCCTACTATTATCATCTCTGGCAAGAAACCTAACCATAAAAAAACTGCACACGACTAACATGCCACATTCGTTTCCTACTTCTGAGGTTTGCATGTCAGTGGTATTTAGAATAATAAATCAAGGAGGTACATTATGTCCATTATTTAATTACAGAATGTGAGAGTGCGGTCCCCTGGAAGGTAAGAGTAGGCACTTAGATTTGTTTTCTAAGCTTATTCTAGATGCAATATAAAAATAGATTATATTAATAGGAAAAATTTAGTGTTTAACAAATTGTTTTGTAAATAGGCTAGCACAAAAGGTAAATCTTGTTACACTTAAACTAGACTAAAAATAACTTCATCTGAAATAAAGTAGATAGTGCATTTTTAACCTTCATTCAGATGCACATAATCATGCAAACTATGAAAATTGACTATGGTAGGAAATTTGAGGCCTGATATTTGTCAGAGGAGCTGGCAGCTCACACGAATTTCAGTGGAATGGGAGGCTGCTGGCCCTGTTAATGTAAGAAATGCCATTAACCCTCGGTGGCTGACAGCTGCGCTCTCCTGCCCACCACCAGCACAGGGCTCCCACCGAAACATCGCTCAGGATTGTCAGCTCCCAGGCACAGCTCTACCCTACACATTCACAAATGCAGAGGGCCCAGTCCTGCTGTGCTTCCACTGTAAATCCAGAGGGACTCTGCTGCAAAGGCGCTGGTGCTCTCCAGCAGGAAAGGGCAGCTGGCCTCAGGTGTGCGCAGGTGACTGAAACCCAGCGATGCTTGCAAAACCACTCCCTGCTTTTGCTGCTCCCACAGAGGCTGCAGGAAGTGACAGGAGCTGCTTATGCTTCTGATTCCTCCCCTCCTCCATGCATGGTTCCATCCTCTTCTGACACATCATTCAGGAGCATGAACTTCCCATCATTTGTTAATGGCACAGACTTCATTAGCTGAGCTAATGCTTCTGGATCCTGAAGAAAAAGAGAGGTCAGCAAGCTGCAGCAGCCTTTGAGGAACACACATTTCCCAGTACTTCTTGCTAAGGTTTTGCAACTTTGGGGTTTTTTTAAAACAACCTTTAGAATAAAGATTTGAAACATAAATAATACCTTTTGGTTAACTAAAGACAGTTGTTGGGTATATAAGAAAAAAAAGGTAATTAATTTTGAGCCTTTATTTTGCTGTTCTTTAGTTACTGAAAAGCAAGGAGAAAAGCAACTCAAGTCTAAATTATTTATTATACCCACACTTAGTGGTTGTGACTAAAAGCTCATTCCCCAACTTGTTCTGAAATCTTAGCAGCAAAAATATACAGTAAATAATAATGTCACATCTGTATAGATAAAATGTATCTACAAGGGACAGGGTAACTCTGTCATTCATTTTAAGTGGAAAAACACTGATTTTCATCCCTAGGCGAGGAAAGAATGTAAGTTCTAACAGTGAAACAGCAGTGGGTGTGATTTACACATCATCCTAAAGAGGTGGTTTGGTTTTTTGAAAATTTTGCTCACAGCTTTCTTCCAGACATGAACATTTGGATTTGTGTAATTCTGAATTTGGTTTGGGGTGGCACATTTTATCTCAAATCACATTACTGTGAAATAAAACTGAGTTTGGTTTTGCTGTGTTAAATAATGTCTGCAGAACTTTGCCCTTAGGAGGAGTAGCAGTTCTTTTTGATTATGCACACCAGAGGTACCTGGACAGTGCAGCCAAAAAGCGGATCATGATGTATCACACAGATGTGGGAAATGAAACCAACTTACCTTCTGTGCCTCAATAATTTCTTTTCCCAAGCTAATGGCATAGCAAATCTGCAAAGAAGAAATACATGTAAAGTTCCGTTCAGTTTTGGTTTGGTTTTTTGTTCCTTAATTAAGAGTAAACCACAGAAGTGTCAGTGCAGACTTAGTCTTAAAACCAGGCCTAAAAACAGAGGTGGAATATCAATTTGGTATGCTAACTACAGATAAAGAAAACCATCTCAGGTTCAGCTTCAAAGCTCACAGAGGCTGGTAAATCTTTGTACTCAGCTTGTACTTAGTCACCAGACTTTATGCCCACACTTGGGGGAGCGTTAATGTCTGTAGGGACAGAAGGTCTCCATCCCACTCCTTATTTCTGTTACAGCACACAGCAAACAGCCAGGGATGGTAGCACACATGGCTGCCTTGTCTGTGAAAGTTTCACAGCTGCACATGTCTCAACATAGCTGACATTCCTTCTGTTAGTGCTGGTGCTGGACAGCACTTTCCCATCTCTCTTAATGCTGGGATTAGCAATCCCGTCCCTTCCTCTTTGTACATGCTGCATTATCTGTTCACTTGGTCCTTTTTAGACATAAGCCAGTGAAGGCTTGCATGTTAACACAGGTTTTCTTGGCCAGAAATTGAGGTGCTCTTGTTTCTATAGCACTGTTTCCCAGATGTGTCAGCCAAGAAGCCACAGACCTGTTTTCTAAATAAAGAATTTTATTAAATGTTGTGCAAACCTTTTCCCCTTCTGTGTTGCTCTCAAAAACATATGCGCTCATGGATTCTTCTCCCAGAGTCTCACTGAGGTGGATCACAAAGCCAATCAGTCTCCTGTTCTCCTGATGGGCAGCAAACTGCGTCACAGTGGTGAGTTCAAACTGAAAAAGTAAAATAAATAATTTATTTGTTTTAACCAGCTCAAGTTAGCTGGTTAGCTCAGGTTCCAGTGACTGAGTAGTCACTGGTGATAGAAAAAGTTACTTACACTTGCTCGTGTAACTTGGGTTTGAGGATCTATTAACCTGCAATTACATATAGGGGAAAAAAAAATTTGAGTGATTTCTGGTAATTTCAAGGGGCTTTACAATAGAAAGGCAATAACTCTTAGCAGTTTTACAGATGAGGAAACATGCACGGAATCAGATGCTTTAGCTGTGCTCAGCAAGGTTCAAATCTAGGCCTTGATTCAGCTGCCTGACAGGTACAGGTCAGAGCACCTTTCTCAGTCACTTGGAAAGGATCCCGAGTGCCTAGGCTAACACAAAATGCAGACGGATATAAACACACCCCAGCTAAAGGGAATGTCTGATATCAGCATATTCTACAGTGACACTGCTGTCAAAGGACAGTGTTAGGAAAGAGAATCTTCCAGTCCATTGTTTTGCATCTTTTTTTTGTATCTTTGCAGGGTCCTACAGCCCCAATGCATCCCTTAGATTTTGATAGGCAACTTACAACTTAGTCTGGAATAATTTCTAGATACCACATACATAATTAATCACAAATTGTATGAAGAGAACAGAATATTGACAAGTGAAGGCTTTTACAGTACCTCAGGTTCTTGCTGGTGACCATGAGGTGGGATTCAGTCATGCGGAAGATGTTGTGAATGGCCCGAGCAGCCAGCACTTGTCTCATGGCTTCATAAATCACCTCACACGTCTCATCGGACTGAACAGCCATGGACCCTAAAAACCGAACCACGAACATCTGCTGCAGCAGGGAATCTGCAAGAGAAAACCCATGACTTCCTTCACTGTGCTACTTCAATTTTCCAGCAGCTCAAAGTATCAATGGAATTATTTTATTCACTTTGGAAATTCAGCAGTAAGCCTGTGGTTGGTGACTGTCATGAGTGGTGGCTTTCTGCCATGAGTCCCACAGTGCCCTGACCCAGTTTCAAACTGAACAGGCAGCAGAGCGGAGGTGGGGAAGGAAGTTACTGCAGTTGCCTGGAAGTCTTAAAAGTGTAACTGGTCCTTTATGCTTCATTTGATAGCCAAGTAAAATTCCCTTGCCTATTTTGCTATCGGGTGCACATAAACTGTGATGATTTAGGACTGTGCACAAGCCTTGGCTTCCATTAAGCCTTGTACATTCTTCCCTTTCTTTTATGTCCTTCTGACCTTCCATGCAGCTGAGCCCAGTGAGGGCTTGCCCCTTGCCCCTTCCTTGCCCCTTGACTGTCACCATAAGACTTACTGACAACTAAGCAGCCATTATGCAGCACAGCCATCACTTGACCAGGTTCCCTCTCTGGCTGGTGGTGAGCAAGGGAAAGCAGGGTGAATGCTCACAGCAGTAGGTTCTGCTTTAGTTCTGAGAGCAGTTTTCTGACAGGGCTGTGGGTTCCAGCCACAGAAGAAGAGGAGAACAGCCAGGGCCATGCCCTACTTGTGCTGGTACAGGAAGATCACTTTACTATGGATCTGTTACTTCTGCTCCATGATGTCAGGTGCTTTTCTTAAGAGACGCTGGATAGCTAAAATAATTACCAATTTTATTTGAATGAAAGAAGCACTGACCTTCCTCCTCATCTTTGCTGCTGTCTTCAGATTCCCCAAACGGGTTTGCACGCCTGTGAAAGAAGAGTTAAAACTTTAGTTCCAGATTCTGGTCATCACCACAAACAGATGCTGCAATACTTCATCTCGCCTGAATTCACAGTTACAGTGATGGATCACTGTCTCTGGCCATACCTGCCACCTCTGTTCTGGTCCAGAAATTCCATGGCAGGCAGCACTATATCAAATTGAATCGGTGTTCCAGGAGCAATGAGTTGTGTGGAGTCTTGAATGCCAGCTGATTCACTGGGAATTATCTTGTCATTTTCCATATTCTTTACAGTCTGGCTAAAGTGAAAATGGAAAAAAAATTATGTTTCTATCAATCAGTGACACCCTACCTTTGCTCTGGAAGGGACACAAGATTATTCAACAATCCAAAGCAGGACTGAACCACTATGCAGACACGTAAGGTATCTTCCTATTTACCTGCTACTGAGGACTCTAATAAAACCTTTTTTTTAACCTAATATTATTTAGGACAAAAGTAAACATTGGTATATTAAACCTGAATGCAGATTGAGTGTGGGCTGACTTTCAGCAATAGTTGTCCATTTGTCTCCCTGCCCTGTCCATATTCACAGCTGCATTACCAGCAGGGACATGGACTTGTGTCTACACTTCTCAGTGAGGATCCCAACATCTTCTTAAGACCTCTCAGCCCCAGGCTCAGTACAATTGCACACAGTCCCTGCTCCATGCAAGGCAGAACGTTACCTTGGGTGCTGAACTTCGTGTTTTTTTCCCAAGCTGGTAATGGGAGTCACTGCTTGCAGGGCTGTCTGATTTAATTTGATTGCAGCTGCCTATAAAAACAAGACAGAATAGCTATTTCAGACATGTACTTTGCATTACCATGTGAAGAATAATGGGAGAGCAAGTTGAAGGAATGGACTGAAAGATGGAAACAAGCTCCCACCTCTGGATTGTCAGTGAGATAGATCTGTCTGGAGATGTTGTTGATGGCACATATCCACTGGAAGGGAAAAATGAAATAGAAGTCTTCAAGGTCACTTGTATACGAGAATAATTACATTAAGAAAATATTTTTACCTCCTCGTATTCTTTCTTGCTTTCTGCTTGAAGGGTTATACCCCTAAAATATAAACAGAGTGTGTAAGTGCTAACAGTGGACACCAGGACTGTGACTCCAGGGCTTACAATAACATCACCAAGCTTTGCATCTATTAACCACCAAAGGAACAAAAATCATGAATAAGCTGCAGCTAAAAGACACCACATGTGCCATTCAGGCACTTGTGGGGGAGGATTGGAAGGAACATGCTTTTAATTTGGAAACACCCTTCTGGAAACCCAGAAAAGCTTACTACTATACCAAGCATGTTTTACAGGAAAGAGCATCTGAAGGGGTAGGTGTGACTGGCTGTCCTCAAACAAAACCTGTCTCATACGCTTTGCCTGTAGGAGTAGTGATCTGAAAGCAGTATCTTCTGTCTTCACAGTCCACAGCCATAACAGAGCAGTTATCCAGGTCCTGAATCAATCCTCCAGCTACTGCTCCCCTTGGCTGACACATCAAGTTGCCACCTTGAGTGAAGAAATAGAGTCTTTCCCAAGTTGTAGTCACCAGACCTGTTTTACTGATGAGAAGATGCAGTGATAAAGACTCATTACTATTTAGAAGTAACTCCAAACAGGTATGAAACTGCAAACATATCCTGATGCTAATCAGAACTTCATGTTCACCCTGGCAATTTTATTAATGATGGGTCTCTGTTAAGAAGAAAAAGCAGCACCTGTTCCGAGCAGAAACTAATCCTTAGTGAAAGCTGGAAAATTAAATTAATTCCAAACATCCAAGTTAAAAATGGTATCTTCTAGTTAAGGAATAAAAGAGGTTAAAAATGGTATCTTCTAATTAAGGAACAGGAGAGTTTGAGTAACTGACATGAAATACTATGAGCAATTTCAGCACAAAGAATCATAATGTCAAAAAGTATCTACTACTGCAAGTAGTATCTCAGAGTCCATCTCCTCCTTAGCTACAGAGTCCAGTCCACTGTTAGAATGTAATCCAGCTCTTGGAATACTATGAGAAATTAATAGATGTCCCCTCGCAAAGAAAAAATTACTAGATAAACAAAAAAATAAACTGATACTTAATCAATCACATAAATAGGGTTATTATATGCCACATATACATAACTCCTGTGGAAGTTTATGGAAAATTTTATATGTAAAATCTGCAGAGGTAATTCTATGTATGATACACATTCAAAGTTACAAACCTGCATTGTCCATAAAGCTTTTATTTATGTAAAAGAGGTCATTTATGAAAACATGTATTAACTACAAAATATAGCTGTTTTTGTAAACACCGTGTCTTCTTTAAGATCTGGGAACAATCTGAACCCAGCCTCATCAGCTTCTCCTGTTTAGCCACTTGAATGCAGGAAATTATTCCTGTAGGTAAATTCTAACACAAGTAAACTTTAGTTTTCAGAAAAATAGTCTCAAATGCCTCTAATTTGGTTAAAGCTTCAAAAACACATTTCTAAAGATGACAGAGGTACTTGTGGGATGAAAAGTAGAGCGACCAAACTGATTTAGGACCCTCAAACATCATTACCTGAGGAGTCTTTATGATCCACCCCCCAAAAAAATATAGGCACTAAACAAACCAGCAGACAACAACAATCTTCTTACTTTCTAAGATTAAGGTAGCCAGCCTTCTGGATGAGATTTCTATTGATGGTAGGTGAAGTTACATCAGAATCTGGGGTGTAAACAGATTCATTAACTGCAATTAAGTCCTGCTGGGATATTCTCATTTTTTCAGCTTCGGCATCCAGCTCTCCCTTTATGCTGGAAAAAAAACCAACAACACAGAAAGAAATCCAAAGCCATCATTAGCCATTTTATACCAGGATACAGCTAACATCTGTAAGCCAAAATGAACAAAAATACCAGCTGAGATTACCTTGGAGGGTAGTGCAAAGATGAAATTTATTTTTCAAACAGACTTTATAGGAAATACTGTTTTATAATACTGAAATGAGCAGATGAGAAATGTTTAAGCGTTGAGAAAGAAGAGTTAAGTTTATTTTTTTAAGACAGAGCTTCTAAAAGTAATGGTTCTATGAGTTTACATTGCTGAACACACAGACATTGCCCTAGTATAGTGGCACAGTTCAAAGCAGGCTGTACTAGAGGATCTCTTGGCTTTCATAGAACTTAGTCTAATTCCTGCAAGTCTGTAACACACAGGAATTCCTGCCGTGAGACCACCTATTCAGTGGTCACAGATTTTCAATGGTAAGTTTTCCATGAATTCAGAACAATACAGTAACAAAATCTATAGCTCAAGTTTCACTTCAGCTTTAATTTTTTGTTTATAATACTGTGTTCTGCTTTGGTGTGATTCAGAAAACATCCTTGGTGCAGGCTGGCTAAACTGAGCTCATTTTAAATATATTGGTAAAAATCCAGTTTGTTGAAAGCGCTAACTGTGAAGGGGTATCAGAGTGTGAAATTTAACCCAGAAAGTGCATCTATACAGACACACTGCAGTGCAGTGGACGCTGTTTCAGTTGATTTCAGCAAGACCTTTCACATGGTCTGCCACAATATCCTTATACCTAAACTGGTGAAATACAAACTAGAGAAGTCAACTTCAAGATGGGTAGAAAACATGGCTGGGCTACTGAGCTGAAAGGGTTGTAACCAGTGAGACAAAGCCCAGCTGGTGCCCAGCTACTGGTGATACTATTAAATTTTCCAAACTTGAGGAGTCATTAACTGTATCCAGGCTAGAATACATAAGGTTAATTGTCACTGCATACCTTAGAAAGTCATTAATAATTGTACCTATGCCACAGTAATTTCCTCCCTACTTCCTGCCCAAGCAGTTAAACCTTTGGAAGAATATGAGCATAAAACACACGGTATACACAACAGGACCAGAGGGCCATGTGGCTTTCAAATACAAAGACTCAGTTTCACAACGAGCTTGAACAGATATAAGACCTCATCACCACTGAAATTCTGTAGCTGCACAATGGGTCACATCAGCTTGTTGTTCCAAAAGAACAAATCTGACAAGTGAAAAGCTTTTAGCTTGACTAGCAAGCAGATCTGCCTCACTGAGGCCTTATGATCCCCAGGACTAAGGAAGGAGAGGAGTGGGCAGCGCAGTTTTCAGTGGCTGTGCAAACTGAAGTCTCAAAATCCTGTCCTGTGTCACTAATTCTATGCTGCACAGGGCCATTCAGAATTGTACAAGCTTCTCTTTTGGTTTTTCCAAAGACATCACACTCCTTTACTAGTTACATTTGAGTTGTACTTTCAAGCTTTACTGTGTGACAGACTTAAAACACAAAAACCAGACTCAGCAAAATAACTGAGCAGCCTATTTTTGCTTCCATTTACTACTGTACACTGTCCAGAAGTCAAACCCATCAGACTTTGGAAAACAAGGGCTTATTCTATGGTGAGGATCCAATGGCAGGATCCTCCCTGTGCCTGTAAGACACAAGATGCCTTAGACTTACTAAACAAAAGACACTATTTCAATAGAGTTTAAAATCTGTCCTCCAGTCTGCACAAATACTGTAGAGACTGTGTAGATGGATTTATTTCACAAATGAGTGTGCAAAGATATGTAATTAAGTAAAAATACAGAAAGTAAAGAATCATTTCATGAAATAATCTACTGTACAGAGCACTTGTTTGTAGCATGGTTCTCAAATTAACAACTATACATTATTTGAAGTGCCACCAGAGTGAGAATAAGTAATGGTTTGGCTATAGCTTGATATGAAAGGTATGGAGCATTAAAGTTAAGGACTCAGTTGGGACTATATTACCTTTAAGGTCCATTCCAGCCCCTTAACATTCTATGAATAATGTTCTCTCTACTATGATTACATTTCAAGTGTAAAGTTTACATTTACAGGGACTTAATTATAGAGAAAATGTCAATCTTCACTACAAGTAGAAGATGCGGAGGGGAGGTGCAAGAAAAAAATATCACAAAATTAGGAGTACAAAAGCAGTTTATTGTAATGTAGGACTTGGCCAAAGCAGGCTGAACTCAATGGACTAATACAGCCTACGTTGGATGCAATGAGTATGTTCCCTAGGGTGAGGAGTTTTGTTTGCCTTGTGTAGCTACACCATCAAACACTTTTGGCCCTAAATCCTTATTTGAGAGGTTAATGGGTTATTGTTGCTGTATTATTACAGAAGACCCTGTAAATATAAAAACCTCTAATTCAGAAAGCACCTTAAGTCTATTATATTAATACTGTTAACCCATTTCTAGCCCAAATTCCATGCTTTTCTGTTAATGAAGAGACACAGGGATGTAAGAAAGCATGTGAACACTTTCCAGTATATAGTTTCTGTCTATGCTGTAAAAATACTCTCTGCAGTGTACAGACAGCAATTTCTTTTCCACGTACAAACATCTCCTTTCTACCTGTTGCTTTAACAAAATATACCCAACAATGCAATGTAAGCATGGAAGGAATCTAATTGCAAAGAAAAAGAGGCACTCTGGTACATGGTGAAGGTTAGAGTGCTACTGCTCAGACTCCAGTGGAACAAAAAAAGAAAACAAAAGCACTGGGTTACCTCTGCACCATGTCTGAAACAGATGACAAAAAGCTGTCCATTCTTTTGGAAAACATCTCTGCTCCTTTCTTAAAGAAGTTGATCTGAAAAACACCAAGAAAAAGGACACTGAAGGTTCTCTCGGCTTTGGCAGACAAGTAACAGATTGTGGGAGTGTGAACAGCGCTCCCATTATGACTGGTATTTCTGGCGGGCGATCAAACACATGGGCAGAACAGCTGCACTGCCTTTCCTGGCACTTCCCACTTTTGCAGCTCTCCACCCTTTCACACACAGATAAGCTGCTGGCTGCTGACAGGTGTGTTTCCAATGAACTTGCTGAATGACTCAAATAAGGGAACAGGTAGCTTCTCCCACACTAGCACTGGGCAGAGCTGGGGCTCGTGGTGTTAGGAGCTGCTTGTGTGCAATGCCACCACATTGGAGGGAATAGGACACAAATCATCCAACCTGGACTACCAACTCCAACACTGAAGTTTTCAAAGTGCTATAGCAAAGTCAACCCAGAAAGTGTTGCTGTGCCTGCAGAAGCCTCCAGGGCAATTGGTTCTATCAACTGCAGTTTTACCATGGGTTTTGTTCTACTGAAGGAGCTAAAAACAAGCTACTAGGGCCAAAGTGCACATTTTGTGACACAAGATTAATTCTCTTAGCTGGTATGGCTCAGCTGGTATGGCTCAAGATTAATTCTCTTAGCTGGTATGGCACAAAATAAGAGCAAAGCACGTGGTGTAGGCTTGACCTTGTATTATCTGCTGCAGGGCACACAGTCATCATTAGAGCCTACTGGCAACCGAGTGAAACATGGACACAGCCAGCATGTGTGTGCAATTAATTAGGGTAAACACATAAAAATCAGTGATCTACTCTGGGAAGAGATGTAAAAGCAAATTCTTGGATGTTAAGCAATTTATTAGGTATTTCATCCACTTTTACTTGTGATTTCAGTCCCCAACCGCGGGATGTAGGATCCCCAAGATTCAGATTTCTGCAACCATGTTATTGACCACAAGCTCCCTTTACAGACAAAGGAAAGAAAGAATGCCCTCCTAAAGAATGATTCACTTATTCTATTTCTGAAGCCTATTTCAGGAGGGAAGAGCTCGAAATTCCATTTTTGATAGACTGACACACCTAGCTTAGATGCTGATGCCAGTTCTCAGTCAAATGAACCCTCTATTAGCCACTGCTTTTCCGAAAAATTCCATATGAACTATTCATTTGTTGGAAATGTGAAACAGGAGACACGTGTTTTGAGTAACTGATTAAGAAAAAACATATTTGGGCTGAAAGGCAGTTCACAATATTTAAGCATCAATATCAATTGGCTTCTGGTTATTCAGTCATTCCCATGACAACCTGAGACTTCCCTGTATAAAGAACTGAGATAGGCAGTTTTGCCAGATAAAGTACTGGGAAAGAAAGTTCTGTTTGGCTTCCAGCAACGGAAACCAATGCAGTTCTTCTACTCAGGAAAATTACAGCAGAGAAGCAGTGTGAACTCCCATGGTGGGGAAAGTGATTGAATCCTCATTTACTACCTATTTTAAATGAGGCATATGGGCTGCAAAAGACAGGATGATGATGATGATGAGCCACACTACAATCTCAAACAGAGCACCACATCAATTTTTCCTCTTTTCATACCCCAATTCTTATTTTCCAAACACTTTCTTTCATCAAAATCAAAAGCACACAAGATCCATAAAATGGGTGATAACGAGAATCAAGTGCTGTGATAATACTAGTTTGTTGATCCTCCTGACATCCTGGAGAGTCAAGACTATCAGTCTTGCGTTTTCCAGACTTGAGAAATGCTCTATCAAATTGCTGGTAGAATAAAAATTAGAAAAAGGATTTTCCAGCCTTATGCTCAATCCTCTCTACTGTTCTGTCCTTGCAGCTCTCCAGAGCATGCTCTGTTCCCCATCATGCACACTGCTCATCAGTATGCTGAACGTTATGTGCCAGGAAGTGAACTGCTACATAGGAGAGTTTGTGCAGACTGAGTAAACAGTGGAAGTAAATGCTACTGCACTGATAGCTCAGCTGTGAAAAAACTAACCCTAGGCTGATTTTGCATAGAAGTGTATTGGATTTTCTTTTCATTAGTGTCTTTCCTGAATATCTAAACATTCAACTATCTGCCACGAACAAAATCTGTTGTTAGAATCTAGGCAGGCTGAATGCAAATTGTTCCCTCTGGTCCCCGTTGTAATTTGTCAGTTCTCAAAATAAATCCAGAGCTACAATGTTTTACTTTTCCCAGGAACATGTCTAAGTGATACAGACACTTTACTGTCAATACCTGTCCTCGTGTATATCCTAGCATAGGTTCCATCATTGCCACTCTCTTCCTGTACTGCAGAGCATTCAGGGCACAGTAATATTGCAGGGATGAAAGGTGCTGCTTTCTCCTTGCATTAGCCACTTCTTTTGCCACTTCTGCCTTAAGCTGAATAAAAAATGATAAAGAGGTTGACTGTTACTGTGTATATGGATACATTTACTGATTATCTTCAAGTTATTTTTAAATCACGCTCATTACAGAACTTCTCCAGGTTAAAATGAAGGATAAGAAACAAAGAAAGCAAATCGAAAACCCAAAGCAAGTACTCCAAGCCCTTCTCTGTCAGGATACTTAAGCATTTGGGGAGCTCCTGTGACTACAAACTATGTAACTACCACCACTAAAAATCTGGATCAGATCTCTGTGCAAGAAATTTATTTGCAGCTGAGATGACAACACAAGTCTGCAAGTGCAGAATTCAGAGGTGAATAATTCACAGTATGCTGTATCACATTGTGTTCCATAAGGCATTTCCTTTCAAGGACCATCCTGTAGAACAGATTCACTCTCAGGACAGGGCCAGCCACACACTTTTTGACAAAGGGATGTATTTTAGAACAGCAGTCCAGTGTGCAAAGAAGGAGGAATGTAGAGCAATCCCACCAAGAGAGTTATGTGCATTGTTAAGTGGAATGACGTCCACACAGAGTAATTTAACAGGAAGGTACATGCAAAGAAATGGAATGCTTTAGGAACAGCAGACACAAGGCTTCATGGCAGCTCACAATGAATTGTACTCAGTGATACTGCATCACCACCTCAGCTGTACAACAGTTGGCCCATACAAAGCTATTTATAGTCACTTGGATTGCCTCTATCTGAAAAGCTCCCATGGATCTGAAGGGCTCTAGATGAGCACAATATTTGATCACTCGCCTAACTTGGGGAAAACAGGTGTAACTGCTGAGTTGATGTTTAAAAGCTTTGTGTCTGCTTGGAAATGAAATCACAAGTATTATTGAGCTACTGTGAATTCAAGCAATGAACTCTCCAAAGTTTACAATGAACAATGATGCAGACAGAATGGCTGACGAAAACATTTCATTTTCCCTTTCACATTTGTTACCTTTTCATTTTCTTTCCTTTTCGGTAACCTGCTATACTTTGCCATGGACACGTCATGTTCTGTAGACAAGGAATATTATTTTTTTTTTAGAAATGTGATGTGTGTGTGCACAGATTAAACATGTCTTCTGTGCTCTAACAGCTGCATATGGATAGAAACAAACAAAACAAGGACACATACCATTGCTAGCAAGGCCAAAGAGATCCTTCAATGTGCTTACTTCTGGAAAAGAGAAACCAAATATTCAAAGTAAAACCAGCTGTTAACACTTGGTTCAACTGAGACCATTTATGGCATATTTACTGCCCAAGTCACTCCAGCCCTTTCACAGCAGAGATGTATACATTGTACCTGTCTTGAAAATGCTAAACCAGATCAGCTGCTAGAGAAATGAATAGGCAGATTAAGGGTGGAGTGGGTTTATTTTATTGAGCGAGTTGTCACTACGAAAAAGATGCTTTATGTGCCCGTGTCGTTTCTCCAAAGAAGCACTATTTCAGTATGTTTATTCTGACAAAAGATCATAAAAGATCAGCAGTTCTCAACAACTTCCTGACAGTGCTTATGCGATACTGAGAAATTTAAGATTCAGAGACGTATGAATTAAAGCCTTTTTCCTGTGCATGAATCTTCCTCAGTGCAGAACATTTTTTGCTAAGCTGCTCTGTGAAAAGAAATATGTATCTAACACACCTGACTGCTGGCTACGATGCTTGCATTACAAACACTGGCCATGAGTTTCTGATACAGGTAGAGAGAAGACAGACTAAACAGGCAACAACTTCACAAGTGTTGGGCACAAGCTACTCTTAGTGTCCCCATAATCATATGCTCCAACTGGCAAAGCTCTCTCAAAAAGCTACAAAGAAAGCACAATCACAAGAACAGACATTATGCAACTGTGAAAATACCAAGGGGAAATTGTAGGATATCATCATGGTCTCTGATTATTTTTAACACCCTACTATTAATCAGTTTCACTCCACCTTTTTTTTTCCCCCAGAATGCTTCATTATGACTCAGATGCAGAAAGACAGAACATTTTTTCACTTGTAACTAACTTGTATCTAAAGGTTTCTACAGTATTCAACGTGTAGATGTAACAAGATCAAAAGTAAAAACAGTAACAGAGTTAATCTTCCTTGCTTGTTTAATCCCTCTATGAAATTCCAGTGTGGACAAGTCTCTACTAAAAATGGTGTCCTGCAAATTGCATCAGAAAAAAATGGATGCTGTGATAGATTGAATAAAAAAAAAAATTGACATCTGGAGAAGCTGAAGAAACTTTTGTTTTTTGTCATGCAGCAGCTGAAGCTTTGGTTGCAGGCTTCATAAGCATTTTCATATCTTTTTTTAATGAACAACAGGGAAGAACCCATAAATATGGAAATAGAATTACGCTCTCTGAGGTCACATTACAGAGGTGGGGAAGTGTTTATAGAATCAACATCCTACCATCCAAATCCTGCTGTATATTTGACAGTATATGATAAACAATGTATTCATTAACATAGACACCTGGATGGCTTCACAATTTCCAATCAGATAATATCAGGAACTTAAACCAGTCATTATTTTGCTGTTGTTTTTTCTCCCATCAAAATGATGTCTACATGAAGGATGGGACTGTGACAGTTGAAATGAGCAGTGGGCTTAAAAAAAAAAAAGACAAGAAAGAAAGAAATGCTGCTGTAGAAGCTCACATTTCTGTTGCATAAGTAGGTAAGAGTGTCCTTGACCTTGAATATGAGCTTGTTTCTGTTGAAATTTCATCAAATGTTTGCATTACTGCCTTGCTGTTTAAGCAATGAATTTCCAGATTTGTGAAATCAGGTAATTCGGAACTACCCTTGCATGGCAAGGACTCAAAGAGGACTGATTCCTTAAAAAGGAGGGAATACACTTATTCTCTGAAGTTAGAACAACATTCTTGCTTGTGCTTGTCAAACAGCCCCAAACTTCTGAAGTGAGATAAGTACTGTTTGCAAGCCCAATTCACTGCTAAATTTCCCTTCTGGCAATTATAACATCAATGACTTCAGTGAAATTACACTGGTGTAAAAGCACAGTGACCCAGCAAAGAACAAAGCTGTATTTTTAAACTTGCACCATATGGTGCATAAAATGTTATGTGGTGAACTTGAACTGGTTTTGTCTGAGTAAAAGCATGCACCTGTCAATAAAATTCTGTAGCAGAAAAAAACCCAAAAAACTTTCCTGTGAATCATCAAAGAACAAATTAATTCATGGCATTATGTCTCAGTTTATGGTGAAATAAGCAAGAAGGAACACATGAGGAAAACTGAAACTTAGATTAAAATTTACCTGTGAGATCCTTTTCTCGAAATTGTATTATTGGGAGAACCATTGTATCTGCAAGTTGTTTTGCCAGTTCAGAATGAAGAATATTGAGCTGAAACGGAGAAATGTTCTAAGACACAATGTAAATAAAACCACCAAAACACACCAGCCATTGGTGCCCAGGGGATATAATGTACTTCAATGCTTAAAATACACTTCTCAAGGTATCTGAGACAGACGGGCAGGATGTCTCCCTGAATGCTTCATTCCTGCCTGGTATTTCCCACAGATCCAAGAACTTTTCAGTTCCCACAACAGATTAGAGCAATTCACTTGACCATTAATTCTAATGCTTAACCCAACAGGATTGAAACTGTAATTATCCTTTATTAACCTGTTTTTGTTAAGTCTCTATGCCATGGAGTTACAGTCCCATCACCATGACTACAATGTCTTCCCACGAACAAGGCTTACCCAGGACACAATCACAACAGGGGACAACCACAATGAAAGGTCCCATTCAAATATTTTACCTTCACAGCAGTTTCCCTATTCCTGTTTTTGTAAGTGTTTCTAAACTTCAGCACACAGCTGTTTTAAGGCACCCACGTGACACCATTTAGGATGACGTGAGGCAAGGCTCTCATGTCAACAGTGGCATGCTGAGAATATGAGATGGGTGCAGGTAAGACAGCTATCAATCACACTGCTGGAGCACCAGGAGGGTGCCACATGTCGATGTGACATTCAGCCTGTTTGCTCACAGCCTCACAGTGTCTTGGAGACCTCTATGCAGGTAAGGATGAAGCCAGGATTTCCCACTAGACAACACAATTCAATGTGGATAGAACAGACAACTAAAACAGGCACAAGTGGCAGCTAATACACAGAAAAGGAGGATGAGGAATGGAGCAGGTTCTTGTGAGGGAAAACATGACCAACAGAACTGAGCAGAGGCTTTCAGCTTTCTGATCCCAAATGGCACTGTTCGCTTGTACTTGGGAAGGAGAAAGTTCTTGTTTTGATTTATTTGGAGTTCACATAAGCAACTACAAGACTTGTGATAAAAAATGCTCCTTTCAAGTATCCTGAGAACACACATGCAGCAAGAAAAGCCTAAAGAAAAAGTAAACCTTTAGGATTCCTCTCGCTACATCCTTAGAGTTATCCATGGGCTCTAAAATTTTTAACTTACATTTGTCCCACAATCCTCTCTCCTCTCCCAAACAGCAGACCTCAGTACAGTCTTTTGCCTTCTTAAACAAAGCTGGAAGTAGACTAACAAGAACAAGACTTTTCTGATGGCACAGTGCTACCCACAGCAGAGAGAGTGATGTGACAAATGAAACCTAAGCAAGAAGGACCTAGATACCAAGGCTACATTGAAATGTTATATGGGCAGGTCTAACGAAAGCATTTCCAAAGGCTTCCAGTACTTAGCAGAAACCTCCAGGGAGTGGGGGTATGCACTGCACACAGCTTCACTGTCTTCATCACACAGTACTGCAGCCTTCCCCAGACATCTCTGGATTCTGCACGATCTCACAGCAACTAAACTGCAGCTTTACCAATTCACAGCTGCCCTGCATCCATACCTGGCTCAAACTGCAGTGATGCCTATCTTTGGTCTTAAAATCAAGAACCAAACATGGTTAGAAGGGAAAAAGGGATTTTACCTTGGTATTTATTTTAAAGATCCTTGGTGCACTCCGTCCAGGTGGAGTACACTAGAATGCACATCAAAAGTGCACGGGTATAACATTATAGGCCTTACCAATTAATTTATCTATCAAAGATTCCCCAATGAGAGGCTGAGTGAACCCCCCTCCCCGAGGAACTTTTCCCCCCTGGACAGGCCTATCTTAGTTTACAAAATGTGTTCCAGAGAAGACCTTGGTGTCTGAGGCTTCTGAGATGTTTGGTCTTCTGGCTTAACAGAATATTGGGTCTATGCTGGTTATCAAACCTAAGGACTTAAAATATGTGGGCTAAAAAGCATTTAAGAATACATAAAAGCTATATAAAAGGGTATATAAAAAGGCAAAAAAATCATCATGGCATCAGCAGTGTATAAAGCTTAGACAAGTAAGTGTCATTTTAATATGGAATTAAATAAAAGACTACCCCAGCCTAGATGACACATCCTGTTTCAGTCTCTTTCTAAGTTCCCTTAGGAAGTTCAGCTTTGCTCTGAGGATAGCATTTGGGATGAAGACACAGAAACAGCTCTAACCATTATGGAAGTGTGTTATCAAATTTCTTTATCCAGAATTAAATGGCTCTAAAACCCAGGCACAATCTAGCCTTCAATGGGAAGGACAGACCCAAAGAAAAATCACTAATATTCTGTATTGTAAAAAAGAATATTAGCAATTCAAATTACCTCATCCACAACTTTTGAAAAATAATGGAGGGTGGATATCACTTCTTCATCTCCTTTGCCCAAGGCAAAATGCTGGAAATAGAGACATACATTTGGTTCATAAATCAATAAAGATGAATATAAAATACAACACATTTTACTACAAAAATAATGAATATTCCTACAAAATGCAACAAATGGTAAAAAAATGTAAAAACAAACTCATTAATATACATTTTTTTACCCTGCTCTTCTTGTGTTAAATGAATGGATTTTGGACAACACTGAATTCCCATTATACTCATTTTAAAGTCATAGAACTGGAACAAACTGACTTGTAACTTCATAAATTTATTAACTCAGATTTTGTGCCTTTTTGGGTTTTTTTTAACTCGTTTGGTTGGTTGTTTTTTTTTTAAGATTCTCAGAAATTACCCAACTCCCTTGAACATCCTGGGGAAATTCACAACTACCTTCACATGAAACCAAATGAAGCAAATGCCCTGAGCACTTCCAGAAAACAACACACTATTTACAGACTTCTTCACAAGTGCTGAGGCAGAAAAGAAATCAAAGTCACACGCTGAACATACCTGCTTTTCATAGGCAAGGAGCTGCTTCGAAAGCTGTTGTGTGGCAAGACACATTTCATTCTACAAACAAAAATGACATGTTAATAGAAATAATGAAAGGTCCCTAGTGCTGCTGTTACCACTGCCTTGTTACCAGCGTCTTGACTGAATCTGAAACTACTTACACAAACATTCAGCTAGGCCCAAAATACCTGCACAGATGTCCTGCTTTCAGTTAGCACAGAGTTAATTTCTTCTCAGCAGCTGTTACAGTGCTGTGTTTTTGATTCAGAGTAAGAATGGTGCTGATAACACACTGATGTTCTGGATTTTTGCAAAGTTGTGTTTATCCTAAGTAAAGAGGTTTTTTTTCCTTGTCTCACACTCAGCCAATGAGAGGGCACGCAAAAGAAACTGGGAAGGAGCACAGCTGGGACAGATGACCCAAAAGGACCAAAGGGATACTCCACACCATGGAGCATCATGCCCAGTAAATAAAGTGGGACAAGTAACCCCAAAGGGAGGCCAGTCTGGGTTCGGGAAGGGGGTTTTGGCATTGGTCACTTGGTGGTGAGCAGTTGCAGGGTGCATCACTTAGGGTTTTCCCCCCTTTTATTATCATTAACCATTATTACTGTATTTTACTTTATTTTCAATTATTAAACTGCTTTTATCTCAACATACAAGTTTTACTTTGATTCTTCTCCCCATTCCACTGGGGTGAGTGGGACAGAAATGGGGTTGAGCAAGCCCCAGAAATGGGGCTGTCAATTTCCAGCTGGGCTTAAACCATGACAACAGAGAAGTAGTAGTAAGAGGTACATACTTCAGATCTACAGTTTAACTCCTTTGAACAGAGCTAACATTTGGGGGTTGGTTTAGGCTTGGGTTTCCCCCATCACAAGAAAATGACAAAACTAGAACAACCTCAAACACGTAGGCTGCCATACCAGCATAAGAATGTTTCATATTGGTTAATCATCCGTCCCCAAAATCTACATCAATAAACTGAACCAGCAGATGTGCCTCCATAAGGCATTCATGCTCAGGGAATGTACCAATGTAACTACAGCACTTTAAGTGGCTATGGAAGCACGAACCAGCACATCTCTCCTCCCCTGGCTGCACCAGCCAATGGAAGTTCACACACACTTAAGATATGCCTACACCAGGCAAGATTTGTAGGGAAGGTGTATAATTTTGCTTGACAGCTGGAAAAACCAGACAAGCATTTGGATATGTCAATCTTTAAGCAATGTATTCCTAACACTAGCATATCAACTACTCTGGCCCTGATTTGTTAACAAGAACTTAAAACTAAAATAAAAGAAAAAAGGGAAAGGGGTAGCTGACATCTCCCTTAACCCCTATCCTTCTCATCCTCAGTAATGCAGAAAACTAGTAACTTTAAATTTAATTTTAAACCTTAACATACACCATTCCTGTCTCCAAATACATGCATAGAGAGTTTATAAAACTAGGAGCAAATCTCTGAACTACTTTAATAGAACCCATTATACTAGGGCTGATACAGAAAACCATTAAAACTGGGACAGAGCTTGTGTGCTCTCTTATTGTCCCTTGTCATCCTGAGCAAGCAGAGCACAGCACAGCAAGCTATCTAGGCCAGAGACTCTGAAACACCCCTTGCTTTGGCCTGATGCCACCTGTGATATCCTGCATTACAGGCTGGTGCTTCCGCGCTGCCTTGGCATGCCAGGAACAGGAGTTCATATGGGCAGCAAGGCCCAAACATTCAGCCAGTGTTAAAGTGTGCCCAAGTGCTCAGGGGAGGAAAAAAAAAAGCCAGAAGAAACCAGCCACAGCCTAGGTACCAGCAGCTGCACGTGAACACCTGACAAGAAAAGCTGAACGAGATAATTTTGACCATCTTAAAACACCATGGTGATAACACTCACAGGCGGGAGGAGATGGCGCAGCAGAGGCCTTCCGAGGTACAAACGAGTTCAGAGCTGAGATAACGTGGGCCCATGCTTGACTCATGAACACCCCATGACTATTCTCACTTCACAGTGATGGATTAGCCTTGTTTCTTGTCTCAGCCCAATTAGTAATAAGCACTACACTTCCATACAACAATAATGCCAATGATTCCTGTAAGATTTGCAGGTTGGTTGTGCAGATTATGTAGTTTTTAAAATGAAAAAGCTTTACACAAACACTTGGTATTTAAGTATTTCCCAAGCCAGAGGATGGAAAAGGATGTTCTACCTTGTAATATAAAAAACCCTGTTAAGGCCTCAGGCATGGATAGGAATGAGCCTTAATTATCTGCCCCCAGGCAGTGAGAACACCAGAGAGACTTTGCCACCTTCAAAGTGGGAGCTAGCAAGCAAAGAGTTTATGACAGGGAGGACAGGACTCCTTGCATGTATACAGATGACATTAAAAGGCTTGGTTTGTATGCATGTAGGAGGAAATTAAGATTACAAAAAGAAGCAGAGCTTCTCAGACCTGGCATCTTTTTCATAAACACAACCTCAAAGATAGTCTTCTTGCACGTCTTACTCAGCTCTAAGTCCTCACACAGCAACTGTGATGCCACTTATAAGTTTTACAGCTGAATCAGGGTGGGAGAAATCTTTTGAAAAAAACAAGTATCAGAAACACACCTCTTTTCCCCATGTTTGTTTCAATTTACTTTTTCCTGCAAAGTCTGCAGTTTCATGATCTGCTCTGAATCTGGAAAATACATGCTTCTGGCTTAATTTGCTAACACTAAAAGAAGTTTCAGAATAATGAGCCTCTAAACAAACAAACAAAACCCCAAAACAAAACACACAAAACCTGACCAAAAACATCAGTGTTAACCATCCCCAAAGCTTATACTCATCTGTGTGGGACAGTCTGAAGATGGGCAATGTAAAGAGGTGTGTGGAATAAGCATCTTCCAGTGATCACCACTCCCCAGGAGTAGTCTCCAGTATGTGACAGGATAATGGGAGAATACATAAACCCCGAGGATCTCAAAGGGGAGTAAATTAACAACACCTTTCCAAGTATACAGTCAGGTGACAACAGTTAATTACAGACCCCAAGCAGACATTCATAGTATGCTACTCCAGATACAGAACAAATTGAGAGACGTGCCTGACACAAAACTTACTTTGGGATTTTAGGCTGATTTGGGGACAACAGTTCCACGCATTACTCACAACCCACTGCTGCCAGCTGGTCACATTTTTCATGTATTGGCTCAGTTCTTTGTGTCAGAACACCACAAACAAACTTGCTACTCAATCCCTACCCATGTGGAAGAGTTAATCCTCGGTTCTTCATCCTCCCTCCCAACACCGGCCAAACTTAGTTCCCATTAGAGGTACAAAATCATTCATTGTATCATTTGGGAAAAAAAAACCCAAACAAAAAATCAAAACAAAACAGACACAGACCCAAAAGCTGTAAACAAATCAAATTAAGCTAGCAAGTTGAAACACAGTCCATTGCATAAGGAACAGGAAGCAGGCAAAGTGCTCTGCTGACCTAGTGGTAATACTGCATTGCTAAGCACACTAATCTGGGAAAGTTTGGTTTAATCCTCCTCCCATTTCTTTCTAATCAGCCTTTTCCCCTCCCCCTGCCCTGCTGCCATTCAGTTCCAAGACTCAGAAGTCATTTGCATTGCTTCACTTGGCAGATCCAGTAAATCCAGGCAAATTATTTTAACAGGTTTTAATCTATTTCCAAGGCATTTTCCCATGGATACAGCAACATTGATTTCCTTTGTCCTGAAGTGACTGCAATTCAATACGCTACAGCAAAAAAAACCCTATAATATAAGCTTGACTCCACATCTCTTCCACATTACCTTGACATTTCAGGATTCATCATGCATTTATGGAATGGGAGAGCTATCAATGAGACGATATATCAAGCAAAAATCAGTAAAATCTTGAACAGAAATTGAAGCCTTCTAAATGAAGGCAAACTTAATCAGCAGTGGGCCTTGCAAATACATTCATTTGCACTAGATGGTTTTACTAAACAGGGAAAACATCTCGGCAGCATTAATGAAAAAAAAGTGAACCAGAAGGAAGAAAAGACCATATGTAAATAAGTATAATGAAATCAGTAGTGATTACAGATGTGCTGACCTTTTTTCCCCCTTTTCTTTAACCTTGGCTGGCATGATAGCTCTAGGAATAGATTTCTGTAAGTCCAGTTCAAATGGATAAGGTAATGGAAGTGGTGTCCTGAATCTAGCATTAATCAACCAGAAATTAAAAACAGCTAGTTTAAAAAATACTGTTTAATTCTCAAGTTACTTCAATACCTGACCCAGCCTTCAAATAAGTCAGTGGAAAAAAAACGTCCAGCTTATTTTCTGAGCTAGTGCCCAGAGCAAAGACATGTGGTTGATTCCATCTTCTTCATTATCACTTTTATTCACTAAGCTGTTCATATCATCAGAAGAGACTGACTTTTCTATAACCTCTTTGCAATAAAATATCCATGCCATTAACTATTTCCCAGCGAGGCAGTCCATCCATTTTTAGGATCTCTGTATTTTTCCAAAATAAACTCTGAGGACTAATCTGCTGAAATCCAAAGATATTTCTGTAGACAGTTGTCTAACAGACTACAGATCTGAGGGCATGCAAAGGATTAAGTCGAGCTATAAATTAACTTCTAAAGACACAGAACTATTCCAGCATGCCCAATTCCAATCCCAATATAATAAAGCTTTCTGCAAAGCAACTTTTCTACATCAGCTGCAGTTGGCATTTTTAAAACTACAAGTAACTAGCACACAGAACTGCCAAAGGCTGCTTCATATAAACAAGCAAAACACTGGTAAAGGTATTTATTCATGTACTCTGTACATGCAGAATGACACACAATAAATTTTGGCTTACATCTGGGAAAACTTAATGCCTCATAAAAGAGGAAAAAGACCCAGGTACGTGGTTGAAGTGGAAGACTCAGGAGGGAGCTGCAGCCTGTCCACCCCTTCAGAACGGCAACACATTTACCTTCAAAATCAGGCACAGCACAGAAAGAACTGGGTCTTGATACAACAGTTCTATGCAGCTCCATTTTCATGTGCTTATCTTCCTACAGAACAGAATTATCCAGCAATCTAGTAAAAGGCACAGTCCTACAGGCTTAGGTTTGCATATTAAATGGCTTGGAAACATGAATCCAGAGACGCAGAAAGCTAAGCCTCACCAGGGTGCTCAGGCTGCACAGCACTTTATAAGATCAGGCTAACATATGGCTTGCCCTGGTGCTGATTCACAGCATGGCATTCCATCCTTACAAATGGGAACAGTTCAGCAAAGGATCATCCAATTGCTCCAAGGAATAGAAGACACCAGTCAAAGTTCTGCTGAAAAACACCAAAAGCAGCTACAATAGGATGGTTAGCTCAGTACAGAAAGAATCTCCTCTGTCAAAACAATTCCTATCAGCAGGGTATCCATACATGTATGCGGCCTCAGATCTGCAGACCCTCCTTAGCACAATGCTAACTTGCTTCCAGGCACGGTGACAACTGCGACTTTATAGGCAGCATTAAAACCAACTCCCATGCCTTTGTAAATACATTAGCTCTCATGTGGTAATGTTCTGCTTATCTGTCAGCAACATATGGTAAATATGCCTCAGGAAGGTAAGAGGTATATGATGCAAACTTACAATGAGTATGGAACAATAATACACACAGTATTTCACAGAAGTCAGTGCTGACAACGGCAATTTATTGCAAATGTCCTATCTAACACTCTACTGAAGCTTTTCTATGCAGAACTAAAAGTTTATAAAATGCTAACTTAAATTTTGGTCCTTCAAAACGTTTTAGGAAAAAAAAGTCTTATTGTTTGAAAAGGTAATACAGTATTTCCCTAAGACATGAAAAGAAAACAGTTAAAAGAAAAGCTGTATCAGTGCTCCTTGTTAATTAAACAAGAATTCTCAACATTTGGGGTTAGCTATGCAACATAATAAATACAGAAGTCCTTGCATACCCTAGAGAGCCAGACACCCAACTAACTGAGTTACAGCATACTGAAGGCAATACACAAGAAAATCAAGCAAGCAGCACTGCTGAAAAATGCAGACATGAGGCATCATTAATTTGCAGAGAGAAGTAACACTAATAAAGCGCTACCTAAAACAGCTTGACAGATTCAAGCTGTCCTGACACCCATGTAATGTGGTATCTATAAACCAAGACTATTCCACAATTGTCAAAAGTTTCTCTAAGAGTCTAGACAAAAAAAGGCAGTGAGCCACAGATGTTGTTGCTGCTTTGCCTGGACTCACAAGACAACTGCTCACAGAGACACAGATGCTGAACAGAATTAAACTTCACAATTCCCATGCTGTTCCCTCTCCAGATATATTGATAAAGACAACATGTGTTTCTCTTTACTCCTCCTCTGCCATCACTGACCCTGTATCTAGACAGGTTTGTCAGGACTCATGAGATGAAGTCTCTTTACAGCAACAAAATACTGCATCTTACTTTCCTCTCACCTGCTCAACTGTTTATCCCTTCTACTAGTCGCTAGAGACACAACAGTCTCCTGAGTTTCCCAGAGGCATTTTGTTTCAAGATTCCCAGCTCAGCCATTTCGAGAGCATGATAGAGAACTGGAAATGATCATAAAGCTCTGAAAACAATTTACTATGACAGTGGTCAGGAAGGTAAACTGGGCACACTTTGCTCATACACCACTGCAAGAGCCTCAGCATTGTAAATTAAGCAAATAAAATTTGCTAACAGTCCTTGCTTGCTGCTGCATTGTAATATTGCTCAGGTAATAAAACATCCAGACTGACAAACACAACATTCACAGAAATCAGCGCTAATGCCAGACACAACATCAGGGCTTGCTTTCAAGAAGGAAGGACTACAGGGAAGAACTCTGTAAGGAAGATTTCCTCTATAAGACCACTCTTGTGGTAACTACTTTAGGGTACCTAAAGTACCCTAGCACAGCTGGGAGAGCTACAGCAGGAAGTATAATATGTACTCACATGGGTGTGGTTTATTTGATGAATATAAAAATGCTTCACTATGCTTTACTGTATTTAATCACATGGGTCTGCCAGATCAACCAAACCTCACTCCTCAAGTGCTACTTTTGGGTCCTGTGACTTCTCCTTAATCAGGGCATCACACACTGCATCTGCCTCGTAGCATCACAGCCTCTTTTTTACTAAAGAGCTCCACGTGCAGAAGAGTCACCACCTGATCCCATGTGGTGTGGGTGCCCAGGGAGGTGAGAGCACTGGCCTCATCTTGCAGGGCAACCAGAGGCTCGTAAAGCACCGAGGGCCTGGCAGCCAAGGCAATCTGCTACCCATGCACCACTCAGCTGCAGCCCAGACAGCAGAGCCACTGCTGCACAGGATGCTGCACATCCCTCCTTACACTCTTTTAAAAGCCCTGCTTGAATGCATGTAAGTCGGAAAAGATGTTTAAAAAGATTCCTATTTTCCTAAATGTTTTTTTAAAAATCTGGGCAAGTATTTCTTTTTCACACTCCTTTCAAATGTGCTGATCCAAGTGCTTAAAGCAGCTTGTGCTGTCACTTTACAAATTTACTGTGGCTCTGCACGCAGAGCAGTGTTATGAGACAGCTATATGCATATATCCACACGGTTAATTAACAGCATGCAGTTGGTACTTATTGCTACTCCTCTGAGACTTTGCACTGAATCCATTCCGAACCATTAACTATTGTTATTTGATCACAAGCTACAGTGGTTTGAATTACATAAACATTTGCGTTTTCATCACAAGAAACACCAAACTTCTAGTAAACTAGTCAAAAAAAATCTTGAAAACATGCTTAAGATATCTGGGAAATGCGAAAGTTCAGAGCAAACTATGGAAGAAATCAAAATTACCATTTTTTAAACTGTTGTAAGTGTTTTGAGGATGCATAAACCCTGAAATTTCTATACTGGAGACTGGTACAACCCACTGCTGCTTTGTCTGTCTGCCACGACTGTGATCCCAGTCATTTTATGGCCATTGCTTTAAAGTAGGTCAGTAACTGTAACTCCTTTTTTACAGATATGGAAATCAGAGCAGGGGATGACAATGACTTTGCAAAGAGAAAATCTGACTTTGCAGAGACAAAATTTAAGTCAGGAAAATAAAAAGGCAAATTCAGAAAGTGGCTTCTCAATACTCTCAGCTTTTACAGGGTTGGTAACAACTCCTAATATGCTGCTATTGAGGCCCAGATAACACATCAACAGAAGTGCTTTTTCTCTCAAGTTGTGATTAGGCAGCCAAGAAATACACACATTTTTCTTAACTGTCCATTTATGTTTAGTAGGCAATTCAGCATTACCCTTCTATTTCTACATCTCAAAATTGCATCAAACTCCAAAGACCTATTTCAAAGAATACATCCAGTACTCACAAGTGACTGAATATTCACATCAAACTAAAGCAGTGTTCAGGAAAGAAGTGGCCAAAAAGTGCTGGGAAAATGAAGTAGACTCAGTAGTACTGCAAAATACTGATGGGTAAATGTACTGAGACAATGAGAAGAAAAAGAAAATGTCGTAATTGTGGTGAAACAGAAATGGAGAATGCTAAAAACCAAGATGAAAAGGAAGAGGCAAACAAAAGCAGATAGAGCATTTTTTTTCCTTGAATCACAGACCAGAGCAACCACTTCCTAAAATGACATCCTAAAATGCCATCAGCAGTGGAAAGGGACATGCAGCCCACAAGCTGGAAGCTTGAAAACCAGATCTCCTGATTCTCTTCCTCATCCATTTCAATCCTACCCAGTCTTTGCTGTCAGATTCCTACCATCCAATCCAATTCCTACCATCTTTGTTACACTCTCAGCACAGTGACTCTACCAAAATGGCCGTAACTGACTTTCAGTGCTGATTTCATGTCACCTTTCGAGCCCCCTGAGAGCCATGCCCGGCATCATTTCCTATGTACCTAAGCTGTGCTGCAAACCTCTGATTGCTCTGCATTTGCACAACATCCAGGACATGAAGTCTCTGAAGATCTCCAAAGCTGGATCTTCCAGGTGTAGGCAGCCAAATCCTAGGCAAATGGTTCTTCCATGTCAAACTACCAGTCACCCAAAGAGCAATCCAACATAAATGGAAAACCTTTGCAGTAGACTTATAGCTGAACTGATTTCTAGTAATGTAAGGATCAGGCACTCTTCAGGGAAATTCAAAATACCTCTGCTCTCCTCATCTCTCTGTGTACTCTGACTTACTGGTTTAAGAATAGAAAAGCTGTTTCTAGTGAACTCGGGAATTTAACCTACATAAGTACTTGCAAAAGTTCTATGAGACACTGTATATCTTTAAAGACCCAGATATGGCATTTTGAAACACCTAATTTTATGCACATGGGAATCAGCTTCACTGAAAATCACTCAGATTTACAGTAACATTTTTCCAAAGCGCTGGATATAGTTTCTCTTACAGGTTTTACTTTCAAAGGGATTTAGTCATCTGGGTCATGTAAATACTCTAGAAAATGTTATTTTTTCTGCTCCTGCCCATGTTTTTTTCACGACTACTGTAGGCATCCGACTTTAGTAAGACCCAAAGAGTACGTGTGCTCTGTAATCAATGGACACAGGTAGTTCCCTCCATGAGGTGAGTCACAGCATCTAAGTTAGGTGCTTAAAGTCAGTGTGCAGACCTGGGAATTGTGTCTACATTCAGGCAAGCAATTTTGCAAAGGCTGGCCTCCCAATGCACCATAAGCTAAGGACATAGCACAGTTTTACTTTGATTAATTGTTTGGAGACAAAGTAAATAATTTTTTTATGAATAGGACTTTTCTGAGCATCAAGGCAGGAAGATGTTGAGCTATCAGATGAAAAACACCCACAACTCCTCTTAAACCACAAAAGGTACGTGTACTTAGCAACTTTAATGCAAATAACAGCATCATAATAGCAATTTATCTTCTACTCCACATTGAACAAAAGAAATACAAATGAAAAATTACCTGGGCACCATAGACTCGTTGCATTGCCTGAAGCAACTGGTTTGTGTATTCTGTAAGGGTTCCTGCATCTTCTTCAAAGACACTGAGCAAAGAACGAGTCTTCAATAAAAGAAAAAAAAGCAAACGTTTTTAGTCCTGAAGGGAAATATTAAAAAGAATTATAAACAACTACAAAGAGATGGTAATAAAAATCAATCAAAAATTATAGGCCCTTGACTGTGCACGATTCTGTTTATTCAGAATCTCTAAACATGTAGAAATTAATTCTTTTATTATGGATAGATAAACTGAGGCACAAGGAGGTGAACTGATAAAATGCTATGACCACATCCTGACTCCCAGGCTCTTACTCCTCCTAACAGACTGTCCTTCCAACATAATTAGGAATGTAAAAAATCTTGAATATCTTCCTGCTGACGACAGTAATTCAAACCATGTTAAGGACTGGGGGTCAAACACCACTGCTTGCTCACTTTACTTCTCCAGTGTCAGACTGCACTGAAAACACCCCCTTCCAGTGAGATAATTTACACTCTGTTAGTCACTCTCCACTGTCTTGAGCAACTCCTAATGGGCCATGGCCAAAGCGAGCTGATGTCATTGGACCAAACAACTGAGTGTTCATCTCCAACAGGCACACAAGGATACACCCACTCGGAGATACCCAGTACTTTCTCCACTCTGCTAACCCATCCTTGTCAGCAAACAGGAAGAGGAGGGAAGAACTTGTGTTATCTTAAAGACATGAATTCCCTTGGTTTGTTTTGGTGGGATCATCAGGAATAAAGAATTATGCTGCTGACACAGCTCCCGAGATGGGAAAGATATTTCAGAATAATGCTGAGCTCCAGAACTGGCTAGATCTTTACAATAATTAAAGAGGAAAAACTGTCCCTTTAACAAAGTCATGATCACCCTTAGTCTTAACTTTGATAAATCCAATATACTTGATGCTAACTGGAAAAGTCTCTCCATCTGTACAGCTAACTTATATGACATTAATGAGCTTCATCTGCTTACATGAGGTGCATACGTAAACTCCCGTACTTTCATAGACATGTCAGTCCTGTAAAAGAGCAAGTGCTTTATTTATCCGTGCTTTATTTATCCCCCCATTGCAGGAACCTCTAATGTACCTGAAGTGTCCAGGTTCAAATTTGGGAAATTTATTTTTAAAGTTTGGAGATACTCCACTATTTTAACAGAAGGCACATGCATTTTTCCAAGGCATTTATTCTCTGCAAAACTCTCTGCCCAGACTTTCTTTGTCCTGAAAAACTCAACATCAGCATCCTTCAAGAATCCTGGCCTACGATTAACTATCATTTCATCTCTGCTGAGAAGCACCTAAACCAGCAACTAGCGCTGCTCAGTGGTTAAAATACATGACCTGGGAGTGAGTCTTTGGGTTCTCTTTGGTACCTTCTTACTTTGAGCAACTTTAAAGGCTCTCAACAGTTTACTCTGCTAATATGCTAAGCTGCTACAACACTTCCTACCTGAGAGAGTTTGGGAAGCTAGTTTGAGATCCTAGCATGTAAGGGAATATGCATTACAAAGAATTGTTTTCAAATAAAGGGAACATAAAAACCAGAGAATGGACAGTAGTCCAAGTCAATGAAATGGATATGAGGAACCCAAATGTTTAAAGGACCTTTGTACAGAACTTCCCTTCAAGGACAGCAGCACGATTTGGAGAGTTTTCCACATTATGATATTACTTCAGTAACTGAAAACATTGATTTTCAAAAATATCTCGTTTCAAATGTTTTGTCTTCAATGATGTATTAAAACGAGCAAAATAATGTCAACAAACTATCTTGTATCTATACAGTGCTCAACTGCCTTGTTTTGTGGTACAATGGCACAAGAAAAGTATGGGGTACAAAGATGGTTAAAAAAGAAATCTGGGCAGCGCAAAAATTACAAAACTTGACACAATGTTTATCAATCCAAATTTCAAGCTAAAACTAAAAGGTTATAAAGAAAATGCCCAAAGTAGGCTACAAATCACATACTTGTGCCTGCTGGAAAAGGTTCCAAATACAGAAATGTCAGCCACATTCGTAAATCTTACTGAATTTTTGCAGGTTCCGATTTTTCATTTGTCTAAATATGGCTTGAGGTAGAACAGCTCCGGGAACTGATTTCTGAAAGTCTTGGCCCCTGCTATTAGCATGTTGCTCAAAAATAATAAAAACAATAAATGATTCAGACAGTTTGGAAGTTATTCTTGGAAACTTTTACATTTAAGAATACCATTTGAAATCACTGCAACAAAATACCAGCATGGGTGTATTTTCTTTGTTGCTGTTTTGACAAATTCTGGAATAGCAACTAAGGCTGCTGAAACAAACCAGTAATCCAAATATTAAGCTAACATTTAGGAGGCCCCATTATTCACAACATTATCTCGCCTTCTGGAAAGATAGGAAAAAATTTTCTAGTTTCATGTAAGTATTTCCTTCGATTTTAGCATGGCTGCTGACATAAATTTTTCTCTGTTTTGTAGCCAAACACCTCAAAATTAAGACACTTCTTACGGACTCTTTCAGCCAGTGTCTGCAGATAAATCAAGACAAAAGTACTGTATTGATGGGGAGAGATAAATCAACTTTCAGAAATCTGATGAAGAAATAACTTTGGCCTAATTCTCCTCGGTCTTGCATGTAAATCACATACGTCACACAGTTTACACAAAGTTAGGTTATATCCTCATTTCACCATCCCTTCGCACTCCTGTGACTGCACAGAGCAGAAGAGAATCATGTTCCTTCACGCAGAAGTAAATGATCCTGTAAGATGCTATGCTGCTCATTTCTGTGGAACAGAGACTAACCTTTTGCCTTGATTTTGTGAATCTAAAGCTCTCCCTAGTGAAAAAAGTAATAAAGATATAAAAGACTGAAAAAACCCACTCCTGCTTTCTTGCATCAAAAGAACATATTTTAGTAATGCTGGGCCATTATAAAAATTAAACAACATCCCTCCCTCCAAAAGTTGTAGAGCTTCAAGAAAAAGCAATGACCAAATCAAGGCAAAACATCCTGCCAATACTCAGGTTTATGCACAGCCTGGTATTCCAGTAATTGCAAAGGAGATGTTAACAGCCTTCATTTCAGGACATAGGAAACACGACAACCTCCAAATTCAATTCAGTGCATTGCTCAGCTGCTTTCAGTCAGTGTTACATTTTTAATCATTGAAGGAAGTGTTGACTGAAGAGGTAAATTAGTTCACTTCTCCTGCGCATCAAGTTCTTCACCTTTAGGATGCAGTGGGGAGGTTAACACTAAAAATGTTACTAACTACCCATAACAAATCGAGCATGTTCTGGTAAACTGTGGAACACAGAAAAGCTCAGGCTGGTAAGGAACTCTGCAGGTCACCTTGTCCAAACCTCTGCTCCAAGCAGGGCTGACTTTGATGTAACATTAGGTTACTCAACACTTTTTCCAATCCAGCGTTTAAAATTCCCAAGGATGATTACAAATATGCCACACTAAACACATGATGGAAATCTTTCTTACTAGAATGGGATTTCATGAAATTACAAAAAACCAGGATAAGATGAGGCAATTAGGATAAGACCCAAGGCTTATTAAGTCCTGACAGGTGTACTTCCAATCTTTCCTTCAAAATGTCTCATGACAGACTCTGTAACACCTTGCAGCAATCTGCTCCACAGCTTACCTATTCATTCCTCCTACTGATCCATCAGCAGACGAGTCAGGATTACAACACAGGGCTACCTGGGAGCCGGATCCATGCTGATCCACCCTGCCCTCACGTCTTTCCCAGCTTCGCCAATTACTTCTTTATCTCCCTCTGCACCACGCTTTGGCCCCAAGCGCACCTTCCCCATCCCTCAGTGAACTTCCCACTCTTTCCCCTTCCCTCTACTTCTCTCTTCCACCCAACCAGCCCCTGAACACATCACGACGTGGCACGTTCCTGGCTGTGGGGCTTCCACAGTCCCAGGTGTCCGCTCTGCAGCTGCGGCACATCCCGGCTCCTGGCAGCGGGGCACAGGGCGCTGCACTGGGGCGAAAGGAGGAACGTCCTCCCCTGCCTGCACTCGGGAAGGGAAGGGCGGCCACCGCCTCTCCTCGTTCCTCAGACCCCTTCACAAGGAGGCCATCTTCGGTGGGATCCGCCTCACTTATCCTCACGGGAGCTCCTGTACCTGAACTGAGGCCCTTGAGGAGGAGCAGGCACGCTGGCGGTGACACTCCTCCAGTTCATTGTGTCACCGTGGCCTGGTGACTCACCGCGCACAGGTGTCCCTTTCCCCTCGGGGAAAGGCAGCGCACCGAGCCCTGCCCACCTCTCCTTCCCCGACACACCTCGGCTGCTCAGGGCAACCCTTACAGCAACCGACGCACACCCGGGCGGGACGGTGCGAGGAAAACGCCACTAGAGTTTTTCTGAGGGCGGTGAGGAGAAAGAGCGCAGTGCCCTCCCCGTCGGAGGACAGCCGTCCTCCTGGGAGACCCCCAGGAGCAGACTCTGTCTGCTTTTCCCCCGACCAATGCCCCGCGGGACACCAGACCTCCCGCGCGGCCGCACGGGTGCCGTGTGCCCGCCTCAGCGCGCCCCTCTCCC
>VZTH01013981.1:286526-302105 GCA_013397815.1 Aleadryas rufinucha
CCCGCACCCCTCTCCCCGCCACAGGACGCTGCTCCCCGGCCCTCGCCAGCTGTCAGCCCGCACCGGCCCGGCCAGACCCACGGGCTGCCCGCCGGCACCGAGCGCTCAGGTGCGTCACACCGACCGACCGACGGACGGGGGGCCGGGCTGTCCCCGGCAGCGGCCGCTACCTGCGGGCTGTCCTGCAGAGCCTCTTCCAGGAGGAGCTTGTCGACGGCGGGCATGTTGGTGCTGCGGCGCGGCGGAGCCCTGCCAGGAGCGGGGTAAGCGGCGCTGGCACGCCCCGGCGGCGGGGCTCGGCAGCGTCTCTCCCTCCCTCCCTCTCTCCCGTCCCCGCGGGGGCGGACACGGCGCTCTGCAGGCACCGGGCACGGCGGGACGGCTCGGCTGGCGGGGCCGGGGCCGCTCACTCCGCCCAGTTCCCGTCTGCTGGAGGAAGCGAGTCACGGGGAGGGCCGGTGGGGGGAGGCTTCCTGCCGCCATTAGCTCGGCGGGCAGCGGGACGGAGGTCCCAGATGGAGGGCGGCCTGTGCCCTCCTCCCCACGCGGGTGGCAGGGTGGAGCGGCCTCCCGCAGCCCCGGCCTCAGGACAGCAGGGTGGCGGAAGGAGGCATGGAGCGGGGGCCGTGGATGCCCCCTCAGCTGAGAGAGGCTGTGAGGGTGCGTGGGTGTGATAAAAACCTGGGGAAAAAGATCGCACCCTCCAGCCTGAGCTTGTGGGGCTTGAGGACGTCCAGCTGTGGGTGAGCCCTTCGCTGTGCTCTCCTCAGGTGCACGGCAGGGACACTTTGTGGGATCATCACAACCGCTTGCTTATCAGTGACTCTCGTTTGTGGCTTCTGTATTTGTTCTTGTCCACGAACAACTCTGCAAGTGTAACTGTGGGACCTCGTTGCGCTCCAGACAGGCCAATCCCCACGCAGGCATAGCCCATAACACCGTAACTCCATAACACTTGGCGGGGTTAGAAGGGATGCATTTTAAGTTACTAGTTCTTCATGTACTAAGCTATGTTTTTATGACTGCCTTGATGCTGTCTTAATTGTGTTGGATAACTCCAGCATTTGGATGTTAATTCGGATGCTTAGTTGAACAAAAGCAGTGTTTTCAAAGTAAGCACAGCTTGATCTGTGAGTATTTGATTATGTACATGTTTTTGAGGGGTGGCCATTGCTTTTAGGTGCCTATTCCAGAAGTCCAGAGTTACAGATCTTGCAGGGAAGTTGCTCCATTCTTGTCAGCTGTGGCTTTTCTTGCTCCAGTGTGCCTTGAGATAAAAATGGAGATACTCAAATCTAGAATCTCATCTAAGAAAACAAAACCAAACCAAACCAAACCCCCTTCGGAAGACTTTAGGAAGAATCCTGCCAATTGAACAGAATATGCAAACAAAAATGCTGGCTGTAAGATGCTAGCATCTTCGAAAATATTTCACAATCTTCAGATAACTCACGTTGCTGCCCTCTTTTAAAAGAAGAAAAATGATTTCTAAAAATGCAGCTTGAGTTGTAAAAGAACTCCAAACAATATCGGCCAGCTTTTTGCATCTAAGTCCCAGTGGATTTTTCCACTTCTGTCCTTCTTAAGCAATAGCAAGCATTTTATGAGACAAGGTGATTGCTAATAAAGATTGAGGGGGTTTTTTTCTGATTAAAAGACTTTTTGCAGATTGGCTGGGTGATTGTTTGCTTTAATTATGTATGAGAAAGACCACTGAACCCTGTAATTTTGGCTAAGGTATTTCTGTGTGTCTGACATTGATTGGTATTGCTTCTGAAGCTTGTGATGGGACCTTTAACCCAATGTCCCAAGCCGTAACAGTGGGACTGCTCCACCAGTCCTAAAGCTGGACTCCCTGTTCCAGGCCTTTAAGTAAGAGCAGAGGTCTCACATTCAGTCCCTTTTCCTGCCTGAATAAAGACACTGAACCATAATAAGAATCTCTAGCTAATACCAAAAATACCAAGGATGACAGTATGTATTTACATAAAGAGAAAATAAAAATAGATACAGATTTATCATAATAATGTTTCAGAGAATTTTAGAATGGTGAAAAGAGGCCAGAGATTTTTTTTTCTACAGAATATGAAATAGGGCACTAGTTAGGCATTAGGCTTAAGAATCCATGATCACATCTGAGCCAATTTTGTCAGTCTCTGTTAAGTCTTATTTTTCTTTCATCAGAGATTTTGAAAATGTTATTTGAAATTCATGGAGAACAAGAAAACCACGCTTCATCAGATTTTCTGTATCTGTTAAAGTAGCTTCAGGGCATTTTTTAATATTTCCCAAATACTTTAGTTACAACTCTTGCCTCTTTCTTTCCCCCTCTAGTCTTGAAATAGTTCAGCAACAGCTCTTACCCATTGAGTTGAAGTATTTCCTTCACCAGGAAAGCATCGAGGTGGTTTGTGGTTTTATTTCACATCAGTGCAATAACCTGGAAATTTTTGTCTTCTTCCTTTTGATGGCTTTGTTTAGTCTGAGGTTCAAGAGTGGAAGCCTGTTGTCATTCCAAACTTAAGGATAGTTATTTCCAGAACAGGTTCTACTAGTTTTATTTAAATAAAACAGAAAGCACTTCATTAACTTATTGAAGGGTGATGCTTTTTACTAGTTGTCATTCTTTGTTGCATCATTTCTTACACAGCTATAAACTTGGCAGATTACTTATTTGTAGAGATCAAAATGTTTTTATTGAATGTTCCCAATACAGTCCAGGTGGTTTTGAATTTTAAAAAATTGCCTATTAGTAATTGAAATTAATTTCCTAGTCACTTGGTTTTATTGGGTCTCAAGAATTATTCTTCAGTTTTGGTAACTCCAAATAAATAAATAATGCTTTTAAAATAACTAAAATAACCCACAGTATTACCACCAAACATTTCAACGATTTATTTATACAGCATTAGCAGTATTATTAAAAAAAAGTTAGGTACCTTGGGCATGGGGAGTCCTTTGGGTAGAGGTGTCTCATCCTTTGATGCAAGAAGACACAGTTTCTGGGTTTCCTGAGTTTCCATGTTCTATATCCAGGTACTGAATATACTCAGCTACTACAAAAAGTCTTGCTAGTGAAAAGCACTCTTATAGCCATTCTAGGAACATTGTACATATGGAGAGAGAATAGGGAAACAGTAGGCACAGAACCCAGAATCAGTCACCCGAATGCTCAAAAGACCTGCCACAGCAGTGTGAACTGCTGGAGATCGCTTCCAGGAAGCAGCCCAATTCATTTGTATATGTGTATTCTGTAACCTACAGATGACTTGATTATGTTAAGAAATATGGCTCTTAGAGTGTGAAAACTTAAGGAAAAACCCCTGGAATGGCTACAATTGAATTGATACGTGCTGCTTATAAAACTAGTAAGAAATCATGGCATCAAGTAAAATCAATAAATAATTGAGCATTAAGTGTGAAGTAATTAATTACATAAACTAGTTGTATTGTTTCTAAGAAAAGATGATGCTTCCTTCCAGCAAAAGCCTGACTGTAGCCAAAAAAATTCATAGTTGGGAGAATGATCAGTTTTAAAGGAAAGAAGAAGAAAGTTTGAATTCATCTGGAAATTCAAGATTTGTCTGCTAAACAGATCTCTTGGCAAAATGATGTAAAATCTTCCAGTATTACTGTAGGTGCACAGAAATTGGTGCATCTTCAAACCTGGTTTTGGGCTTTTACGTGGGACAGTCTTGGTCCTGATTGAGGATGGCCAGGAACATCCCTTGGTGACCAGCCAGTCATGTCTGGCCATGTGACAAGAAAGTACCACGGCGTGAGATGGCAGCTGGGACTGTGCCTTCTGCAGGACTGAATGTCTCAGTGCCACACTTCCAGGTTTGCCCAAGAGCTTTCTCACCTAACTGCCCAGCACCATCTCAGGGCTGGAAGCAGCAGTGCCGAGCCTGGATGGTGCTGTGCATGAGTTAATAAGCCCTGCCAGCTTTAATTGGGCTGTTTGGAAACAAGGCAGCTGTTGTGCATCCTTAGCCTAATTTATTTCCAAATTTGATAATCCACCCAGTATTAATGGAGAGCTGACTATAATTATTTTTTTCTGGTTAGACTAGTTGCAGAGTAAGTCATACTGCATTGTGTTTTCTTTCTCATATGTTCTATTATAACTTAAAAGAACATATTGCATTATGCTTCCTTTTTGGCTTCCTACCTTATACTTTACAAGAAATTTCTGAGCAGTGGTGTGGTAGTCACATGTTTGCTAAGTCAGCTGAGTCTATTTGTGCATTTAACAAAGTGTCTCATATTTTTCTTTGTGCTCAGTAACAAAGAAATCCTTGAAATACAGATGACTTTTAGATGTGTAATAATGTACCATAAGTTGTGCAGCTTTGTATAAATAAATATATATAAATATAGAGGATATGTTATATGATATAGCAATAAATTGCTTCAAATGAATGCAATTGAAAGATGGGGAAAAAGCTCACTAATACTTTCCCTACCAGATGCATCCCAAACCAAATTTTTTAATAGTATCTGAATAAATTACTGGTTGAATTAATAATAGGGCATCTGATGTACATGTCTTGGACACATAAAAAAGGGATATCTTGTGATTTTGTGTATGACCTATAACATAATAATGGGCTGAAATAAAATTCCACTGAAATTATTAATTGCTATGTAACCAAGATGTCATGTTCCTTGTTTTAACATAAAACACATGGCTTTGTTTATTTCCATTAAACACGTTAGTAATATGCCAGAATGGATATGCACAGATGGACTGGCTGGTGGGATGGATCTAATTAAAACCTCACTGAAGGTGAAGGGTATAACTGCCATCTTTAATTTCATTTAATTTAAGGACAATTAAGTCCCCTCATGTTACCAAGCACAGCAGCAGCCTCTACCCAGATGCAGAATAAAAATATGGTTTCAAATGCTGGAGTCACTGATGGCAATACCAGCCAGAGGTGTTGCCACCCCTTCCTCCACCCCTGCCTGTGCCCTGTGCTGCGTGGACTCGGATAGTGTTGCCAGGAATTTTAGTTTGGGGGCCTGTCTGATGGAGGGCATCCGATTTAACAGTTTGCATTTGTTTTGCAAGAAACAGGAACAATGAGAGAGTGGGTAGTTTGTTGGAGAATTATTGGAATATTTTAAGCTAAAATTGTTATGGTTTTGCAGTGCAAATGTCAATATACAGGCTCCTTCCTCCTCCTTGTAGCTGTGCTTTTTGTGATGTATGTTGCTTCCTAACTTTCTCCTTCAGGTGATGGTCCAATGGAGTTCAGGGCTGTCTGAGGAACGGTGAAAAATCTTTGGATGAAATACAGGAAGTGACAGAAAGAATTCTACAGGTACTTCATCAAAGAAATGCATATCTGGTGTGATTCTGTACATTAAAATAAGAAACATCTAATGCCTGACATATGATTATGAAGTGCCAATAAATAACCTGTTTGGCATAGAGGTCACCAAAAGTCAGAATACCACATTCAAATGCAGGCTGGATCTGTAAGAAAAGACTGTGTCTTTTCTAGTGTCAGAGGGAACCTGCTTTTGTAGTCTTTACAACATCAATACAAATATCAGAAGCAAATGCACTCTAATTTTGTCACTGTGTCTAAAGCCAGCTCTTGGTCTAATTTTTTTATCATGAGATCACGTGAACCAATCAGGCCCTGCACTTTTGTGTTTCCTTCTGAACAACACAATTGAAAAGTTTATGTTGTCTTTATTCTGATCACTCCCTTTGATTCACCTTCCCTTGCATCTTTCTATGGCTGCTTAGGCTAAAAAAGCTGAATTATAATGTCTTAACATTTACATATAGCAGAACATACCTTAAGGCCTATTAAAAGTCCACAAAACTCTGCCAGCATGATTGTATCCCTTTTGGTTTTCCTGTTTTCTGTTTGGACTCCTTTTGTTCTCCATACACAGCGTAGCACCAAGGGGTCTGGGTCCATAACTGAGGCCACTGCAGACCACAGAGGTCCCAAACAGCTCTCCTGCCTGCTTCCCCCTTGAGCAGAGCCTGTCTGTGCTGCCCAGGGCAAAGGCAGAGCAGGATGTGGTGATGCAATAGCATGTAGTTTTGTGTTTTTAGAGAAATAGCAAAAACCCCAGAGGATGATACAGAAAGCGATAAGGAAACACTAGGCAGCACCCAAATGGGCACTGATACCACAATCAGCAGTGACTCCTCCCAGGAGGCTGCCAAGACAATGTCAAGAGCACAAGTATACAAGCAAGTGCAGTCGTACAAGGAAAATGCAGTGCTGCATTGCTGCCCAGGCAGCAGGTCTGCACACCCCCAGTCCAGCTCAGCAGGAACCCTCTCACGAGCTCTGTGTTCCTCCACAGTGCTCAGATGCTTCCAGTGTCGCAAGATCAGATGTTTCCAATTTTCTTCCCGTGGCGGCTACTTAGAAGTTCTTCTGCTGTCTGGAGAAAGCCAAATACTGGAAACCCTTTCCTGTCATATGACTGGACCTACTGCTGCAAATGAAGGGCTTGCCAGAAAGCTGGAATTCTGCAGCATGTGCACTGAGACACTCTATCCAGCATTACTGCTGGAGGCAGGGTTGTCACCATGGCCTGCTGGTGACTTGCTGTAGTAGGGGCCTGTGAGGAGTATGAGGGCAGCAGAGTTGAATCATTCTAGGAGAGGTTGCAAGCCACATACTGTCATTGCCTTTTGTAGCTTTGTAGCTCTTGGAATGTCTTTTCCAAGGTGTGCTGCCCTTACAGCATGGGTGAGAGAGCACAGCCCCTAGGAGGCCAACAGCAGGGCCCGACTGCTGCTGTTAGCAAAATAATTCTTCCAGTTGGCAAACCTCTCTCAGTATTTTCCCGGGATAAAGGTCAGTGTGAGCAAGGTACAAGCAAGGTGAACTATCTCACCAGGCTATGGGCAGCTTTTGGGCTATAAACTGCCCACCATATGTGACTGCTCAAGTACCTGAACTTGCGCAGAATTTGCCTTGCAGCCGAGAAGCCGCCCCGCCCTTTTGCTTTCCGTTGTGTGATTTGCTGTGCAGGCAGGTAGTTTGTAACCCTGCAGCAAAGCCGTATGTTACCTGTGCACTTGACAACCCAGCTCCAGTCCTGCAAACTTAGAAACTTGTGTTTAGCCTGTCAAATTCCTGGAGTTTAATCAGGCATATAAATGTTGGCTGGATCAGTAAATAGTTTCCTAGTTCTTTCAAATTCATTTATGGTAACACATTGCTTTTCTTTGTTTTTCTTTCACATTTTGAAACCAGAACATTTAGTTCAAGGGTCACATACAGTCATTATCTTTAAATACTCTGTAAACGTAAGTGCTGACAAGATCCTAGGTCAGCAAGTATGTCTCAGTGAAAACCATGAAGTATGCAAACAGCATGTACTGCAGTCAGAGTCAACAGCACCTAATGATATGCATAGGTTTTTCTTAGAAGGGACCAATGGTTTCTAATTAGTTTTTCACCCTCTCAAATCAAACTTTTATGAAATAGCAAAAAGGAAAAAGCCCCAAACAGAAGAGCAGGATCATATCTGTGACTGTGAGAACATGGATAATAATGCAATGGAAAATGTTCTCATCAGTGTTTAAACTAACTTAAATGCTTTGAAAGAAATCTGTGACAAAAGAGAAGTTGCCAGAGTTTTTCATCTCTCCCCTGAACAGAACTGCTTGTGCATACAGAATTTCAGAGGTTTTGTTAGATTTGATTTACGCTGCGTTGTAGCATTGCCAAATGGAGCAATGTTCAGTGCTTCGAAAACTAAATCAAAAAAAAGTGGCTTCGTTTCAAATAAGTGCTCTGGTCATTGTTAGGTTTGAGTCCAGATCTCTTCTTGTTTATGCTGTTGTACAGATGGACTGGTGCTGCCAGCACCTGTGGTTTCACCATGTCGCAGCCTTCTAGGGCAGGTTTGCTGTGAGGGACTACCGGGCTGTCAGCTCCCTGTCAGAGCTTCCCCAGGTGACATGTGCTTCTTATTATGAGATGGGAGAGATTTGGGATTGGTTGGAAAAGGACTGGCCCTTCTCATTCTGGAGGAAAGAGAAAAGGAAGTCCTTGAATCCTAAATGCTCACTGTCAGAAATCAAAGAATTAAATCTCCGCAGCAATTATTTTAAGTTACTTTCATCATTTTCACACAATTCTGTGCATTTCAGGAGCCCCAAGTAATGAATTTTGAAATGCAATGCAAGTACTAATAAACAAAACACCAGTGTTTTGGGAGTAATTCCAGGTATATATTAAGGAACAGATGGTTTTGGTGTGTTGCCTCCATTTTGCTATTAAACCTGGAATAAATGAAGCTAGATGAAGTATTCAATGCAGAAATTCCCAAACTGTCCATTTCTATGTCTCTCTCTACCATTTGCCTCTACTTGTAGATCCAGAAGTTGATTCTGTGTTTAACAAGGGTGAATTGCTTAATCTTTATTAATATAAATGAGAGGAGTTTGTCACACTTATATAGGTGCTAAAAGGATGTCTCCTATGAGAACATCATGTGGGGACACCATGTAACTACTATTGATTGCTTACAGTTTGTTTTATTTCATGGGTACAAATACTCTGCTCTTACAAATATTTCAAATTATGCATACACGAGCCTTCTTTAAGTGCTTAAAAATTGCTAGTACTTTATCTGTCAAGAACCACATTCTGATTAAAATTGTATGTTAAAAGCAGTCAAAGCACAATATATAGTTGGCATTTGTGGGTGCCTGTTTTTTTAAATGACCTAACACACCCTGCTTCCATGTTGCTAATTGTAAGAACTGTTTACTGTATGCCTAGTATGACAGTAGAAGTTTTGATTAATCAAAATTGTTAGCATCCTCTTGTATTAAACCCATATTTAGATAGAGAGGTGCTGTTTTGATGTACATTTATCTTTCCTTAGCCTGGCTGATATTTGCTGAAGCAGAATTCTATTATTTCAATAAAATGCCACATGCAAGTTATGAAAGTCCCAGTCAGTGTGAATTATATATAGCTACTGTAAAAAGACTGGCAAATTTTAACTTCCCTAGGTTTTCAAAAGGTAAGCTATTAATTAAGCAGAGGTGGATAAATATACAGCTTTGATGAAGACATTTTTCGTGGTGAGGATGTGTCTGCTGTTTCTATAGTCTGCAGGCATACTGCATACAAAAACAAGGCAGTGACTGTGCTGGTTGGCATCGTTACCAATATAGGGCAAAAGCAATTATTATGTGTGGAAAACTGTAATGGAAATTTATATCAACAACAGAGGAAGAACTGACATCTGAAAAAGTGCATGAAAATAAAACATAATAAAGCAGGGATATCATCTTCCCACGGTACTGCACAAATAAGAGCTGTGTGTGCAGAAGGGCCTCTTGAAATAAGAGTGTGGGACTCTAAACAAGAGATGTGCCTTTCTTATACACAGTTCTGAGGAAAAGAGAGTTTCCTCTCATGGATCTGCATCCAGTTGTCTTACACTACTCGAGTATTAATTTAGGCTTTTCAAATGGAGCAAGTGTGTTTTAGGTACATGTGTGCCTGAAGTGATGCACACACTTTTTTTCAAAAAGATGCAGTACTGTATTGACATATTCGTGACAGCTCAGTATAAAGGTCCTTTCTTGAGCATTTTGCCATTTTTTCATCTTTTCATTTTGTGATCCTGTCTTTGTAAAAGCTGATTTAGCTGCATCTTGCAAATTAATTTATGAAGTGAGAGACAGGGAAAGAGATTAATGTGTCTGCATAGTATATTAAAATAAGAGAGTAAGATGCTCTTCTCCTCTGGAATAGAGCTTTGGGAGGCTGTTTGTTATCAGAGATAGTAAAATGAAGCCTGAGTGATCTCAGAGGTAAGAAGCACTCTTACCTGTGTTTTTGTAAAACCTCTAATAGAAGAATCGAGTACATCATGTATATCAACCTTTTGGGCACAGAAAGGATTCCAAACTGTTTCTGAATGTCCAATTTAAGCATTTGGCCATTTGTTATTTTCAAGGGCACCTGAAAATAACTCTGAAAGAAAAATCTTTGCAGGCAGGGGGTAATAGCTGAGCTCAACAGCAAATTCTTCAGGTCTGTGTGCTAAAATCTAGACTTTTTAGGAACATACGTAACACTGATGTGAACACTGACTTATGACTTATTTCTCCCCCATCAACTTACCTCTGAAAGTTTTAGTCCTGAACTCCATTTCTACCTTGTGAATCAGCTAAGAATCATATGCCCCATAAGCTTTTAAAACAAAGGGGGATTCAGGACTATGGACAGTAATCACATTCAGAAAGAATTATTGCAAAATTAATTGTTATTTATTCTGTCAGAGATTGGTGGGGAGGGGAGGGGGGTGCACAAAATTTCTGGAAAGCTGGCATATCCACTAACAGAATATTCACATTTCTTTGGCACTTATTGGCTGGCCAGTGGGTTCCTTGTTCATTGCTTACTAGGTGTTTTAGGAGAAATTGTTGATTTTGTCTCAATTCATGTCTGATTTGGCCCAATAATGCGAATTTTATTAGTGACTTCCATGATAGCAGGAACAGATAGATAAATTAAAAGCTTAAGTTAAGATGAAAGAAAACACTTGGTCTTGGCAAATACTCTTTTTTTTCTTTAAAGTGAGGTGTTTAAATAATACCTTTTAAGTCTGCTTCCATGGACCGTTATAAACCTACACATCCCACTGTTTTATGGGGTTTTTTTAATAGAAGGAGTCATCATTTTCATTTAAAAGAAATATTCAAGTCAAATTTTCCACTGTCACAAATTGCTTTTCCTCCTAAGTTCTTGCAGTTTGATTCTGTTCCTCACTGCGTTGCCATGAGAAATAATGCCCATGTGGGTTATTTAAGGTTAGATGGTAGCTAGCCCTTCTGTGGGCTACTCACTATGGTGGTGGACTCAAGGTGAGGCAAGACCAACTCAGGGCTCAGAGGAGTGTAGGGCTGGTGCTGAAAAATTCCCATGGTGAGTGTGGGGCTGCCAGGCAGCCAGAAAAAGGGAGAGAGTGGACTATAGAAAGCTTTTATCACATTTTCTCCTTGCTAACAAGGAGTGCAAGGGGGGACACCTCGCAAGGATTATGGTAAGTCTATAATGGGCAAAGCAGTTTGGCTGCTCCCTCCACGCAGGGTCCCTGCACTGCTTCTCATATAAACTTGGCATTACTAGCAGAACCTTGTCTCTAGAATGGGGTTTCTAAATCCTTTCACAGAAAATCTCTTTCAAAGTGTTTTAACTACCTATTGATCACCTGCCAGAAAATGACAACTTGCTATCACTGCTGCTAACTACAGGTGAGAAGAGGGGACATGGCATATTGATTCTTTGGTGTTTATTCTGCTATGAAGAACAAAAATCATAAATCATGTGAGATGGGGAATCGATTCTTCAATGTTTATCCTGATACAAGGAACAAACCACCAACAGCTGAAGTGGGCAGGAGCTGGGCTCAAAGCAAACAAAAGTAGGTTCTTCAATTCACATGTGGTTGAGAAGTGGAATAGAGGATGCTTTGAGTGCCAGGGTCTTATACGGGTTCAAGGGTTGGTAGAACAGGTTCATAGAAGAGAAATGTGATAAGGGTTGCTAGAACATGGCAACCACATCTGCCTCAGGCAGACTGTGACCTGCAAATGCTGGAAGATGGGAAAGTTTGGGGGCACATACCCTGTGAGTTTCCTGTGTTCTTTCAGTCCTGTCAGAGTCAGGATCCTGAGCAAGGTGGATCTTTCCTTTGACCTGATACAGCTTTTCTGTTTTGTTCTTGTCAGGCACATCCATTTTATAAATAGTAATGCTATCTCACTGCTCCCTACTTTGGCTTCTGTATTATCTCATCCATCAGCTATTTCTTGTCTTTCTGACAGCCAGCAAAGACGAACATTCATTTTGTGTCCAGATGGTACCTTGCACAGTTGGGGTCAGCTTGGTGTGACCAAGTGCTTTCACAATATAGCCATTATTAAGAAATAGTGTAGAAACAGGGGGGGTTGTAGTTTTCTTTTCTTTTTGTTGCCCCATGGGTTTTGTTATGATTGTCATTTGGCTCCTGTAACCCAAATGAAATTAGTTAACCCTTTTTGTAAAGAATGAAATGTTCCCGGCAATATAGAGATCTTCTCAATGTATCCCTTTGCCATGTAGTGAGCAACTTCAAGGATTGTGGAACCATGACAGCTTTTACTAATAAGTTCTTGATTTTTCCTCCCTCTTTATATTAATGTAAATAATTCAGTATCTTGATGTATTGGTCTTTGTTTATTGACACGTAAAACAAACAACCCCCAATTGACACAAGAGTGGGGTTTTTTTTTGTTAGACTGGGGCTTGGACTACTGAATTTTTCAAGAAGAATCATCCTTGCAGGTTTACTGGGAAACTGGATCGTAACTGTCTGTCCTTTGGTGGCTAAGTGTTCACAAGCACCATCCGTGCTCTACCATGATATTTGAAGAAGTCAGTGAAACCTACAAGCCGAGGTTGCCAGCTATAAAACAACAGTGCTGTAGCAAGACTGTAAAACTGTCCAGGGAGAAACATAATACAAGGTAGCCTGAAAACATGGGAATTAGAACTTGAAAACAATGGAATTGAGAATCAGCCATGAACAAGGTGGTTGCATTGGTAAACTCTGAGCACATATTTGCAGTGCAACTCTCAAAGAGGGCAGGTTTGGTCTAAATTGAATTTCTGTTGTAGATTTGGTAAGGAAAAAGTTTATCTCACGGTGCTAACTACTGATAAAGAACTGACAATTTTTCAGGACATTTGTGGTTTTGAGAACATCCATATCTAAAAGACACTGTTCAAAAGAATATATGCAGATGATGCTAATTAGCACTATATTTTTTCTATAAAATTATAGTATATCCTGAGTTGGAAGGGACCCACAAAGATCATCAAAGTCTAGCTTGCTTATATTATACTTGCATAAGCTGAGATCCAAGCCTTTGTAAGCAAATGTTTTGTTAGAAAGAAATCATGGATGAATAAAGTTTCTGTGTGCATACTTACATAAAAAAGGATTTTGAAAAGTATACATTATTGTATCCATAACATCCAGGAGTAATGGTTTTAAAGATCCTTTTCCATAGACTTGCATACCAGCTTGACAGACAGATTGTTTGTATTTTAAACACTCAGACTAGCAAAAATGTCCAAAAAGGGAAAATCACCAGAATTTCAGATTTGGATAATCCCATCAATCAACCTGTTTTCCCAGCTTGGTAAAATTTTTGCTGATTTAGGGAAAGAATAACAAAATACTTTTTCACTACATCTTCTGAAATACTTACAGAAGTTCACATCCATACATCTCCCAGTCTTACTCAGAGGAGATGATGTACACAGGGTGTGTGATGGCAGACACCAAGAGTTTGTTGAGGCAGGGAACACATCACTCCTTTCCCTTAATGTCAAGTGTTCATTTAATTAACTTGCTTAGGTGACTGTATTTTGCTACCAGTTATTTTCAGTAATGAAGTGAAATACTCTGTTTGTGTAAAACACAAGTAAAGTTGAAACTAAAGAGCGTCTTCTCATTTGTAGTAGGAGGCAACTACAATAGAGCTGCCAAGAGAGGGGCTGACTCATTACAATCCCAGACAGTATATAGAGGAATACATCACATTTCCATTGTCTTAAGTCCCCTGAAACTGCTATTAACTCCAGCTTTGGATGGGTGTACTGGAAGTTTCTTGCCTTACTGAACTTAATGCAGCCCTTGCTTTGTGCACACAGGGTGCTTGCCTTGTGTGTGATACACTGAACTTGTAGGAGGAGTGAGAGCACTTAGAAGTTACATCACCTTTCTCTTATCCTTAATACCACTGCAGGTTTCTGAACTAGCCTCATATCTTCTCCCTGTGGCCAGGGCAATGGCTTGGTGTCAAGGCATCTCCAGGGGATTTTTGTCTCCCAGCTGCCTCTTCTAATGTGTGAGGACATGGCTTGGTTTCTGTGCTCATCACAACTGCTTCCTCCAAGGTAAATTGCATATTAGAAGCACGTTCATAGATACCTGGAAATGTGGCAAGCCTATGGTAAGTGTGGGTTGCTGGGATTTTTTGTTTGTTTTTATATTACAAAACCACGTGGGGCCTCAAGCAGCATGTCTTTCAGCCTTGCTTTCAGAGCACCCTTTCTTCCTCCTTAACTCTGCCATTAAAAATTCGCTTTGGGCTGATGCTTGGTGCTGAAAGCTTGGCTTAAGGGTTTATTTTCTATTTGTGAATTTCAGAAAACTGGCCATCAAAAAGAGGTTTTGAACCTTTGTGAGTTTTTTTCTGAAGAAAAATGCACACATTTGCACTGTCTGTCTGCTTTAGGGCTGCTGGTGGTGAAGGAATTGTGTGACCATACCTATGTGCCCAGTAGCCCTGTCTTACTAAATTTTGTGCTGATTGTTCAGGTTCAGGCAATTTGTCAGGAAGCTATAGACAAAGACCCTGAAAATACTGACTTTCTACAATTGACATGAAAATAGGTGGCCAGTCAGAGGCCAGTCAGAGGAGGGAGATCTTACACCCTGTTCTGAGGTGAACATCAGTGAGCCCATGTAGGTGTTCCTCTCTAGGGCAAAAATCCATAGGAGACTGGATGTTATTGTCTCTGCTGGTTATGGAGCTACTTTGTTTTAATGTGTACTTCTTGGGAAAGTTGTAAGAGAATTGTGATGTCTTTTTTTTCCCCTTCTCTGACCAGAAGGCAAGATCAGGCAGCAGCACTTTATATCTGGTCCTTTTGTAGTAGACAATTACCAGTAATATGCATATGTGATGCTCGTACTGGTGTTTCTATGACACCCCTAAAACATCTTTCTGAGCCCTTAAACAAATTTGTTGTAGCAGTAGTATCTATCTATCTATCTAGAATATTTGCAGTTGTATCTAGATGTATCCATTGGATTTTAGGTTCCTTGTCATTTGAGGACAGAGGAAGGGTAACCAAGCCATCAAGGTTTTAAAGTATTTTATTTCCCTGTGTGGAAGACAGGTTCAAGTTAACAGAAAGTCAAATTCTTTTTGGTAAATGACGCAAATGTTGAATGAAAATGATTGCTTGAAGAATTTGTAAACTTACCTTTCATGTTTCTCAGTGCTGCTGATTTTACTTGGGGAAAGTGAATCTGCAGCTCTTCTCAACGGGTCTTCAGTTTCACCATCATGTTTCTCATAAGAAGAGAAATACCCAAACCAATCAATAAAGACTTGCTTAAAATAGTGAACGGGATGTTATTGATAGCAGATGTAGGGTTTGCAGCCCGGTCCTGTGGTTTCACCGACGTTCCCCTTGGTGAATGAGGGGTGTCCCAAAGCTCCCGTGAAACGTGTGAGCCAAGGAGCATCTCCACTGCCCAGGGAGGCTCTGGGCTTGTTGCCTGTGGGTGGGGGTCATTTGGAGTCCTGCAGGCTTGAGCCTGGGCTGAGCCATATCTCCGGCTTAGCAGCTCCAGCCCGTCCGGACGAGGGGACAGCCTGGGAAGCGGGGTGTGGCTTTCCTTGGGGACGAACAGGGATTGCGGTGAGGGGCCGGGGCTGGGGCCGGGAAGCGGCTCTCGGGGCCGGCGGTTTCCCGGGCGATGGGTGGGGAGAGGAGGAGGAGGAGG
>VZTH01013983.1:2760-63419 GCA_013397815.1 Aleadryas rufinucha
CCTAAATTAAAAAAATTAAAGAAGAGGGGGGAAATCTTCCCCCCCCCACAAAAAAAAAAAAAAAGAACCAACCTTTTCAATATTGATTCAACAAAAAAAAAAAAAGAGGGAGAGAATTTAAAAAGAGAAGAAGCAGCACCAGCAGCAAGGAGAATATAGGCTCAGCAGCTCTCCAGGTTCGCTTCCTTATTATTACTATCCAGGGGTAATTTTTCATCTCTGCTAGCTAATCTTTGTTCCTTGTGAAGATAATGAATAGCCCAATCCTTATCTCCTGGGCTCCTGGAGGCTGCTGGAGAATGGGGTTGAACAGGGTTGAAAATTGGTTCCAAAGTGCTGCTGAATAAATGGTGTTCCTTATCTCTCGCTTCCAGATTATCGGAACCCTTTCAAAACTCACACAACAAATACAGCCACCGCATCTAATGCATCATTTACCAGAGCAGATCTCCGCGTTTGATCGGCAGATAGGCAAAATCTATGTATTCCTTGCTTTACTTAGTATGCATGGATGCGGGGCTGCTGTGCACGAGGGGTGCCCCCGGCCGGGCCTGGGACACCCCCGAGGCTCTTCGCACACGCGGGTCTTTGCTGTGGATTTCGTGGAGTGACAGAAGGGTCCCCTGCCCATCCCCTATCCAGGGAAGCAGGGTGGGACAACAGCTCACCGTGCAGGGTGCTGCCACACAGCATGCTTGAAAATTTGGGGTTGCTCTGCTGAGGTACTGGTGGATTTGCAGATAAGGGAGAAGAGTTGTGAACAACATCCTGGGCACTCAGGCACCTGCTCGCACTCACACTCACTCCTGCACCCTCAGCCACCTTCACCTGCATCCAGGGGCAGTCACTGCTTCAGGAGTGATGAGCCCTGTGTACATGGAAGCACCTCTGTCCCCATCCAGACAGCCACCTCCAGGCTCAGCTGTGCCCCAGTCCTGCCCCAGCCCTCAGCAGTCTCAGGATCCAACTGGGTCAATCTAGTAAAAACTCCCCGTGCTCCCCCAGCTTGTTCCCCGCAAACCCTGGCCATGGAGTCCTGCCAGTCCCTTGGATCCCCCATGGGCTGGGCTGGATTCCAGCCCTCACTGTCAGTGCTGGGTGATTCCTTCACATCCCAGCCGCAGGCAGAACAGGGCACCTGGGGCAGCCCAAATTTGGGAAGCAATTGGTGATCCTGGGGGACAAAAACAATCCTTACAGAAAGGGAGTTCTTTGCTCCTTGAGTTAGTGTGAAGTCCGTCCCTTCCAGCTCAGGGCAGTATCAGGTTTTCCTTCCTTTCTTTCTCTCTTCCTCTCTTTCTCTACTTCTCTCCCTATTTCTTGTTTCTTATTCTCTCCTCTTTTTTTTTCCCCTTTTCTTTTCCTCCCAAAACCCATCTATATAACAGTAAATGCCTCCCAGTCTGGCTGTGCATCCTCCAGCTCCAGAACAGGAGATCCCCCCACCCAGAGCCAGGGACAGATGTCCTTTTCAGCTCTCACCCAACCCTTTTTCTCTGGCAGCACCTGAGTCTGTGCCCAGGTACCAGACAACAAAACATTTTATTCTGCACCACTGCAGCACATCACATATCAATAGCAATACCCTGGACCCCCAACCCAGGGGGACAGCAAGATTCTGGGTTGGGGACAGGACACCCACAGTCTCCTGGTCCCCTCTGCTTGTCCAGCAGAGCTCGTCTCGTCCCTGCCTGGAAAGAGAGAGAAACTTTCATGTGAAGTTGCAGGCAAGCAGCAGCCCCTGCCCGCGCTTGGGAGTTTTGCAAATGTTCAACTTGTACTAATTTTTTTATGGCTGTATTCACAGTTGTTCTCTGTAGAAAATGGACCTGTGTTAGTTTATTAATAACCTAAACATTACGTATTAAAGACCTATGAGTGACACAAGATGACAAAAAGCTGTATTTTTCCAATATACACAAGCACACATTTAATAACCTTCTATTGCATCTCAGCTAGGCCTTCTCTCTGATGGTTCCCATGGCAACTGAGATAAAAAAGCAGCCATTTTCCATATCTCTATGAAAGTCTATTATATTGCAGGATTAGTTCATCTTCTGCTAAGGTCAAACACAAAGTCATACAACCTGAAATATTTAGAATCCATGTACATTCATTTTTTTATATGCCCTTTCATTTTCCACAAAAGACTGGGCTCCTCTGAGGTTTTATTCCCCAGAAAATGCTAAGCAAAGCAATAAAAAAATCATGATTAGCAGCTGATGAAAAGTTCAATTGTTTTTTTTTTCTCTTTTTAAATTTTTTTTTCTTTTTCCTTTAAAAAAAAAAAAAAACACTATTGTTGGGCAGATAGTGCCTTCCCCATTTATCTCTATCAGCAGCCGTGATTGCAGCCGATACCGGCCGCCTAATTGGGCTGGGAGCGATTCGCAGGCGGACGGCGGCACCTTCTGGCAGCGGCGGGTGCGACGCGGCGGAGCCGGGGGTTCCGGGGCCGCCCCCGCTCCTCATCCCGCGGCCGCGGACCGGCGGGGACCGAGGCAGGAGCCGGGCTCGCCCGGGGGTCCGGGCGGTCCCCACGGGGTACCCCAGGGGCGCGCCCCGGGACGGCACCGCTCAACTCTGCGCCGGATCGTAACAATTCACATAATCCCGCTGCGGGCTTGCACACACAAGAGTCTGCATCTGCTTTTTTTCTGCCGTGATTAAACATTTTTATTTAGTAGTGCAGGTTCCCAAAGCTTTTCACCTGCAAGTTTTAGCTGTTGCAGGCTTGCAGGAAAAACAAAAACGTGTTGCACGCATCGGAGTGGCTCCCGCGAGTCCCGATCTCCCGCGTGCTGCGGGAAAGCAAAGTCACTTTTCTTTTCTTATGAAGGAGTTGGCAACGTAATTCAACCTGGTCTTGGTGACACCTCGAAATGCAGTAAAATAAAACCTGGGCAGCCTTCAGACAGTCTGAATGGTGACAAACATGTTATCACCCACGCAGTGAAGAACTACGGCTCACTCTTTTTCCAAGGTCACTCCTGAAAACCTGGGAAATCAGGGGAGAGAATTCGTGCATGTGGCCACTCACACTTGTGGCTTTGTTCACAGATACATGTTGCAATGTGACATTTATTCCAGCCTCTTTTAATGTGGAAAAATAGACACTCTGGAAATATGTGGAAATGGGGAGAGGCTCGAGAGTGGCAAAAGGATGGAAGAAATTTTTTTTCCTTCTTTTCCCCATCCCTCCATCCCCAGGAGGCCCCACAGGGGTGTCCCAATGGCCCCAGCCATGCTGTTGGAGCAGCTCAGGGGAGGCCAGGTGGGGGGTTTAGCAGGGATGGTGTATCCCAGTGTATTCCTGGAGATGATCTGCACCTGCTGCAGAGAGGTGGAATGGGACTGGGAGATAGGAGCCGGTGTGGGCAAAGCCAAACCCCAGCCTGACCCTCTGCTCCCCCACTGCCTCAGCTTCCCCCAGTCTGGGTGAGGGCACAGAGATGTTGCCAGAGGTCAACACACGCCCAGGGCTGTTTTCAATAAGCTGTTTGCAGGTAGAGGTTGCACAGCAGTGGCCAGAGCCGTGCCCACCTCCTGAAAACAGGGAGCAGCCCCTGCTCCCAGCAGCACACCTGGGAGGGGGATGCCAAGGTGGCTTCGCCAGCCAGGGACCCACTAACCCGGGGCACCTGTGCATCCATAAAAACCCACACCTAGACCTTGCCCTCCCCTTCCTTTGCTCTCTGCTTCCTCCTGCTCCTTTGTGGGGAGGGCAGGTGGCTGCATTTTTAGGGTTAATACAAATCTATATTTTTAAACTTTGGATGCTGGGATTTGGATGCTTGATGGTTTGGTTTGGTTTTTTTTTTAAGGTGGCTGTATTTTTAGTCTTGAGGTTTGGACTAAAGAAAAGAAGGCTGAAAGTATCTCCTGAGCTGAATATTTGAAGGAGGTGTTTCGAGCATCACCGAACACAGGTGGGTTTCTTTTTTAAGTCTTGTGGTTTCTTTTCTCCCCTACTTCATCTTTGCCATCCTGGTCAGCAGCTGTCATGGTGGTTGCACATCTGAGGTCTGCAGCCCTGAGAAAGCCTTTAGAAATCTGGGAGTAATTGTGTCCTTCAGCTAAAAGAAGGTGTTCCCTTGCCTAGGGTGTTAGCACCCTCTTCTTGGGGTAGTGGTGTCAGTCTTTTCTCACAGCTCTGGCTCTCTTGTGAGATCAGGTAGGGGCTGAGCTGCCCCAGCGCTGGCAGTGTGGGTGCTATGGAGGGGCTGTGACAGAGTTCACCGTGAGCATTCCTGTCCTCCAGTGAGTAGGGATGTTTGTGTGCTGGTGTCCACTGGGGCTGCTGGGAACTGGAACTGTGCTGGGTACCATGCTGAGTGCTGTTCAAACCCGGCAAAAATGGGGAAAACAAACAAGTCTCCTTTGGGCTGCAAATATTTAGATTATTTCCCAGCTAGTGCTGGGGGGAGCCTGGAGGATGTGGGGCTGCTGGCTTTTTCCAGGAGCAGGGTGGCTGCTCGTGCTGGGAGAAAGGGGCTCCTTCCAGCCCCAGGGGCTTGGGGAGCTGGCAGTGCCACCAAGGGGGTGCTCTCTGCTCCCCTCCCTGGTGAGCCAAATGCCATGTGGTTCATTCAGGGCCATGGTAAAATGCCCCAGTTTGGCCCCTGGTTGTTTTTCTGTCTCTCAGTGACATCTGGTGCATTGCTGTGAGTTCCCAGAAAGAGGCCCTGATGGAGGATGTCAGGGTAGGAAGAAAGGAGCTGACCTTGCTATTAAAAGGCAACAGAAATGGAAATGTTTCAGGCTGTTTCTAGCAGACATGTCTGGAAAGAAAATCTCCTTGTTCTGTTCCATCAGACCCTCGTGGGCAGCTTTTCTCTGCTAATTGTTCACTTGATGCTATGCTGGAGATGCTTAATTCATCCTTGTCCCCATTGCTGTGCCTGAAAAGATCTTGTGGAGTTTGAGAGGGATTTAAGTCCTACTGATCCCTCATGACTTTGTACGTTTCTGGTCTTATAGTGACACCAACAGCCCTGATGCTCTTGGATCAAAGATGTTGGTCTCGAATGGGAAGAGTTTCTGCTTTGAGTCCTAAGAAATCCTGTTGAATCCAGCTCAGCAACCCCAGCAACATCTCTTTAAAGAGGGAATTTCTTGCAAATCTCTGATCCCTGCTCTGAGCAGGGTCCTATGGAGGAAGGAAACCTTGCCATTGTATGGCTGCTCCTCGTGATGTGGGAGAAGTCGAGTAATTATTGAGATTAGTGAGAATAAGCTTTGCTTACAGTTTGAGATGAAAGAATGTTTTAAACCCTTTTGTCTTTTTGGCTGAAATCAAATGTGTTATCAGTGTAGCATCTGTATCGGTTATCTGGGGAGTGGAAGACTAACCTTTCTTGGTGCAAGGTGTGAACTTGATTTAAAAGGGCTTTCCTTCAGTTTTGTTCCCCAGTGCTGAGCGATCCTGCTGGGTGGTGCTGTGGGGAGCAGGGGCTGCTCTGCCTGCCTGGAAGGGAAGGGGAGGAGGGAGGACAGTGTGATAGCCTGTGCTGGATGAGAGCAGCACATGTGAAATGTGACTGGGGGTCGGTCAGCCTGTGTGCTAGAGGACAGTGTGGGTATGGTGACAGCACAGTGACAACAGGCAGCCATTGGGATGGAGGTATACAGATAGTCCCTGCTGGCCACAGAGCCATCATCTCCCTGCTTCAGTCTCCTCTGAGCTCTTGTCCCCTGTGCCATGGCTGACAGCCTTTCTCCAAAAACCCGAACACTGCATCAGCAGCAAAGGCATAAATCATCCCAGGTGCCACCCACCTGTGCCCTGTGCATGGTGCACAACAGGGAGCTCGGGCTTTGCCCTGGGAAGAGCAGGGCCCGGAGTGAGCTGACAGCCAGCACTCACCCACAGTGTGGGTGGTGCAGAGGGCTTGGCAGCAGCCACCAGAGCCAAGGATTTAAGTGAGTAAGGCCAGGAGCACAGGCAGCTGCTCTTGACTTCGGCCACAGTGCTTCCGTTGTTCAGACCAAAGTTTTCCAGCTACTGCCTGTGGACATGCCAGTGGTGCTGCCAACAGCTGTCCCACCAGGAGCAGAGCAAAGCATCAATGAAGCAGCTTCTAGAAGCTGTGGGCACAGAGCAGGGACAGCCAAAGGCTTCCTGAGATCACCATAAGCTCTGTGGTGCTGAGCATGGGTGGGCACAGCCTGGGCTAGTGGCCTGTGCTGCTGTGGCAGTGGCCGAGGTTGGGCAGTGAGGTCAGTGTGCCCCAAATGGAGGAGACTGATGTGCCCAGCACAGGAGCTCAGGGGTGGCTGTCCTGGGGGATTTGTCCATCCTCAGTGCATTTAATCTGTACTGGGGTGAAAGCATCAGTTTCACCATTGTTTTCACTTGCCATGTTGGTCTTGGTCTATGCTTACTGTCCTTAACAGTGATGACTCCCTGAGCAGAAGAGTACCTAATAACTTTATCATTCCACAGAGAGGGGAGATGGCATTTAAGAGAGCCCAGGAGCCTTTCATCACCTCAGGGGCCTGGCCTAGGGCTTGCTGGAATAAATCAGCCTGGCATGTCTCTGCCTGTCCTTGCAAAGTGAACCCCATGTGTGTTGGAAGGAGGTTTTGTTTGCTGGGCCAGGAAAAGTGGAACACAACCTGAGAGCAGGGCAGGAGCCCAGCCCATCTGCCACACCCAGGCAAGTGGCACATGAAGGGGCAGAGCTGCATCCCTCAAAGCCCCCGCACATCTGAGCCACTCAAAGTGTGTTGCTCCAGCCCCGCACAGGCACGAGTCAGGTCGGTGGGTGGATGCAATGTCCGTAACTAGAGAGTCTCCAGGAAGGTCCTCTCCCCTTCAGAGACTAAGAGAGCTGATGCTGGGAGGCAGAGCACATTGCCTTTGACTATTGTGGGCTCCTAAGGCCCACTGGAGCACCTGGTTGAGCCACTGTTGGGGACAGGATATGGCAGCAGGGGATGTTGGAGCTGCTCCACCAGCCGGTTCCTGTGCTGTGTGGATGTGTAATGCACACCAGCACGGTACACACTGTGCAGAGTGTGTGACTGGGGATGCAGTATTTATTTAGGTGGTGAAGGTGAAATGAATCTCTGCCATTTCCCTCTGGGCTGAATCTTTACCTGCTCTCCCAGCTGAAAGCCAACACTGCTTCCCTGCACCACGGGAATCTCCTCCTGCTCAGTGGGATGTTTCCTGGATTTTGGGAGTAAAGCCCTTTTCCCCTCCATACCCCCTAATGCCAACACTCACTCCCCCTTACCCTTCTTCTCACTCACTCTTGCCTTCATTTCCGCAGGCTTGTGGGGCTGCCACTGCTCTGCCCCTTTCCCTTGTTTTTCCCAACTGTTTTGGAGCCCAGTGGGTGGCTTGGGACAGAAACCTGCCCAGCTCATGAAAGCCATAGAAACACTTCCTATGGGGCTGATAAAAGCAGGGTGGTGTTTTTCCTTTTTCTTTTTTTTTTCTTTTTTTTTAACCATAACCCAAAATAGCCCTTTCCACTGCAACAGGCTCATCACCACCGAGTCACCTCGGTGCCGTAACTGCAGATCCTTCTGGATGATGATGCTTGATGCTTTGGAAGAGGCAGCCAGGCTGCTGCTCTTCCCCGGCATGCACAGAGAGCAATGGCACTGGGATGGGTGGAGCCACTGGGAGCATCCTTCAAAGCAGCGCTTTCTTTAACCTGTTGATCTCAACCCTTGCCTGCTGGGCTGTTCTCAAGGCTCCCAAACAAAGCCCATCCTTCATTAGGTAATGTGGTTACATTTTTTTTCAGAATCGGGGGTTTTCTTCATAAATCACTTTTTTTTTCACCAAACTAAGAGGGGAAGAGAAGGGGAGGAAGGGAAACCGCCCAGCTCTTGTCTTGGTGGCTTGTCATGCCTGCCTTTAATTGACAGACCTTGTTATTAATGTTTTCCAGCCACCTCTCATCCAGGGCTCAAATCTCCCTTTTAAAGCCCTGTCATGTTAAAAATTGACATGTGTTGACTTTGGCCTGGGAGAAGCCAGGCCCTGGCTGTAGGTAGGAACTGCATGTGTTTAGTCTGGCTTACATTTTATTTTCCCCTTTCATCAAATTAGTTCAGCTGTATTTTTTTTCTGAAGGAAAGAAAAGAAAAGAAAAACTGTTTGACAATCTGAGGCTGTGGGTTAGAATTGCAGAATTGTGTTAAAACAACAAAAAATAGCTTACAAATGTGGGCTGCATCAGGCCAGGTGGAGATGAGGCCACTGAAGCAGGGATGGGAAAAGCTGCTGCAAGTAAACACTATCTGTGAGGAGTCACAGAGGTTCCTCCTGCAACCCCTCAGCCCTGGCTGCTTGTCTGATTTATTCCAGTTGAGCTTGTTGCGTTCAGCCTTTCTGTAGTTAGTGCTGTCCTAACTGCGCCAAGTTTATTCTCCCCTTCTCACTCAGCCCAGGTAGCAGTCTTGCTGTGGGTACTCCAGTTCTCCACCCTAAAGCTCAGCCAGGGATGTGCTGCAAGCCCATAGAGAGACCACTGGGCTGGACTGGGGCTGGAAAGCTGAGGAAATCCTGCTTCTTGTCCATTAATATCTAGGATTAGGGGCTTTGTGGCACATTTCACTGGGATAGCAGTTAAGATCCAGACTGCATCCATCAGGGACCCCCTGTCTCTGAATGTAGAGTGGAGGAGTTCCCAGACACTGGGAAGAGCATGTCCTGCCCCTGCTGTCCCAGGTTTTTACCTAAACCTTAGTGCCTCACTGTGGGAGGCATTTGGTTCCCTTTTCCTGTATTTCCCCAGGTGCTTCAGAGTTAAATGCACTTGAAATGTCCAGGGGGTTAATTTAACACACAGGATGTCTCCCCATCCCCCATCACTGAGGACCAGGGAAGCACCAGGTCCTGTTTTGGTGCCAAATGGAAAGAAATAGCTGAAGTTTCAGGGAGTTACTGATGTGCTTGTGTCACTGTCCTGCCCACATGGAATCCAACCCTGCTCTGCCTGGGGCAGATGAGATGCCAGCCTGGGGCTGGGAAGAGTGAGGGGGGAAACCCCAGGAGAGACTGCCAAGAGGTTCCATGGGGGTAAGGGGGAACACCACTCCCACCCCTACAGTGGCGTGTCCCCATGCCCACATCAGGGTTCCTTCTGTGGAGCCTCTGGTGCTCAGCACCTCTTGTTTGGTTGATGCCAGGGTCCATGCAGAGCTGGTGTTGCTTCTGCAAGGGATGACTGCCCTATCGCACCCAAACAGCACAAGTGAAGTGGAAAATAAGCAGAGAAGGATCCTCCTTTGCCCCCAGGGCATGCTGCAGACAATCTTCTCAAACCTCCTGAGAGGTCTTGCAGGTGGGTGCTGGTTTAGCATCTCCCCTCTTAGCAATTCCCATGCACCTCCTTTTTTCTTGCATCTTGTGATGGTGTTTCTGTGCGCCCCATCAAGCAGCCCTCTACCCTCAGTGCCCACCAAAACTGTGCCACACCCAGCATTCCTGACAGTCCCAGGCGCCCTAGCCTGGATTATCTCCCCATTTTTTGTCTGTATGGGCAAGCAAGAAGAGGTCCCATCTGCAATGCTGGCTGCCCCACAGGTGCCACTGTGAACTGGGGGACTTGAAGGGTTCCTACCTCCCTGATAGACCCATAAAAACAGTTGTACCCAGGGAAGTGTGAAGAGATTTGGCACCAAGGCCTCTCCTCCCCACAGCCCCAATCCCTTTCCGAAGGGCCCATCTGGGCAGCGCGCCCATACACACGAGGACCTGACTCCTCGTGGGGGGGGCTGAAATATTTTCTAACAGTTACTTTTGTAACATTAGTGAAATCAAAGCAAAACGTGTCAAAATTCCCATTAAGACACATTTAACTTCCCTTGTTCCGAGACAAAGTGCCTTTGCCTGGAGGCAGTTTTCGGGTTTGCTGCACGGCCGTGGGAGACTATTGGATTACAGGCAGCACCGAGCCAGAGTTTGCTTTCTTCAGGGTAAAGGCTTTTCCTAATCAGGATCAGTTTAATTCTGTTATCGGAATTATTAGCTTGGCTCTGTGTCTGGCCTGTGCAGGAAGGAGATGAAGGAAAGGAGACTGTTGCTGGAGGAAGGGAGGGGAGAGGGTCTGAGCCCCAAAGGGCAGAGTCTCCCCCTGCCTGGGACCTGCTCTTTGCACTACAAAAACTCTGTGTTCGTGTTGTAGGCGATGATGGATGGTGGAATACGTGAAGGCCTCCAAGGGCTTTGCAGCTCCAGGTTAAGGAGCTGTCATTGTCTGGCTCTGCCATAGGTGAGCATCAGCCGGATTTACTGGTGGGGAAACTGAGGCACAGGGCAGCAGTCAGTGGAGCTAAGCTGCCCTCACCTGCAGAGATGTAAGATGAATTCTTCATTAAGTGGAGGAGACAGCAAAATCCCTTCTTTCCTCCTGGAAAAAACAGCATCTCTGCATTCTGGCTCATGTGTCAGGGGAGAATATTCAGACCTTACCACATCCTTGCTTTGAAAAGGATATCTTTTTCCCCTTCCTTTTTTTTCTTTCCTTTTTTTTTTTATACCTCCCAGGAGTGAGGGTGTGCATGGAAATTTGAAGGGAGTGTTTTCCATGCTGTTCCTCCAATGTCCTCACTCTGTGTGTCACAGGTTCTGTCTCTGGTCCCATTCCCTACTGGATCTGGATGCTTGTGCTTGAGACACACACACAGTTACACTGCTTTGAGCTCAGGTTGCCCAGGGAGCATTTTGGCTGTCAGACCTGCTCAGAGGGCACCAGGCAGCAGCAACAACAAATAACATGTTGGGTACTGCTGGTGGCATCATAAGGAGAGTGGGATGGGGAATGTTAGCGTGGTGGTACTGGGAAGGGTTGGCCCCGGGTGAAGGGTCTGGGCAATGCATCCCAAGTGGCCAGGGAGTGAGGTTTGTGTTATCTGTGCCTCTGAACAGGATGAAAACAGGCTGGACTGAGGCATCAGAGGAAAGCTGGATCTTGCTCATGCGGGGAGCAGCCAGATTTGCTGCCTGAGTATTCCCAGGTGGTTCCTCAAGATGAGGGTAAAGTTGCTGCCATGAGGATGATCCCAGTTTTGTTTCACCCATGCAATTTAGGGGAGAGGAAAGCCTCACTTCAGCTCATAAGCTGGACACCTGCTTGTCCAAAGGTGGCACCAAGACACTGAAGACAAGAGAACCCAGGCACAGGTGGTGGGGTCAGGACTGGCCAGGTCGTCAAGGCACCATTGGGGCAGCTGGGACTTAGAGGAGCATGCAAGGACTCCGGTGCATCTGATTTAAGAGGTAGTTCATGAGACTTTCCCCAATCCATAGCAGAGAGATTCCTCTGCTTAATAAAATCTCTGCTCTTTGATTACACTCATGTCGCTGTTGAGCGCTAGCCGAGGGCAAGAACCAGGCTGGATCGGGTGAGGCGAAATTCTGATTTTATTATTTAATTCTAAAACTTATACAGACTTTTAAAATTTCCTCCGGATTGGGTCAATTCAAAACCTCCCCCTAGGCCCATAGGCCAGGTAGAACTGCCCATCTTTCCAGAGACAGTTTCAATAACATCCAAACCTTATCTTTATTTATAGAACACAGGGAGAAGAAGAGAAAAATTCCCATGGGAAAGAATCTGTGCTACCACACACTCAGGCCATGGTTATTCCAAGGTCTGAACCCAGGAAAGACTGAGGGTGGGTGTTGGCAGAGCTGTGGAATATGGATGAGCTACAAAAGACTTGGGGAGCCCTTCGCAGATCTACCACTGAGTTGTGTCTTACTGGGTTTTTATAAGGTTTCCTTGGCACTCATGAAGAACAAGAGTCTCCAACCCATTAGATTTGGGGACAAAAGAGCTGCTTGTTCCCTTGGGAGTGGGAGCAGGGAGATCCAGCACAAGGCAAGGGAGTGATATGAACAGCACCAGTTCTCATCAGTGATGGGGAACCTGTGACTGGACCCATATTGGTCAGCATTTAGGGGTCTCACACAGGGCAGAGCTCAGGTCCAAGGAGATGGAGGCACTGCCATGAAGTTTTCAGCTTTGTTTTTTGCTGGCATAATCAATCTTTTGCAAGAGATGCTCTCTGTTCGGCTTTTTGACATTATCTCATCCCCACTGTCAAGTGCAGGCTGAAAAAATGTCCCAGCACTTTAATTTTCAGCCACTTAAACTCTGAGCATCTTTGAAGCCTTGGCTCCATGCTTCCCTTTGCATCCACATCTCCTTGCTGATGAGAAGCTGTTGCACAGGGAATTCAGCCCCTGACTTTGATGTCCTGTCCCTGTAAGGTGCTCCTGTCCCCATGGCCTGCTTTGGTCTATCAAGTTTTACAGGTTCCCTGTGTCAGAGATCATCTTTCTTCCTAAATCAGAAGCTGATAGTTTCACGTCTGAGTCCAGGAACACAGTGATCCTGGAGTTCCCTTTGCTTGGCCTCCTTAACCTGATGGAATCAACAGGCTGGCTCTTTTGCTGGGCCCAAATTTTTTCCCAAGAAGGTAATTTTGTGGGGATACTGCTGTGGGGTGTGCTAGCTTGCATTTGCCATTGCGCTGTGGATTTTAAGATTGTTGTGGGGTTTGAAGTGTGATGCTGATGTGCAGGTTGATGTTGAGAGTCAACGTTGTTTTGGGTCACTGCCAGGGACTTCTGCCATGGAGCTCTGATGCCCAAGATATGTGTGGTACCAGCTAGGCCAGTGTCAATTTGAATATCTTCTCCAGCATCCTACAAGTCCAGTCATGTATCCTGAAGTCCTTTCTCCTCTTCTGGAAAGAGGCCAAGAAGATGGGAGATGGCATGAGCTCAAGTCATGGGAGCTTTCACCCTCTGGCATGAGCTGCTGAACCTGGATGACAAGGATGGCACTTCCAGGGCCATCAGCTGGGACAGAGCACAGCCACCCTCGGCAGCTGCCCAACACCACCCCCATGCTTCAGCAGCGCTTATTCCCCTGGGAGGCTGGTGCCACCTCAAGCCCTGCCCTGCAGCTACTGCTGGTGAGCACAGCCTTTGTCTGCAGTTCCTGTCCGGGCGTTTCATGGTGCACTGCCACCCACCCATGGGAAAGGGACCTTCTCCCAGCTGGGGGTGGGCAGAGCTCTGAGCAAGCCCACTGGGCTGTTGTGCCTCCAAAGCTGGCTGGTGCCAGCCTCTCTCACCCCAGGGTGCCTCACCAAAATAGCTGCTATGGAAAGAGGTTTGTTGACTTTTTTCTTTTCCTTTTATTTTTCTTTTTTTCTTCCTGTGCTCAAACTTCCCCAGACCTCCTCAGAAGACCCTGGCATATCATCCTACAGATGTGGCATAGAAGCCTTGGTTGCAAAATATATCCGGCATGGCAGTTGGCAGTGTTGTGCAATCTCCATCAACTTACGGAAACCACTGTGAGATACTCTTAAAGAGGGACTCCGGCCCATCCATCATTCCAGCCGCAGTCACGTGTCCTGCTGTCAGGCAGAAGGGCACAGGCAGCACAGGGGTTGTAGGCACCAGGAGAGCTTTCCCTTGCAGTGGGTGCTCTTGTGCAGGGCTGGATGGAATTTGAGCCCTCTTCCGGCACCCTTTGCTTTTCAGACCTTCTCTGTTGTGTTGCCACCAATATCCTACCATTAGATATTCTCCTTCAATGTCTGTCACTGCTGTTGGTTTCACACCAGTGGTCAAAATCTGGGTGGTTGTGAATGGCCATGGAAAGTTCAACAGTGAGACATGGCAGAGATGATGGTTATAGTAGCCCTGAGAGGCCAGATATGGGATGGCAACAGGAATGCTGCTGTTCAGATCCCAAGTTTCCTTTTTCTTAACCCAGCAGAGACGTTCCCACTGGCTCCATGGCCCATCTGTCCCCTGTGGCAGTCAGTGCAGTGTGCTGGGCAGGCGATAGGGCACCTTCCTCCCAGAGATCCACCCTGATTCTCTGTTCTCTGGGGCTCTTGCTAAATGCCCTCTCAGATAAGAGGGGCCTTGGCTGCAAGGCGGCACTTGTGCAACAACCTCGCTCTCCTGGATTGCCAGGAACGTGAGCATGGACTGGCAACCTTCAGCCATGGGCAGACTTGGGCAATGGGCTGCAGCACACAGGTCTCACTGCCTTTACCCCTCCCTGTCCTTGGGGCACCTCCCTCACCACTGCCAAGGGTTGTGGCAGGCATGGCAGAGCACTGGGGAGGGACACGGCGCTGGTGCGAGTGGCCGCCACTTGTCCTTTGCTGCTGAACCCTGCTCAGCCTGGCCAGCTCTTAATCACCATGGTTTTATTGCTGGCACCTCCTGGCCCAGCTCACTCTCTCCTCCTGAGCTGCCTCTTGCCCTTCTCCAGGGCAAGGCATATTAAATCACCGAGGTCTGCCCAGGAGAAATTGCTGCTGCTCCATTACCCTGTTGTCAGCATCCACCGCACTTGTGAGAATCAGGCTCCACATCAGAAAATAATAAAGGCAATATTATGAGCAGAGGGGAGAGGAGATTAAAAAACCTGTTTAAAGAGCCTTCTGGTCCCCATGCTGTTTATTGCACTTCATGACTTTGGGTTATTTTTGTTGTCACTGAAGTTGGACTTTTAATTTTCCCCTGATCATCAAGTGATGGGTTTGTAATTTCCCTATGGCTCCAAGGATTAAAATAGGCTGTTTTTAAAAATACCTGTTGCTCCCCAAGATCAGCTAGTGATACTTTCTTTGCTAGTTGGAGTGCTAATTAAATCCTTTATTTAGCCCAACCACAGATGTGGCATGCACTGAGTCCAGCCCCAGGGCTGAGCCAGACTCTCGGTGGCAGTGACAGAGCTGCTTGGGGAGGACTTTGTGTCCCAGCATTCAGCTAGTTCTGTTCTCCTTGGGATCTTGCTGCCACTCTCATGTTTATCCAGGACTTTTTTTTTTTGGCATGATTTACTTTCTGGGTGTTTTGGTCAATTTTCACCCTTAATGCCTTTGACTAATGAGCCTGTTGAATTTCACAGAATGGTTTTCATGTGCTGACACATTTGTGCTGTGGGTTGGCAGCACTATAAAGAGAAGGTATTTAAGTCCTCCAGCCAAAACTGCCATCTCCTTCACCCTCATGCCAAGTGCTTTATCTGTGATAGGATTTTTTTGGTGGTAGTGGTGGTGGTTTTTTAATTAATGGATAACTGCATACATAAATCACATGAGCTGCAAAGCAATGCTGGGTGATGGTTATAGGGACCTTGGGGCTGTATGGGCACGTGGCAGCCTTGGCCCTGGAGATCATGTAGTGTCCAGCACGGACATGTGGCTGCTGCTGGATGCTGCCTGCCTTGATGGCAGTGCCCATCTCTGCACTGGTGGGTTTGTGTTATACTTCCCCAGCCAAGAGGGTCAAGGCTACCTGGGCATGGCCACAGGAGAGGGGGGTCAGTCTTTGGAGATGGTGGCTGGAAGCAACTCCTGGAGGGCTCCAGACTGAGAGTGCAGGACTGTTGCTGGTCCTAGATCAGCTCAGCTCTGGCTTTGCTCAGCCAAGGCCTGCAAACCTCCAAGGATGGCTCTTCTCAGCCCTCTGGGGAGCCAGCCCACAGCCACACTCTTGTCCTGCCAGCTGCAAGAAGGAGCAGGTAGAGACTAGAGCCATGTTTTGCCCAGCACTCAGGCACAGGGCATGGCAAACACTATTGATGGGAGGGCCTGCCGGAGGAAGATGGGCCATGAGACATGTAGTCACTGGCCTCATCATGGCAGAGCTGCTGCAGGCACTGCTGGGGTGCCCTGGCCATGCCTCTGTGTTGGATTTACTTATTGCCTGAGATGTGAGTGCAAGTGGAGCTGTGCTGTGCACGCAGGAGGGAGCAGGAGGTGAAAACCCTCCACAGGAGGGTGCTTCATTTTATTCTGCCATCCCCTTTTTCCCCACCCTGCTCCCTGGGCATTAGTGTGGGCAGAGTTCTGCCACCTTCCCAAGAGCAAAGGTGTTGCCTGGCTTTGCTGGAGACTAACCCAGGTCCGGCCCCTGCTCCCCTCCCACTACTACCCAAGTGCCACCACAGTGCTTGGCTGGTGGGAGGGGAGCAGAGCTCTGTCTCACCTCTGGTCTATCCCTCTCCCTCCCCCCAGCCCCAGGAAGCCACGTTTGGGACCACCCCAGCAGCAAGTCATGCTGGCACCAGACACTAAAATTAAAAAAAATTACTGAAAAAAAATTCCACATGTTTCTAAAGAAAACTCCAAACTGAGCTTTCCCAGCTGGAGGGTAGGGGACGGTTGCTTTGTAATCACTCCCAGCTTACTGTTGAAAACATCTTGGTCAGATTTTTATCAGTGCCTGAACAGGAACAGCCTTGGAGGACTGTCTCTGGGGAGATTAGGTGGTTGCCTAGTGCAGCATGAGACGCTCCTGCCCAGCCAGCTGAGGTGCATTTTAGATGACACTGATTTGATGTGCGGCTGGGGACCGCCATCGCTGGTGTTCCATGGCAGAGCCAGGTGCCTGCTGTCTGGCCTGGGGAACGCCTTTAGCTGTTGGGTGATGCCCACAGTGGGGTGTAGGAATGGAGTTAACCCTGCTCATGGTGTGAAGGAAGGGCTGGGGATACCCAGAAGGCAGGTGAGATGAGTTTATCCATCCTCAGAATGTTGTGAAAGGAGAAAAGGGCAAGAAGGCTCAGGGCTGCCCTGTGGGAAGAAAAGTGATACCGGGGATGTGACTTGAGCTGTGCAGAGAGAACCCTGCAAAAACCTGACAGGGAGATGTCTGTGCTGCAGAAACAATGTCAAGGTGAGACCAAAGGGTGTGAGGAGGGCTGGGCTGGAAGTGGTGAGGTTTGACCTATGGTGTTGCTAAGCAGCTTTGGAGCTAAGGTGGGTCCCAGGAAGGCTGCAGCATCCTCCAGTGACAGTGACCAGGGCTGGGAGAGGAATCTGCACATGAGGAGATGGATTTGAAGAGCAAGAAACTGCAGGTGCAGGCTGGGATAGATGTACGATGAGCGGGGAGGAGACAAAGCCAGTTCCCTGGAGGGGAGCCTGGGTGTGGGTCTTTGGTGATGGGAGGGAGGCAAAGAATGAAGAGCAGTGTTCCTATTAGGCAGCACAGCTCTGTGAGCCCAAACCCTGCAGACATGAACCCTCTGCCTGGCTGATGCTGCTGCAGACTGGGAGAGCCTGCTAGATGCTCTCCGTGGAGAGTGAGTGCCCCATGAGCCCAGGCACCAAGCGGGACAGATTGGCTGACACTCCCCGTGGCCCCAGTGCCAGTGTCATCTCCCACAGCCAGGGTTTGTGCCATTCCTCCCCTCTGCTTTCACTGTCCCATTCTCTTCCATATCCCCATGGAAAGAACACAAGCACTTTGCTCCAGCAGCAGCACAAAGCAGAGGGGAAGGGTGAGAGCGAGGCCATGACTCGCACCAGGCCATCGCCACCTGGGCAGCGCCGGTGACCGGGCTGGGAACACTGAGCGGCACTCAGGGTTTCCAGTAAGGCTGTGGCCCTGGCGGGGGGCAGGGACAGGGGCAGGAAACATGCAGCAGGAAGCTGGCTGCTGCTGCCCGGCATTCCTTCGTGCTGGAAACCCGAGTCACGCTTCCTGCGGCGTGCCGGGACAGCCTCCACCCCAAGCAGCGCCTGCCACTGGGCTGGATGCCACAGGAGACAGCACATGCATGTTTTAGATGACTTTGGTGTGGAAATGGGCAGTGCCCCGTGGCAATGAGTCCCAGACAGAGCCCTGTGACCCCGAGGCAGTGCCCTGTTGCTCCTGTCCTGCCTCAGACTCGTCACAGCGTGTCTCCTCCATGCTGTGCATCCACGCTGCCCACAGAGATCCCCTTTTCATGTGCACCTCTGCTCTGCACCTCCTGGGCTTTGGCCCCAGAGAAACCCAAGCTGCCATATTTTAAAACAGTTGGCAACAGACCCAGCCCTAAAGGGATGGTGTTGTTTCCTTTCCTCCACTCACATGTGGCCGCAGCTAGGCCATGGCCAAGAGTGGGGCTTGTTACCACGTTCCCTCCAGCTGTCCCCATTTCCTCCTGTCTGTCCTGCTGCCTGACATCCAGGCAGGAGGGTGAGACTTTGGGCTTTTCTCCCAAAAACTCTTCCACTTACACTTTGGGTTATTTCCTGTGTTAAGGTGCATGTGTTTTAGCTAGAAAGACCTCAGCTGATCAATAGATATTGTGATTCCTTTTGCTTTCCTCCTGGACCCCTGTGATTCCCCCTTGTTTGTGTTCATAGACACTTCCATTAATCCATCTGCCGATTAAGCAAGCCTGGGCTCTGTGCTGGCACATCAGCATGTCTCCAAGAGGACTACCAGCTTCATTCTCCTCTGCCAGCCCACTGGGTGAGTTCAGTCTTCAACAAGAGGCTAATATCTGAGTTTACCCTTGCTCCAGAAAGTGTATGTGGTGGCCGTGTCCTGGCTCATTTCTCCTGGCATGCTGCAGACATGCAAAGCCGCTGCTGCACTTGCTTGCAGCATTGCTGCTCTGTTGCCCTGTCCTTTCTTTCAGCATGCAGGTGAGAGTTCTGTCTCGGGGTTGATCTCCATTCTGGATGGAGCTGAGCACTGTGTGTGGAAGTGTGAGCAGTGGGATGGCCGCAGGAGCCTTTGCTTCAGAGCTGGACTGGCACAGCTGGCAAGGTGAGAAAGCAGATAGGCACAGGTGATAAGGAAAGTCTCATTGGGCAACTTTTTGGATAGAGGGTTGTAATGTAACTATTTGAAGCTGACACATGCCAACATGGCTTAAGGGTGCAAACTGCAGCTATTGAAACCCCATAGTTCACAGCAGGGGAAAATACAATATTCCCAGCTACCACAGCTGAGGCCAGTGCCATGATTCTCCAGGCCCAAAAAGTCTATTTTTCTGTTTTATCTCATTACAATACAACTCTAGCTAGCCTGGAGTATAGGACAAGTCTCTTCACTGCAGAGTTTTCCCAGCACAGCTCTGCCTTGGAGAGGGTCAGTGCTTTAGCCTGCAAACCCTCAGAGTGTTTTCCTTGGCAGTCCTTGTTCTGGGCAGCGTAAGCCTGGCCCACCAGTGATCTCTGCTACCTTGGCTGCCTTTCACAGCACACCTGGAAGCAGACTGATCCCTGTTGGAAAGCCAAGCTCCACCTGTGACCTTCACCAAGCCCCCTGAGCGCGACCCAGCCTGCGGGCTTTGATGGCTCCGAAGCGACTCTCAGCAACGCACAATGAGAGTGGTCCCCGTGTCCCTGCCACCTCCACCCAGCAGCAAGCCCCACTGGGTAAGAAAACTCCCCAAAACCATCCCCCCACTCCCCCCCAGCTTTCCCTTGGCCAATATCCCCCTGCAGAGGGATCAGCCCTCTGCCAACCTGCCGCTGTAGGAAGCGGGAGCGCGGCTGGTGGCTGCGGTTTCCCACGCGGCTGCTTTCCCAGCCAAGATTGCAGGGCTGGAGTAATGAGTTACCCAGCCCTCCGAGGAGAGCAGAGCAGAGCAGAGAGCGCCGTGGAGCCAGCGGGGTTTCCAGGGGAGGAAATCCCAGCGCTTCGTGAGCTCCACATAATCACAGGCAGCAAGGAGCAGGAAGCACTTGTTAGGAAGGAGCAAGGAAACAGAGAGGCTGCCTCGACCCAAGCACACTTTTCAGGACCGGAAAGTGGGAGTAGGAAGGCATAAAAGTGCTTTGAGCTTTCGCAGAGGATTGCAAAGGGCAAAGGGTGAGGGGAGAGGGAACAAACACCGGCAGGGCTCTCGAGGAGGGGGCAGCCAGCGTGTGCGTGCTGTGAAGGGGACTTCACGGTGGAGCTGCTAATTAAGTAAGAAAGGCTCGTCTCCATGCTTGTTAGGTTAACTCAGCAGGGATATTGCAAAAGCAAATTCCTCCCAGCAAGTGTAATTAGGGGGCCGGAATTCCTCTGGTTCCTTGTCCTCCCTTCAAATCCTGCTAAAGCCATCAGGTGAGGACACCGGGTGAGGGGGGAACATGCAAGTCCTGTGCAATAACAACCCCCCTCCCAACATGGCAAGGATTTCAAATCAAGGCTTGATTTTTTAGTCTCTCATTATTCCAGAGTGGAAAATACACATTCAACAAAACAGGCCCCCTCTCCAGGCTGGGTCGTAGGGCTGCTTCCCCCAGGACAACACACTCACGTTGAAGATGGAAAGAGGACTGTGAGGGGTCTGGGCAGGGCACCGGCAGCTCCCAGCCCACAGGATTTGGGAGGTGTCCACTCACAGCACGGTTGTCCTGGATGGTGCTGCTGACCCTCTTCATCTTCCTTGCCGAGGGGGGCACAGCTCCACCCCAGCACAGTGGGACGTTTCAGGGTTTGCCTGGCACATCGTGGCGTGTGTTGCTGTGCTTGTGCCTGTGTAGCCTCTGCAGGCAAAGGAGGATGCTCATGGGGGACAATACATGAAGATGTGGCCTGCCTGGCACTAGGGGACACCAGGTATGTCTGGGAACACAGGGGCAGTGCGAGTTACGTGGCATGGATGGAAGGGGAGAGCTGGCTGGAGGGGATGGAGGGCATAGATGGAGGGTGAGGGGTTGGGAGAGGAAATGTGAGGGGAGGAGAAAGGGTGAGCCTGGGACCTTAAAGAGCAATTAGTCAAAGCTGAATTGTTTTTCTAAACTCTTAATGAAAACAAAGAGTAGGGCATGGTCCAGATGGTGCCAGGGGATCAAATAAATGTCGCACTCAGGAAGCAGCTGCTACTGGGAATGTTTCCTGCCAGCCCTGCTGCTGCTCACAGCCACTTTTATTATTTGTTATTTTTCAGGACTGCAGCTGGGGTTTCCCTCCAGCTGTGTGGAAATATGCTTAAGGCTGGTCCATGCAAAGGGCCTGCTAGGGCTGGTCCCTGGCCCTTGGCAGCCCTGGGCATGCCACCTCCCTGCCTGGCATCTGCTGCCACCCTTCTCCATGGCAAAGCCTCTGGTGGAGGAATTTCATCCTCCATCTCCCACCCAGCCTGGTCCAGCACCATCCTTGTCTCATACTTTGTGTGCCTTTATCTTCTGTAGGGTTTTGCCTTTTTTGTCCCATTTCCCTGATGAACCCAAGCATCTGCCAGTGGGAGTTCAACATCTCTCCGTTCCATGTTGTTGGTGTGAATGACCAGAATCAAGAAATTTGACCAAAAAAATGAATATTTTGGATGTTGTTTTTATCTGCCTGCTGGGTTTTGGAGAGAGAGAAGGGTTTTTTCCCTGTTGTAATTCCAAGTGCTAAAATTGCCCTTGTTTTTAGGTTGAAAATATGGATCACAACCAAACCAATGTTCTTCTGACTCTAGCAGCTGAGATTTAAGAAAAACACCAAACCCAGCCAAATGAGCTCTCTAGCCATGAGCTGGCAGCCATGTGAGCTGGCAAAAAGTAGCTGAGAGAGGACTTGTGACCCAAGCAAACTGTGGAGGCTGGTGTCCATTGGGTGGAGGGGGGTGTGGCTGACTGGAGGGGGCTGCATTCTGTCCCCTGTGATGGCTGGTCTCATCCAGTCCACCAGCAGACCCTCTGCTCCCTTTTTTTGGAGCACAAAAGCCATGACCATCCCATGTGCACTTTTTGGTGCACATCGGTTATGTAAGCTCAGTGTGCCTGTCCCACTGTTTTTCTGGGCTTTTCAAGGCACCTGAAAATGTGTGTGCAAAGAGCTGAAGTGGTAGAGGAAAGGGCTTGTTAGTGCTACCACAGAGGGAAAGAGCACGACGTGCACTCAACCCTTTATTAGCCAGCAGAGATTCTACATGGGGCTGCACTTTTGTGGCACCAAATGGTTGGACACTGGTTTGTAGGGCAGCTGCTCCCAGACCAACACACTTCTGAGACATAAGGAACGTGGTGGTTTGTGTATATCCAAGTATTTTATTGAGAGACCAGATGTAGGGACCACTCAGGTCCCTCCCGAGGAGCTATGTGCTCAGCTCCTGTCCCTTGCTTATTAGACATGGAAAAAATACATCAAACATGCAATGTCGTGGTACAGCCTGATCTTTGAGGATCTCATTTTCCACCCAAGCCCTTCTATGTGTGCCCAGGAGCATGAGCGTGGACATTAAATGAGGCTCGTGGCTGGCTTTCATCCGGGTTGTGCTCAGATACCGCCGAGCTGGCTCTGCTGCTCAGGGATGGGGATTGCCCCATACAGCAGGTGTGAGGGTTGTGAGTTCCCAAAGACGGGGAAGGAGCTGGGCAGAAGGAGGTGGCCATGGAGCAGTCAGCACTGGCTGGGATGGTGAGAAAACCCTGCGTGTGCCTGGGGCTCGGCAGCGCAGCGCCAGCGCTGTGGCCCAGCGTGCTGGCAGGGCAGGGGAGTTTCCCTGTTGAGCCGTGTCCCAGGAGCTTTGCTCCAGCCAGACGGTCGACTGTAGCCATTGTGGCAACTTGGAGATGCCCACTGGGGGTTTTGGGCTGGGTCAGGGTGGGGGGCTGTTTCCCGGCTGTGATGGCCAAGGCTTTGCCAACTCATGCTGGAGACACCGCTTCCCTGCCCGTCATAGCATGTCCTGGGATTTGTGGTTACGTCCTCAGAGCTGTTTGATCCGCTCAAATCACAGCTGATCAAAGGGGCAGTTTACGAGAACAAAACACTGGGTGACTTCCTCTGGTGGTGCCAGAGGCAGCCCTTCAGAGGCAAGATACAAGAAAATAAGAAATCTTTTAACTACTGAGTGTCTTGGCTCCTCAGCATAGCAGCTTTTGTGGGACAGCCCTGCTGCATGGCCCAGGCAAGACCCCAGTGAGGGAGGTCAAAAAAATATAAATGAGACATGTATATTCTGGTAGATGAGCTTGGATTTCTCTTCTACACACGCACATTCAAAAAACTGTGAATTCCTGTATTTCCAGGCTTGTGAGCCAGCTTGGCTGCTGTAGTAATTCAGAAGCAAAAGCCTTCAATTGCTCATCTACTGAACAGGTGCAGAGCAAAAGTCCAATGGGCCCATTAAATTTGGGGTTTGCACATCAGCTGGGAAAAGAAAATGGCAGAAAAAGTGGGGACATCTGCCAGCCAACCATGATCACCCCATTCCCTCTATTTTGATGAATGCTTTGCTTGTTAACATAGGACAATGCTCTCAGGCACATGGTTGGATTCTTGGAGTTGTCCTGTGCAGAGCCAGGAGTCGGACTTGATGATCCTTGATCACCCTGTGGGTGACTTCCAACTCAGGATATTCTCTGACTTTGTGATTTAATTATCTTTTTTTTGGTCAGCAGGAGAAAGAGAAAGGTAGTGATGGCTGTCCTGCAGCAATAAGCATGCAGTGGTGACCACACATTGCCATCCTGCCTGAGACTTTGGGAGTGTCACCAGGTGGGAAGAAGCTCATCCCAGGTAGGTGCTGTCAGGCTGGATCTCAGCTGTAGACTCCCCTGTGGTCCCTGTGCTGGGAGAGCCTCCAAACTTTCCTGACTCTCTTTTTGACCTGTCCAGTGAATTGGGAGGTTTGCTGATGAACAGAGATTGTGTTGATCATCATTTCTGGAAGCTGGAGCATCCTTTGGGATGGTTGCACTGACCCTGATGGTCAGGAGTAAATGGGATAAAATGGGCTTTTCAGTGGAACTGTGGAGGAGTGACCACCACTCCAAAGAGCTTAGGGACCTTTCTGTGCTGGTCTGGGTGTTACCAGAACATCAAAGGCTGAAAACTGAATTTCTTGTTTCATGGGAGTGGGAGGAGATGTGCAGAGAGTGGAAAGTCACCCGGTGGTGGGAAGCATTAAAGAGGGCTGGGCAGAGGGGTGCTCCCCACCCACCCTCCATGCTCTGGAAAAAGTCTGCTCCCCAGGTAGAGGAGGAAACTGGCAGTGATGATGTGCTCCGGATGTCACTGTGCAATCAGGGAGGCTATTTATAGGTCACTAATTGATTAGGGCAGCCACAGCAGGAGGAAATTACTTTCAGGAGAGACAGAAAACCACACTGCCCAGCCAGCTTTGGAGAGGTCTCAGCGAGAGCAGAAAGTCCTGAAACAGTCAAAACACTTGGAAAGAGGCATTTCTCTGCCATGGTGCCTGACTCAGGATATGGCCTGGAGAGAAGTTGCACACCTGCCTGTGCTGTTTTTGGGGCCCCTGGGGTACGGCAGAGCTGTCAGTCTGGAAAGCCCCATGGAGATGTGGGTGGCTGTACTTGGCGGTGCTGGGGCATGAGATGGAGCTTTTGGCTCTCCCTGTGGCCATCCCTTGAGGGACTTTTTATCTCTTCTGAGCTCCATGTAAGAGATTTTGTCCCCAGGAGGGGCTCTCAGGATTAATTAATTAAAAGCTGATAAGTAGAATGGACACCAGCTCAGAGAATGCCTTAAATGCCAGTTGATGTCCTCCCAGGCTGGATGCTTTTTTTGTTTGACTCCTTGAGACACAAATATTCCCTCCAGTCAGAGGCTGACCTCACAGTTGGCCATTGGGCTACTCAAGCCAGGGCATCTCAGAACAAGTGGAAGATGCCGAGTTGATCTCAAGAATAAACCTGGGCACTGTCCTGTGCTGTGACAAGGGAAGAGCAGGTTTCCTGGAGGTCCTGAAGGGAGATCCCAGCCTGCAGGGATGAGTAGTGGGGAGTTGGTCCCTGTGTGCTGGGGCTGCCTGAGGCGAGTGTGCTGAGCTGGTGAGAGCTGCAGGAATGCACTGTCTCCGAGTCTGCTCGTTTGGAAATGGTGCTCTTTTCAACGGTTCTGTTATCAGATGGAGCATTTCCTTCATCAGTGTTAATATCCATGTAGTGAAACAATGAAAGGGCTTCCTATCAGTTCCAAATAGGACGTGAAAAGCTCTCAGCGTTAAGAGTAGAGGATGCTGGAATAGGGCAATGGGAAACGCCTGAGTCACTGAAATGCCTCTTTGATTCCATGAGGCTGATATGTTCAAAAGGGAAGAAGAAAAAAATAAAAAGAGAGAGAGCAGAGCTAGTTAATGATCTGCAGGACAGAGAACAGGAAGGGCCGGCAATTGCAGCGTGGGCTCTGCAGAGGAGGGGAGTCACAGGGGGATGTCTGGCAAAGGCTTTGGAAAGTGGAGAGTGCAGCAGGGAACTGAGCAGTGAGCTGCCTAGTTTGTTTTTGGAAAGGGGGAAGGCATGACGGAGAAATCCTTTCCCATCCTAACCCTGTACCCCTTGTCCTGCTGCCTCTTGGCCAGTGTGAGCCAGCTCAATGTGGGAATCAATGGACTGCAAAACAAACTTTCAAATCACTGTGATTTAATGGTTCCCAAAGCACTCTGGATTTGGAGTAGGGGAAGGGAAATACTGCTTTGCAAAGCACCCAAGGCCACCAGCCCACTGCTCAGAGGATCTGATCCTTTCCATCATCTGTTGTCCCAACTGGGGGACGTGCACGGCTGCTTGTGCCAGAGCTGTGCCTGCAGGCAGGAGGGAGGGATTTGATGAGGTTGGGCAGCACCTGCTATCCTGGGACAGAAGGAGCAGGATATCCCGAGCCCACAGAAATCCCTGGCCTGGAGTGGGGCAGGCAGCCAGGGCAACACAGACACTTTCTGCTCTTTGCTGGAACTGAAGGTCTCCCTGCCTGTCCCCACTGGCCAGGTGTGAATCTCAAGGCCACCAAACAAACACAGGGGCTGTGATCTGTGCCAGGTCAGAGGCTGCAGGCAGATTCTTTGCTGTTACCGGAAGAGCTACAAATATTTCAAACATAACCTGTTTTCTCTCTCTGTTTTGCAAACCAACTCCAGTTGCCTGCAGGCAAACAGCCCACCGGGCGTAATGGCAACCGGCTCATTGTTCTCCCTGGGGAAATTCCTCAATGGAATGAGTTGGAAACTGCGAAGAGGAGGAGGTCAGACTTGCTCCTCCATGGTGGTAAGGAACCCTTGGCACAACAAAGCTCAGTAAAGAGCAAACCACACAGAAGCAGGTTTCTCCCCACCCTAAGAGGCACCATGGTGGGCTGTATCCAAGGCTGCTCCCTGTGCGGGGTGATGGAGCAGTGCACACCCAAAATCACTCCTCTCCTGGCTGCATGGCTACAGGTGGGACGTGTAGAGGTGTGCAGGAGTCACTGCGAGCCTACTTTTCAGGACTGTGTCCCGTCCCCCATCCTGGCTTGCCCAGCAGATTCACCTGTCTCCATTTCCCTCACTCCATGGGGAGCCCAGCCCCAGGGACACCCATCTCGGGGCGATGTGCAGCACACGCCATCCCAGCACAGCTCCCATTCCCACACGGGACAGGGCTGCCCTTTGTGACGGGAGAGAGGAGAGGCGATGAAAAGCCGGGGGGAGACATGCCAAGGCTGGAGGGAGCCCAGCGCCAGGGGCGGGGGCAGCTGGGGAAGGCTCACACACAAAGGGCCGTCCTGTCTTCACACCTGCAGGGCGGCCGGGCGCTGACAGCGGGAATGACACCACTGACAGGGGCTCGTCGCTGGCAGGCAGTGGTGAGGCGCTTCAAATGAAGGCAAGCGGCGCAGTGACAGGAGACAGGGGCTTGACTGCAGAGGGGAAGGCAGCTGTTCTGGGCATGGGCTGGGGACAGGGACGGGTGGAGGTCGAGCAGTTGTCTCTCCTCCTCTGTCTCCACATGTTCAAGCTTGGACAGTAATTTGGTGTGAATCCACAGCCACGCTGTGCCCTTGGCTTTGTGCATCATATCCAGGGCACATTTACACCCAGGACTGCAGGTGGGGCTGGGGTCCTGTGGGAATGAGTGTGGAGAATTCAAGTGGGCTCTCAGAAATGTTTTGTCCCTACCACACTTGGGTGAGTTTCAGCACGGGGCTGTGGTGGGCACCCATCTCCAGAGGGGGATAAACCCGGGCTACCCAGCCCTTTCCTTACAGTGTGCACCAAACCTCACCTTCTAACCCCAAAGCACCAATGTGGCCCAGCACCGTGAGACTTCTCTTGCTCCCCAGTGCTGTGGGATTGATTCCTCTCAGTGGGGGCAACATCTCTTGGGTCCTGCTCCCTTCTGCCCATTGTCACCGGTGTGGGGATGCCTGTGACCACTTCTCACGCAATCCCCCGTGCGTGGGGTTGGGCAGAGATTAGGGGTGCTGAAGAAGGAGGGTCCATGCGTTAGAGAGCAGGTTGTAGATGTGAACAGCTTTCTGTGCCTTTGAACAGCTTGGCGTCCCGGCTGCTTTGGGGACAGCCGGGCCGGGGCTGATCCTCGGGAGCTCCAGGCAGCCGGGAAAAGCGGGCGGATGGTGCCCTCCCGCGGCCCCGGGGCCGGGCTCGCCGCCAGCCCGGAGCGCAGCCTCTGCCGGGGACCCCCCAGGCTCCAGGCCGGCGAATTGGGATGTCACTTCTGTTCTTTTAGTCTGTAGGGATGCTTTCCCTCCTCTGGTCTCTGCTTTTCCCTGGCTTCCCGTAGCTGAACTCCCCTCGCTGACCCTCAGCCCGGGGAGATGCTGTGCAGGCATCAAGCTGCTCCTGCGCTGTGGGGCCAGACCCCTCCCTGGAGAGGAGCCGTGGGGTCCCTGCAGCCCCAGCCTCTGGATCGCCCCCAGGATCCCGAGCCTGGCCGGCTCCCACTCAAGGGGTGGTAACAGAGCCTTGTCCTCAGGTTCAGGAAATCTGGGAATGATCTGGTCCTGGGTGGGCAGTGAAGGGGATGTAAAGGTGTGGGGTGACCCTGAGAATAATCTGGTGGGATGAACACCCCTAGGTGGGCTCTGTTTGGTATTTGGGTGTCCCCATTGTGGCTGCCAGAGCACCCGACTTGGGCCCTGAGTGGGACCCAGAGTGTCTCTTTCCTGTCCCAGCTGGAAAGGGCTGGGTCCCTGACAGTTTTCCTGTTTGTGTTACACCCCACTGTTCCCCAGCAGCCTGTCCCTCACAGGGTGGGTGGGGAGGGCAGCTCCCCTCCTGCTGGCACCGGTGGCATTCCCCAGACCACCTACAGGAGGAAAGGAGGAATATTTGGGCTGGGCAGATTAGCCCCTTCTGAGGTCTGAGCAGCCCCAGAGCCCCTTGCAAGGCTTCCTGAGCCTCTGGCCCTTGGGTCTCTGGGGAAGGCACATCCCAAAGGTGCCTTGGAGGAGCCTTTCCCCTGCAGGTGGATTTGCTGCAGCAGGGGAAAGGGGGGAGCGAGGTGCCCAGAGCCCCCTCCAACGGGCTGTGCTGGCTCGGCCACGTGCTCGCACCAGGCCAGCGGTGACAGATGTCTCCTGGAGCTGTCACAGGACGACAACAGAGGACAGAGGCTCCCAGCCCTGCCCCACAGATGGGCTGAGGCAGGGCTGCCTTCAAAGCAAAGCGTGCATGTTCCCCAGCCTGCTGGGATTACAAAGTTAAGGGTTGGCATTGTTTTCCCAGTTTCAGAGGGGGTGGATACCAGGCAGGATTAGTCTGGCAAAGCTTCCCAATGTGCTCAGAGGGGCACAATAGGACCTTGAAGAGAAGAAGCTGCACTGATGACAGGCAGAGGAGCATCTCTCAGCAGCCTCTGCCTCCTGACGCAGGTGGGATGCGCTCGGAGCAGGTGCTGCTGCTTTGTGGCTCTGTCTCTGCCAGGACACCCTTCCCATGTGCCCCAGGACCCCCCAGCACCACTGGTCCTGTGGGCAGGCAAACAGGGCACAGGGCTCTCTGTAGGAGAGAGAGGAGAGGTGAGGGGGTGGTGATCTGGGTGTCTCTCTGCTGCTGACAGTCCAGGTCAGCCCTGAGAGCCCCTGGGGTCTGTGCTGCCCACCACTTACTGCAGACAGGGCTGAGCCCTTTGCCCCAGCAATGGGCAGAGGATGAAGCTGCCTGTATTGTGAGTGAGATGTTTGCTTTTCCATTTCTTAGTTTTATAAATGATATTTGGCTCAAGAGGAACTAAATTCCCTGTTGGACTGGGGGACTCTGACAGTACCTTGGAGCAGGGGGAGCTCACGGTGGCAACCAGCTTTTTCCCAGAGCATCTATGCTGCACAAGGCCATCACTGCCATCTAGGAGCTCTGGAGACCCCTAGGATGATGGGACATGTGTGGAGGCACCAGGAGAGCCTGGGAAAAGGGGGGACTTGCAGGTAAACAGCTAATGTGTGCATAAGGGTTAATTATTTTCTTTTTTTTTATTTTTAATCATTTGCAATCAGGAGCAATCAGAAGTAAAACCTGGAGAGCCACAAAACCCCTGTGTTCCTGAGTTGCTGCTCCCCAGGGCTTTCCTGCCCAGAGACCCACATCAGTACTGCAAGGGCTGCTCTGTGCTTAGTGCAGTTGTGGAAAGCGTGGTCACAAGGGCACTGGCAGCCTGTGCAAGCAGCCAGCACTGAGGTAGCACCTTCTGCCTGAAAATGGGTCCTCTGTGTGCATGGGTAGGGGACTAGGCCTCCTCAGGGGGCTGGGAGCAGGGGTCAGGCAGACTGGATGCAGCTCCAGGAGCAGGGCTGTAGGGAGGGTGTTACCTGCAGGGTATTGTCTCCCTGGGGTGACAGGTGATGTCCTGAGCAGGCGCTGGGCAGAGGGGAGCCTGTGTCCATACATGGAATTTCCCCAGGCTGTTCTCCTGCTCCGTGCAGGCCCTTTTGTGCCTGCTCAGTCATGTTCCTTCTTGTGAGATTTTTGCTGAAGTCTCAGTCCCCAGAAGCCAAATCTAACTAAATAGAAACATGTACCTGAACAGAGCTGCAGAGGTCAGCAAAGCAGTGCCAGGGGCATTTGCTGCAGCACAAGGAGCTGCTCCCTCAGTCAGCTGCAGTGATTGCCTGGGCTTCTTGCTGAAACCACAGCCTGGCAGCACCAGCACCAGCTCTTGTTTGTCTGTGATAACTTACTAGCTCTGATAACTCATTAAGTGGCAGGGAACTTGAGCACGTGCCATCACCTGCCTGACCCAGCTCTGCCTGCACGGGTCACATGTGGGCTTGGCACCATCCTGCTCCGCAACAGCCTGTGCCTGCTGGAGGCAGGTGCCATGGGTGCACCCAAGCTGCCACCACAGAGCCTCTGCTGTGCTCACGGCCTGCTACGTGCTGAGGCACTGCAAACCAGGCTGAGAAAAAAAGAAGCTCAACACACCTCAGGCTTCCTATCTACCTAGCCTCAGGATGACTGGCCTGGAGCAGAGACACCAGACCCAGGCTGGGCTCTCTTTGGGGTGGCTGCCGGGGCTCTTGCTGTCAGCATGGTCTCATGGAGCAGCCGGAGCATCCGTTAGGCTGCATGGGGCTGGCATGCTGTGTTTGTGAAACCCGCTGTGCTTGCGGTTGACCAGAGCACTGAAATAAGCCTGTCCGGAATTGGTGTGCTGCTCTGTATCCTGATGTGGTGAGCAGCTCTGACTGGTGAGGGTGGGGGCAGCCCCACTGGGGTGACTGGTGGCAGCGGGACTGCGGGAGCCTGGCAGCACCGGCACAAGGACCACACGTAGGGCCCCGCCGGCGCCCGGAAAGCTCAGCCTGGCACTAACGGAACTGTGATAAAAATGAACGTGACCAGGACAGCAGAGCGGGGGAGATTAATGTCAGATTGTCAGAGGGGAGGAAACTAAGGCAGACAGCACTCAAACAGATACTGGAGCACACTGGGGGGGCGAAGGGGGTAGATGCTGCTTTTCTCAGCATTGCTGCATCTGCAGGTCTGCATCCCCCCCTACAGCCTTTGAGGAGAGAGGAAGGGAGAAAGGGTTTACCTGAAGTGTGTACATCACCCTTGTCAACCCTGTCCTGCAAATCCTCTCACCTCTGCAGGTGGGGGACTTGCCCCTCTGTACCAGCCTGAACAGGAACATCAGCAGTGCTCGCTGCCTGAGACATTGCTGCACATCACTTGTGGGTCCCTGCGCAGGCTGGGTCTGCTCTGCTGCCCACCAGCAAAGCTTTGACTGTGATGGGAGCACTCCTGGCTACCAGAAGGTGGCTGCATGAGGAACAAAGCTCCCCTCGTCATTGGTATCAGCTGCTCTGGCCTTGCCCATGTTGCCAGAGAAGACTGGTTGTTCAGTATCTCGCCCACTGCCTGGTCCCTGGTATCACCACAGCTTCTTCAGGAAGAGAAGCTTGCAGCTTGCAGCCATGCAGGTACAAGAGCCCCCCAGAGGCCTCCTTTGCTCCATCACCTTTGGTGAGGTGGTTTTCCCTCTGCCCTCCTTGCTGCTCTGTCAGGGAACATTCATGTCTGATGGGTCGCACGCTCTTTCCCACCTGAATGAGGCACTCTGTGTCCTTACCCAGCCTCCAGTACTTCACCTTCCCTCCCTATTCCCATCTGTGCCCTGGGCACTTTGTATGTGTCTCCCAAAACTGTATCCAAGCCCCTTAGCACCTGCCCGTGGCATCAGGCCAAACAAAAATCTCTCTCGGACAAATCAGAAAAAACAGCCCCAAAGCAAGGCTTAAATAAGTAGTTACAGGAGCTAGGGTCCAGTGGGGCCATGTCCACCCTGTTCACAGCTTTGCCCTGTGTCCCTCCCTCATCCTTCCTATCTCTGCCCTGCATCCCTCTCTGCATGCCGAGTCTGGGGTTCAGCTCCGTGCTGGCCCGGCTGAACCAGCAAAAGCCCTCGAAACGCCAGCCCAGGGTGGGCCGAGGCAGGGGAACCAGGCTGTCCCCGTGTCCCCGTGGCGGGCGAAGCGCGGGCCTGCAGGGACCCCTGGTGGCGGCCGGGAGCCGGGGGACCCTCAGGGGCAGCCCTGCATCCGGCGGAGCAGGAGAGTGCCTGCATCCTGGGAGCTGCCGCGCTGGAATCTTAGAGCAAGGAGGGGGCTCCTACCCACAGCATCCCCCGAGCAGCCACAGCTCCTGCTTTTCTGCCGTAGGAAGGGGAACCAAGGACTTTTCTCTCCCTTGGGCCTGAAGAGTCAGGGAGAGGCATTTTCCATCTCAGTCCCTTTCTAGCCCGGTTTCTTTCTTCCCTCCTCGCAAGTCAGCAGGGGAGTGGGCGGAGGGGCCGGCTGCAAGCACATGCTCCTGTGCTGGCCGAGCTATTGCAAAGGTGATGCTTGCTCCTGGCTGTGAGGCTGGAGGTGGGCAGTGCCAGAGTGGGAGCTGACAGCCCTGGGCATAGAAAGCAGGGGTGGATGACAAAATCTTCTTCTGTGAGCAGTCAAGGGTAAATCCTGCAGGAGCAAGGGGTGCAGTGCCTGTCTGGGCTGCCTTGTTCCCTCACTACACGTGTTGGATATCCAGCGATGCTGAATACACGTGATGAAAATTGAAGTCCACTTGCAAGTCATCAGTAAAGCGTAAGGATAACAAATTTCGGCACTGCCCTCCAATAGAATTGCTGCCAGTTCATAAAGCTGCCATGCGAAGGCGCCCTGTGGCACAGTAACTGCTGTCCCAAAGGTAGCAAAAGCTGCTGCCTGTTCTAATTCTCTGGCATGGGAATGTCCCAAAGTGGAGGTTACACCAAATCCTGTGGGCAGAGCTGACCTAGGACCCCGCATGGGCTGTGCAAGCGAAGGCAGGGGGCACTGCGGGCGCAGGAACCAGCAGGGATGGGGTGAGGAGGGAGGGCAGGCAGGGTGCAAGCCCAGCTCGCTGCCCCTGTGGTGCGGATCGTCCTGTGCTCCCGGCTCCTGCGGCTGCTGCCCACTCTCTGCACCCACCACCCACAGAGGTGGTGCTGTTCAAAGGGTACTCTCAGACTGTTGGCTGGGATAAAGCCAGGAGGTTTTTGTATCCACCCACCTTCTGGAGAGCTGCAGCCTCGTTCAGAAGTGAGTGTCATTCATTTATCTGGATGATGAGGAACCCTTCAACTCCTGTAATTTTGTCCCACGAGCTCCTTTTCAAACAAGCCAGGTGTTATATATCCCAAACAGTACCCCCTGATATGAAGGACCAATCTATCGAGGACACTCAGCTAGGATGCTTGCTCTGATGCTCTGGTTGTATTACTCCTTTTTAGCCTTAGCACCTCAGTAATTCACCTGCCCAGAGCTAGTTCTCACTTGATCCTCCATTCCTGAGCTCACACCTTGTCCCTGCTAACCCACATCATGTGGATGTTCTCTTTCACCACCAGCTTCTCTAAATCCTCCTCATCATCCCTCTCTGAATGCCGTGAGTTTGTATAATCTCCCTGGGTGCCAAAGGTTACACTCGAAGTGTGTTGGCGTGTACATTGAGCAGCAGGGAAGTGTGGTTTTGGCTGCCTGGGACCCTGAGCAGCTGGATCTGGCTGAGGACACCATCCTGCCTTTTAGTGGCAGCAGCCCTGAGGACTGGCCCTGAGCTCCTCACTGTCATTTCCTTCACCAGTCCCTTTTTCTCTGCACAGCAGGTTTACCAAAGAGGTGCCAAGCATCGCCATCACCTTCCCCATCCCTGTTCCAAACCATTGCCACTGTGATGCTGCTCCATGGGTGATGAGCATGAAAATTTCACTGTAGGAGGATATTTGGTTAGCCAGCATCTCTGGTCTTTGGTCCAAGCCCAGCAAGCCCTGAACCACTCCAGTGTGGACCAGTTCAAGGGTCAGAGGGCAAGAAGTACCCATAGTCTTTTTGCTCGTGTACCTGGCTGAGAGCAAAATGCTGTCCTAATGACGAACTCCAATCAGAGCCTTGCTCAGCCACCCAGTAGCCTTGTACAGTCAGGAACTATGAAGGATGGGGAGAGAGCACCAGGCTGTGTCCCCACCTGGATGTGGCAGGGGGTGGTGTTCAGAGGCACAATGACATAGAGGCAGCCAGCAGAGCCTGGATGCCCAAGCCAACATCTCCCCTCGGTGGGGAGGGACCCAACACAATGTGCAGTGTGGCTCCTGCTTTAGCTGGGAGCTCACAGCTTCTCTGCTCTCTACCTCTGTGCTCTCCGAGGTGTTGGGGGCAGCTCCTCCCTTTTGAGTGTCCCACGCCGTGCAGAACTCAGAGGTGTAGGATACTCTCGGGTCACTCCTTGCTGGCGTCGGCTTTCTCCAGCCTGCGCTGTCGGGCTGAGGCAGCTGCATCCCTGCTGGCCAAGCGATGCTCTGCACCTCATGGCTGCGCCTCGTGAACCACTGCCATGCTCAGCCCTCGTGTCCCCATGGGAGGAGGATGGTCCCCATCATCTTTGGAGCCCCTGGTACAGCAGAGGCTTAAGGCTGGACACTACAGAGAGCCGCGCAAGTGACACCAATGGAGGACATCCCCTGACACCAGAGATATCCCATGACACCAGAGCCATCAAAGCTGGTTCTGCCATGGCAGGTGAGGCCCATGCTGACCCTGTGGTGCTCCTCCAGCTTCAGCGTGCATGGCTGCTGTCCTTAGGAGGAGGAGGCAGCTCAACAGTGCAACTTGAAGCCCTGCACAAGAAGGCAGTGGGGCTGGGCAGAGAGGATGGGGGTCCCAGCAAGCCCACCATGGCCCCAGTGGGGTGGGCTGCCTCAGCTGTGCCTCAAGACCCTGGAGCAGCCCCAGAGGAGCTCCCTGTGCCCTGAGGACGTTTCCTGTTTGCTGCCCGTGCTGAAGCATCAGCCCTTCAACCGCCACCAGTCCTCTGCTGCCAGCAGGGGCTCCCGCCCAGAGCCCCCCTGCACTATCAGCTCACCTGATGCCTTTTTCAGGATACTGTGGTAAAACTGTGCTGGGCAGGCGCTGTCATTTGGGGTTTTCTCTCATGTCAGCTTTGAAGACAAATTGGACAAGGAGGAGCAAGAGGGGGGGAAAGAAAAAAATAATAAATTTAAGCCAAAAAAAACGAAAGAAAGAATGATGCTCACCACCATCCTAGGCCAGGGCTGGCCAGTGTGCCAGCATGGCAATGGGGTCCCCCAAGCGGCATGGCCGGCGGTGGCCAGGGACAGGGCAGGTGGGGGTGTCCAGCATGGCAGTGCCACTCCCCTGGCACTGTCAGCCTCTAGTGGCAGTGGAGGCAGTGAGGTGCCATGGCAGCACCCTGGGCCTCATGGGCCCCACCAGCACCATGGGGATCTTCTCCCATCCCTCTGGGCACTGCCACCCTCTGGGACATGGTCCTCATCCCAGTGCTGCTGCCTGGTGGCACATGGTCCCCCTCCGGAACATGGCCCACCCACCCTGTGCTGGTGAGGGAGCGGGTGCTGGCAAAGAGGGTATGGAATACCCCTTTCCCTTTGGCCAGAAGCAGCTCAAACTGGCCAAACCAGTCTCTGGGCCACTGGTCCACAGCCACCAGATGGTGCTGACCAGCTGACAGACTGGGTAGACTGGGAGCCAGGCAGCACTACGGGGATGGAAGGAGTGAAATGGTGAAACAGCATGTGGGAAGTCTGTCTTTCCATCTGTGGAGCCCGGCAGGGAACGTTCACCAGGTCTGCCATGGGGATGAGGTAGCCAAGGTTGTGTGCCCCACTGCAGGAATGGTCCATGGACAGATGAAGGGGACAGACCACGGATGCTGTTGAACCAGAGAGCTTGCCAAAACTCCCTGTGCTGGTGCAGGGTGTGCACAGGTGTGGTGAGGGTGTGGTCCCTGAGGCTGTAATGCAGCAGGCAGCATTAAAGCATGGCTGCTTGCATGGTGCTTGGCATGTGCTCCAGCTCTGCTTCCTGCTGAAGTGGTGAGGTCAGGTCGGCTGGAAGAGACACTGCTAAACCAGGTGTGCTTTTGTATGTGCTCCTCCAAGGTGTACAGGGACGTGGCACCCCCAGAGCCAACCCCAGACCTGCAGGATTTGCTCTGAGTTAAGCCCAGTGATTTTCTTTTGTTGGATGAAAAATAAATAAAAAGGTGGTTGGTCCCTGCAGAGCAGAGGGGAGGTGTCAGCGTGGGGAGGGGAGAAAGGGTCCCTGGTATGGAAATAGTACTGGGCTATCCCCACCCAAGGAGGATGGATGAGGGGCTGGCTAAGGCCAGAGGCTGTGGGTGGGAGTTACCGTGCACCTAGTATAAAACCGGATTTTCTTTCCAGCCCTTGAGTTTGAGCATCCACTGTAGGATGGGTTGGACCTCCTGGACTGGTCTTCAGTTCTAGCGTTTCCCTTGGAAGACTGTAAACAAGAAGTCAAAGAGGTAGAAGTTGTTCTCTGGCTGCCCAGGACCCCCAGGAGAAGCTGTGGGTGTGGGTATCACCCTGGTGAGCAGGAGAGATGTGGGGAGGTGGTGGGAGCAGTGAACACCCATGCAAGGCAGGTGGCTGTGCCGTGCTGGGATCTGAAATCATGGCTGCTCGCTTTTGCCAGCAAATCTTGCATTTGTGTGGTTTCCTTTTCCTTCTGCTATGTACACTTTTTTTTCTTCTCTCTTCATTTTGTTCCTTTTGCTGCGGAGGCAAATTTCAGCTCCTTCTAACCTTTTGGGTCCAAACTCTGCACAGGAATAAAACTAAACACCAACTCCCAGCAGGGCTCAGCTTTAATTACACGTGAGATGTTAATCTGCTGGAGGGTCTCAAGTGCTCCTATATTTGAGCCTTTCTTTTCCTTCTGCTGCTCTGCAATTCCCCTGGCAGATGCTTACCAACTCCTAACAGCCTCCCCAGCCTGTTTTCTCTGAGCAAGATCACAAGTGAACTTTCTAGCTCAGAAAAGCTTCTGTGAAGAGCAGCAGAGGCAGTCCTTTGGCAGCTCCCAGCTCTCTCTTGAAGGCCTGGCTATTTTTGGAGGCAGCAGGAAAATGGAGATGGTCCTCTCCATCAGCTTGGGATTCCCCCTGCCCACAAGGTCTCAGGTTAGATGGCCACGAGCATGGCTGAAAGGAAGAGGAGCCCTCGTGCCTGGATTCCCTGGTGGCAGTGCCTACATCCCTGCTTAATGATGGCTGTGATGCTTTGGGAACCTGCTGGCTCCAGTTCCTCACACTTGATGAGCTGCCAAGCCTGGAAGGCATAAGGGATATCCTTGCAAAACAGTAGCTGGAGTTCAGGGAGATCCCAAAGCCAGCCAAAAATGGTGCCAGCAAGGCCACCCCTGGCCAGGGACCTGCTGGATTGGCCCTGGTGGCAGAAGCCAGCATGGTGACAGTGGCTGGAGGAATAAAGCAAGCCCCACCTGAACCACGTGGATGACAGACTGAGCTCCCTGACGGCTCCATTTGGGCTGCCCTGCAGCAGCTCCTTTCTGTCCTCAGTGGGCACCTCAGGTCACTCATCTGGCAAGGGGCAGTACCTGGGCATATCATGGAGTCTGAGCAGGAAGATCATCTGGAAACCTCCTTGGATATACTTAGTTTGTAAAACCCAACCATGGGAGAGAGATTTTGAAGCCAGATTCCCTTCAGCCCTCAGAGCTGATGGGGAAAGCAACAGGAGACAAACAGCTGACCATCTTCCTGGCCCAATGACCCTCACCCTTTTCCTCCACCCCATTAATTGGAAGCTGCTCCCTTTAAATTCAGCAGAGACAAACAGTTACAGCCCTTACTGGTACATTTGCTGACATCAAGTGTTGCTGCTCTGCCTCTCCCCTGGCTCCTGCAGATTCTAAGCTCCTGGTAGGTGCTGTGGTTTTTCCTTTTTTCCTCATTTATTCTCAGTAGTAAATTTGCAGGAATCCAGAAATGCCTCAGGTTTCTAGGTCACTCTGCTGCTGTGTGTTTGTTAAAAGGTTCCCTGATGTATGTGCTGCTGCAGGAGCAGCACTGGGGCAAAAGGGGCTCAGGGAGCACAGTGTGGGTGCCGTGTCCCCTCAGGGAGGGTGGCAGAAAGGAGCTGTGTGGAGAGGAGTGAGGCATCGCTTCAGCACTGGCTGGTTTATTCTCAGCCTCAGGAACTGGGGCAGCTCTCCTTGGGGACAGGAGGCCTTTTTAGCTGGGGCTGCCTGCATTCATCCTATTTATAGCTGCTGTCTTTGCAGATGTGGTTTCCATTAACAAGAGGATCTGAAGCTGCCCAGTAGCTGGGTGGGCTGAGGTGTGTGCTGATTGATCAGATCCCCTCGGGATAAAGAGGGAAAGACACAGACACCATCAACCCCTGTTATAGGGCTTTGTAACAGGCACCACAAGCTCCACTGTACCCTCGGGGGTCTGAGTTGCCTGTCCAGCCAGGCAGAAGTGGTATGTGGGAAGGAAGGGTGGCACTGCTTTTCCTCTACTGGGGAAATGGAAACTTAAGGGTGTCCTTGGGATCACCCAAGTCAAGTTTAGTTTGATCCCTCTTCTCATCCTCTGGACCTGCCTGCTTTGGCTGGGTGCAACAGGCAGCCCCTGTTTGGCTTTGGATGCACCTGGTACTCCCTGAGTATGGTGCGTGCTCTGGCTCGATGGATCAATGACAATTTGTTTGATTTTAGCTGGTTGCAGCTGGTCAGGTAGGACTCACTGTCTCAGGGCTCAGCAGCTGCACAGGGAGCAGATGGGCAGGGATTTAGGCTTGCTCACTCTGCTGCAGGGTGAGGTTAGTGGGCATGGGACAGAGCTGGCACCTGGTGACAGTGTGGTGGGTGCCTGGGCTCAGGCCTGCTGCAAAAAGCTCCTGACTAACAAACCACTTTGGAAGCTGTGTGGCCACGGCAGATTGCTTTCCAACTAACTGCATCCTCTGTGCAAGGAGAAAATCATCCCAGGAGAGGATAAAGGCAACTTTTACCTCAGAGGGGCTAGTAAGGAGCAGAGACAAGTGTGTCTGTGACAGACCTGGGCTATGTGGGTCCAGGACAGATGGATAGCAGTGCAGGTGGCCTGGCAAAGGGCTGCAAAGTGTCCTGCTGCTTGTGCATATCCAAGCACAGGGTTTGCAGGCAGCACTGAGCCACAAGGGCTATGTTTGCCCCAAGCCTCACAGAGTGCCAGTGCAGGTACTGTGGCAAACCTTCGCTCCCCAGCACAGCCACACTTGGCACTGGTTTCCTCCTGAGTCACGGCTCTGTGGGGCAGCCACGTGCTCTGCCCAGTCTGCAGGCAGCCTCCAGACTCTCTGCAGAGTCTGCTGCTCACAGGAAGCTGCAGGTGCCCAGTGGAGAGGGCTGCACACCACTTACCACCCACCCCCTGCCCTACACACACACCCACCCACAGGCAGCTGCCAACACCTGCAGCTCAGGGCAGACAGAGGGACACACAGCCCCTTCTGGTTTTCTTTGTATGAGGATCTCTAACCACTTTGGTCCAAACAACTATGCCAGGCAAAGGCAGTTGGGGAGAACCATATTGCTGTCCCTGCAGCTACATCTGGGGTATTCAACAGTGAACTGAGGCAGAAAGGCACAGGAAAGAAGTCTTATGAGACTGATATTAGCAGGTGATTGCATGCACCCCCCAAAGTATCCAAGTGTGAGTGAGGACCTACATGGGCAGGACAAGAGACGCAGGGAGTTTTGGCACATGCAGCACACAGTAAGAGGCTGGCAGGAGGGGTTCTGTTGTTTTTCTCCCGATAAGGGTGTAGGTGCATGCACATCCCTGGGAACAAAGGCTTGGCTTTCTCCCCTGTCTGGGTCAGGGCTTTGTGGGGTGGCAGAGCTCTGACCTCAGGGCACACGGCTGACAGGAGGCAGAGTGGTCAGGGCTGAACTCTACTCCACGGGGAACTGCACTGCCTGGCCGTGGGCAGGATGGGGCCACCCAGCCCCTCCACCTCCCCCCAGCCCGGCACAAAACATAGAGGCAAGGCAGTGAGGGTTTTATTTCAAAGTAGAACAAAGGTATCTTTTATTCTTTCCAGAGCTGCAACATTCAGCTTTGCCATGAGCACGTCTGTGCTCAGACCGGCTCCTTGTGTGCGTTTACTCAGAGCACATCTATACAGGGCAAACCAAAAGCAGGAGACTATTTCATAACTCGGCTGAGTCCCACCTCTGGTAAAGAAACCCCATTACCCAGCCAAACATGATGGCGTGGTCCCTTGCACAGCACGTGCTGCTGAGCAGACAGGATCTATAGAAAAATCTAAAAACAAAATGTACTTTCAGACATTCCACATCAACTTTTCCCCTAATTTTGCTGAGAAGGAGTTTTGGCTCAAAGTGTGTCACTCTCATCTCCCTTCATACCTCTCCCCTCTGCGTGGCTGCTAAAGCAGAGCTACAGCGCATCGAGGATGTTGTCGATTTTGGAGACCAGGTCCTGGCGCTTGTTGGAATGCATCTTCTCGTTCTCGATGTATGTGTCCTTCTTGAGCTTGCCTGCCACCAGCCGTTCTGCCTCCACTGACGACTTCAGGACCAGCTCCTTCACTTGGCCATCCAGCTTCTGAATCTCACTTACCTGGCAGGGTGAGAAACCAAGTAGAGGAGACAAAACAAAACAAAAAAATCCACACAGTGAAGTTGGAATAGAAGAGATGGTAGATGATAGTAAAAGATGAAGTCAGTGCTAAGTAGAAACATCTCCGATCCCTGAATGTTGCCTCCGGAGCCATCACCTCTCCCTGGCATCACATTACAAGGAATATTCCATCAATGGGTAACCAAGCAGTGTAGACAAAAGGGGCCCCCAGGACCCAGGAGCCATAGTGGCAACAGACTGTTAAAGAGTATTTAATGACAGATTTTAAAGGCGTCAAGCTAAATCACAGCTCTGACAGCTGGAAGCTGTGTCCCTACAGTTAACATTCATAGTGTGTGAGTGGCAGGTCTGCAATGACAGAGCTACTCTTAGAGTTATAACAGATTAACCAAGGTGGCTGTTGGCTAAATGGACCTTAGAGACTAAAGTGTCCCTCACTTGGGGTTAAGTGGCTGTTTCAGGTAAGTGTTAAAATATATTGAAGGGAAGGACAGTGGGTGTGTGCTCATTCTGCCATGGCTTTCAACGTGGTACAGCGAAACAGCCCTCGAGGAGCATCATGTTACCAAAATTCTGTCAGCACCAAATGCAAATGTGCAAGAAAATAAGAGATGAAGGAGAAGATTTTGGGTTGACTGGTGTGAGTAGTCAAGTCAGAACTGTTAATGTGTTGATAGTTTCCATTTTTGCCTAAGTGTCACTGCCATGAGCTCAATGAGAAGCATCAGGATTGTGTTACAAACACATTAATGTGCACAAATGCAGCTGGTTCAAGGGCTGCTTAAGAAACAGCACAAGCAGCTGTTTACCAGCAACACTTACATGGCTGCATAACTGAGATTACTGCAAAAATAACATTTTTCACACTCCCTTGCAGAGATCAAGCCATTTTCAGATGAAAAAACCCAACCTAGACTGGCTGCAGAAATTAAACCCCCAATTAAAACTCATGCAGAATACTTGACAGAGCCAAGAACAGGTGAGCTTATAAAATAAATTTTAATTTCTTACTTTATCACATAAGTCAGAGCCTTCTGTCTTCAGTTTAGACTGCAGAGAGGCTATTTCATTCGTCAAGGCCTTGTGCTCCATCTCCAAAGACTTCTTGCCACTGTTCAGGGTGGAGATGTCCCGTGACTGCTTGTATTTATTCACTGCTTCATCAAAGTGACGGTACAGCCCAAGCCTCTTGTTCACCAGAGTAAGCACCTGCTCTGTGATGCAGGCAACCTTCATCCTGGCTTCAGCAGCTGGATCCTGCACGAGGACAGAAGGGAAGATCAAAGCAGTCGTTATCTTTGACCTGCATCAAGCCATGCCCACAATCTGCCACAGGACTGTTACAGAAACTGTTCCCTTTGCAATTAAGTCAACTGACAGTAATTGGGTGAATGGTGCAAGTGCTGATTAGGGCAAGCACCTTTCAGCACTCAGCCCAGAGTTTAACAGTGAAAACATTGCAGAGGGAGACACCAGATCAGCCCTACAGGAGTACCAATGCTCAGGCTGAACAAAAACAGGACTTTAAACAACCAGTAAAATATCTGAATGGCAGGAACATTCAGCGAGAATTACTGGTATGAAAAATCTCCATTCAGCAGCTGAGAAATCTGCTTATACCCCCACAGGGCTCTTCATCATACAGACCTTGGTGATAGAGAAATCCAGCCTCACATAGACAATCACAGTGAAGAACAAGATGTAAAATGCTCCAACCACCAAGAGAGGCTCTTGCAGCATCAGGATTTTGTTGAAGGTGTAATGAACCTACAAGACAAGATCCAAACACTGAGCAGAGCTCCATGTTACTGCAGGGGTTAACCCCTCTCCTCAGGCAGCAGCACAACCACCCATGCAGTCCACCAAGTGTTTATTTCTTTGGTGTTTTGACCATGCTGCTGAATTCAGAGGAGGCACAACTGCTCAGAGACCACACTCACCACAATGTCCTGGATGTGCTGCTCCACCAGGTTGCTCTTGTGTGCCACAATAACGGGACGCCCAAAAGTGTCCAGATACGTGTAGTGAAGCTCGTCTGAGGCACGATTGATTTCATAGGGGCTGTCCACATGGATATTCCTGTGGATAAAACCAGACAGTTCCATATGACTCTGTGGTGTTTGAGATGATGTAACCCAAGACTTGTCTGCCCAATTGCGGCCTCTAGCACGAGGTACATTATGCAGTTTAAACAATGCTCTACAAGGAAGCAAAGCTGTGCTCCAAGATCTCCTCCATATGCACAGTCATGGTTTTGATTCACTGTCCCCAAGCCATTAGAGCAGACTGCCTTCAACACAGCACTGTCTGCAGTAACAAGCCAGGAGGAACGACACTTACCTGGCACCTTCTGGCAGGACAATCTTGACAGTCAGAGAGTCTGTAACTTGCTCATCAAACACGTGGTCAACAAACCTCATCTTCAGGGCATACTGATCACCTAAGAGTGCAGAGCAGAGGGTGGTTACAGTTCCTCAGAGAACAAGGGACAGCCTTGAAGCTCAGCTCCCACCCAAGGCAGGAGCAGAATTTCCATGGATAATTGTGCAGCAGGGGGCACTAGCTCACTCAGATATATTTTAACCAGATGTCTACAAAAACCTGAAGGAAGTACAAAAAAGGAGGATTTGCATATTCTAGAAAAAATAGCTGGCAACTGTTGTTGCTAAGGTGCAGTGTATCACAGCTTTCAATTCCTTACTGTACATCAACCACCTTTCAACACATAGGAGGACATTTTTTATTCCCTTCCCCTCAGCCACCCACCAAGATTGTAGAGGTATTCGTAGCTTGGCAGGTTATAGCCAATGATGTAATGGGTTTTCCAGCCCCCAAAAAGCGGGAATCGGGGACGGATCTCCATCTCCACAGAGTCATCGAGGACAAGGAGGTGGCTGGTGGAAATGTTCCCAATTTCATCTCTGTAATAGACGTCCTGAGCAGCAGCTGGGAGAATGGTCTGTATGGAGAGAAGCAGAAGTGAGCGCATCAGACTGGTGTTAATCTCAGTGAAATTGGCAAAACCAACAAAGGCTGGTAAGCATTGAGAAACTGTGCTCCCACCTGAGACATGACAAAATGGCCATTCAGTTGCACTGAGAGGTAAAATTGTGCTATTATAAGCAATCTCACAAGTGGCTGCCAGCACTAAAATCACTTGGCCTCCAAATGAATGTGCTTTCTCCAGCCCAGTTTCAAACTGCCCAGACAGCAAAGATCTCATCATGCCCACCAGGAGAGCAATTCCCTTTTCACTCCAGCCTGCTGCCCTAGCTCACTGGGCTTGCTGGCTTTACACTCAGCAAAATCAGATTTCTGTTTGGCTGCACCACCCTAGAGAATTACAGCAATCAATCCTTGAAGCTTCAAGCAGTGAGAAAGGTTTTGGTTCAGATGAAAACAGGTAATACTTTATACATCTGGCTAGCAGAGCCACAGCTTTAATTCTTGTTGAGTGCTTTGTGAGCCAAGAATGAATGGGTGAGTTTCCAATTAATACTGCTCAACATGATGAGGATATGACAGGGAGGCAACTCTGAAAATAAGGGGCTGGGGACAGAATGAATGGCCCTTGCACAGTGGAAAACCAAAAGCAGGGATCTCAGTACAGGGGTAAGGGGTTTAGAGGGTCCCTGAGGTTGGAGGGGTGGGAGTGTGGAGAAACACTACATGCCCTGATACGCGCAGTCTGTTGGACCAGCAGATGGAACAAAGTGTATAGCCTCCTAATGCTGCTCCCAAAAGCTATTCCTATCCAGCACAAGATTTCTCTGAAAATAGACCAGAGTTTTAATATTCCCTTATTAATGGGGTATGGTTATCAAACACAAGGCAAAGGACAACTGTATTTTTTTTTTTCCTCTGGGGATCTAAGAAAGGGGGAAGCCACAGTTAAAAAGAAGATAAGTGCAAAATGCCAACCTTAAAAGACTTGACAGAAGAGATCCCACTGTCTGGCTGTCTCTGGTAGTCGTATCTGGAGAAAGGCCCTTTCAGCACTGCTCCTGTGTGCTTTAAATCAACCGTCTCTTCAACCGCAATGTTACCCCAGTGAGACACCTCAATGACTCGTGTCATGCTGGTGATGGTCAGGAAAGGACTGTTATTTTCATAGTGCACCTTCAGAGTGTCCTAACGAGGGAAAAAAAGACAAACTGTCAGACCTAAAGTAAGGAGCAAGCTCCCTGCACAATGATCCGCTCCATGTGCCACAGAGAACCCTCCTTGGCAGACGCACATGTTCCTGGCCTGGGAACAGTCTAACTTCATGCGTGACCTGCAATTTCTATGTGAAAGCCTCTGCTTCTTGCTCTCCAGCCTCTGAGACACATCTTCCATGTCTGGAAGATGCTCTCTGCAGAACCACAACCCCTTTGCACAGACATTTACCTGGCTGTATGGAGGGATGTCCTTGAAGGGGCCATATTCAATCATGTCCTCAGTGCGGGAAGGGTTGCCCAGCTTGGTGTAACTCTCCACATTCCGGGAGGCCAGTTTGACACGGGTTGTTTGGGTCTTGGTGATGTAGGGCGAGTAAAAATAGTGATTTCCTTCAAAGACCACAAACTGCTTCTCGCTTTGGGTGATGTGGGTGGGATAGGGCTGCAAGACGTGCGTGAAAACCATTTCAACAGAGACACGGACCTTGGCTCCTGGGGCCAAAGGAGATGGCAGCTTCACGGAGAAGAATTTCCCACTGGAAGGGAGAAGAACAGGTAAGTCATGTGGGATCTCCCTCGAGAGAGCATTCAGATCCACCCACTGCAACATCCCCTGTGGACAGGCGGCCATGTATCACATGTCTAATGTGTGATTTGGGCAAGCATTTTACTTGCTCCTCCAAGACAGAGATGTCTTGTCCCAGCAGGTGTGATTACTGTGCTGGGGAAGCAGCACAGGGTGAACTGTGTCCAGGCACAATTACAGTCTTTGCTTCAGAAAAGAACACCTCAGTTCCCTTTTTGAAAGAGGAATGGTGACACACCCCTCTCTAATCCTGCATTTATAAAGCTTCAGCAAGAGTTTTTTCCATTCTTCTCCTGATGACAGGAATGATCTGCATCAAAGGAAACATGGGCACGAGTCCAGAAGACTAAGATCTTAAGCACCTGTTCCCACAAAGTTTATTCATTCTCAGATTTTTGCCCACAGGATCTGAAATTAAGGAATGACCAGAATGGGAGCAAGGTTTTGGACTGAGGTTCTACAGAATGGATTGAGACTCCACCAAATCTGTAAGGATGCACTGGACAGACCGAGGTGATGCCAGAAGTGAACATACTTCACGTCATGCCTGGTGGCCCGAGGGCAGGATCACATCAGACATCCAGGCATGTCAGAAGCCAAGGTATACTCTGGCAACTTAACTCCACAGCTACTGTACTCCTGAAACCCAGATGCACTGTGCTTTTGACCCACTTCAAAGGCACTCCTCAGCTCTCATGGCTCAGAAAACACCTGCCTGCCCAGCCTGCAGCACCCATATAATATTCCAAGCTTGGCAGTACGGAGCCTGATGGAAACAGCACCATCCTCTCTCCCTGCAGCAGGAAGAGCCTGTGCTGGGCCATGGTGCCCAGTGCACTGTGGTGCTCTCCACACAGCCACAGGGCACTAAACTCTCTGGAGTCACCACTGCCAACTGTCTGAGAGCTCAAAAGGGAGTGATGGGTAAGAGCATGACCAAATGCTTCTCTCACCTGGTGTCCCTTAATAAGGGGCCAGGGCATTACTCAAGGCACTGAGTACAAGAGACTGGGTACAGCTGAGGAAGAAAACACTCGTGATCTCTAGATACACGGAACTGGGGGAGTATCTCTGCTTCACTGTGAGGACAATTATGAATCCCCCATGCACAACTCTAGGCTACTGATGTTAGAGGGTGATACTCACCTTTTGCCCTTAACTTTAGTCTCTTTCACTTCCAAGGTGTTCTCCTCTTCTTCCTCACCTTTCACCTGTTCCCAAACAATAGATGCATCAGTGCACTGCTATTTAAAAGACTTAACACATCCAAGGCAAAGTCTGTACAGTCCCTGTAAGGAGTTTTTAGGGGGGATGTCCCCCACAAAGTACAAGCTTATATATAACTAATTTATTAAGAAATTTTTTTAAAAGGCCTTTTCATAATGTTCACAAATACAAATTGCAGTGTGGTCAGTATGCAAAACCCGATACTGGAGGTTTCTGGTAACTCTCATGTTCCCATGTTCTCTCAGCCTGGCTCCCAAGCCTGCACAGTGACCATAACTTGCACAAATGAGAATACTGATCAAATGCTTTTGTGATTTCCCTTGTGACTGAGGAGTGAACTGGCCGCGGGAATATGGCTTGACCAGTTGAGGCAGACTACAGAACTGTATATAGATATACTACAGAGAGCTGTATGTACCTCTCTATGCTGTATGTAGAGTTTATATAAAGTGACAATACTTCTGGGGCTAGGAGAGAAGTACTGTCTACTGCTCCTCCGTCCCTCCTGTGGGTAAGGGCTGGGCCCCACGTCCCCGCTGCCGGGCCCCTGCTCCGGCCGTGCTGGCGGCGACTCCCGCCCAGCCGCGACAGCGTGAATCGCCCCCCTCATCGCCTGCCAGGCCTCCCACCTCCGCCCTCCCGGCAGCGGCGCTCGGTGCCTGCTCCCCGCGCTCACCTGCACGCCCAGGTGGGCCAGGCGGGGCTCCAGCCCGGGCTCCAGCGCCAGCAGGAAGGCGGAGGCGGCCGCGCCACCCGGCGCGTTGGCGAGGTTGAGCTCGGCCGAGACCTTGGCCAGGTGCGTGCTGAGGTCCAGCGAGCGCCGCACCTCCTCCAGCACCAGATCGGCGCTGGCCCCGGCGGCCGCCAGGCAGAGGAGCAGGAAGCGGCACAGCAGCCCCGCCATGGCTGGCACACCGCTCGGGGAGGGCACAAGATGGCGGCGCCCGCACTGTACGGGCAGGGGCACAAGATGGCGGCGCCCAATAGGGGAGGAGGCTAGCGATGGCGGCGCCCAGCGGCGCTGGAGGCCCGGCCCTCCTCCTCCCCGCCTTCCGCCGTGTCTGAGGAGAGAAGCTGGGCGGGCTTCTCCAGAGTCCCGGGGATGGCTTCGGCTTCGCGCAGCTCCCGCCCTTCCCGGCGCCCCGACTCTGTCGGCGAGCTTGGGTGTTCCCGCCGGGCGCTGGGCCCGTCCCCTTGCTGAGCTCTCAGGCCTGGGCAGGCCGTGGGCCAGTCAAGGGCTGCTTGTTGGGCCCTGCTGGGGTTTCCCACTTCTTTTTCTGCCCGAAAAAGAGCGAAAAAACAACGATAACTAATATTCCAGGATGCTCAGGGCTTTCACGTGCTTCTCAGCGTCCTCTCCAGCCACGGCACAAAGCAGCTCTGTTTCTCCATGTTTTTAGCAGTGGCTGGTTGCTGCCAGGGCTTCCAGGGGCCAGAGGTGTCAATCCTGGTGCAAGTGCTGGACATAGGATGGCCCGGAGGAGCTGCTGGTGTGGATGGCACTGGGACGTAGCACCGAGCACTGCAGAGGGATGGACTTTGGTGCTTTTGATTATGCTGTTGAATTAATGAGCCTCAAATTGGGACCGTTCATCTCACTGGCCTGGCACACAGATCATTGTTGCTCTGGAAGATGAAGTTTAACACAAATAGAGTTTAAGTTGAACCCTAATTTTCTGCTAAAAACCACAGATAATTGACAGCTAGGTGATGCCAGAGTAGAAGTGCTGCAGGTAGCCAAGGCATGGTAACCAGCCCTGAACTGACTTAAGGCAGCTGGGGAAAGGAAAATGTTAGTGGTTTAACACATGACTGGGGAAGAGGTGATTGACACTTTATTCCCAAACATCTAAGGCAGATAAAAGCGAGGAACGGATGTTGTCTGCTGTGATTGCTGGAGCAGGGCTTTTGCCTGTGAGCCCTGTGGGACAACAGACCTTTCATGTTTGCATAATGGGATCCAGGACTCAATCTTTCTTTAAGATACTAATATGAGTCACAGAGATAATTCTTTGATTTGGCCTGAGATTGCCAAGTATCGGAAGAGGATTTCCTAAATGATGTGTTTGGATATGGAGTCAAACAGCCCCTTGGCAAAGGCTAAATAGAATGGGATGTCTCCTGGTGTGCTATGTTCAAAACAGCATCATTTCTCAACTAGCTTTCCTTTTCTCCCCTTACCACCCCCCACCCCCCCAAATTCCTCTCATGGAAATTTTCTTGGCAAATTACTTCAGTTTCCCTTTGATTTATGTAGGCACCCTGTCAGTTTGGCAGCTCGCCCTGTAGCATATCCTAGCACAAGCAGGTAGTTTTGTCACCGTGTTTCGGGTGACAGTGGTGCTCTCTTCCAGCAGCACAGCAGGAGATGGCTGCAGGGGCGGGTTCCACCTCCTCAGCCTCATGCTTCCAGCCAGGGAAATGTTCCAGGTCCCTCTGCTCTCCAGGAAAAGCCTGTTTATCTTGGCCTTCTCCAAAGCGCTGGGCTTTGGGGCCTGGAACTGGGTAGGCACGTTCAGGGGGAAGCAACCATGAAACATGAGGGGCTGAGCAGAACAGATGCTTCTAATTTAAGGCTGGCCAGCGGTGCTGCATCTGGGGACTCCCTCCAGTTGTCCAGGTTGGGTTTGCAAGTTCCTCTGCTAGGAACGGCTGTCACTGTCCTTCCATGTGTCACAGGGAATAAAAGAACTCCAGTCAGCCTCTTTAATAAGACACGCAGCTACAGCTCTTATTTCCCTTTCTCCCTTAGGCAAATTTCTCCTGGTAAATGGAGGGAAAGAAATAAATGCATATGTCCCTTGTGTCTGGAAATAATTTGGCTTCAGTTGTTGCACGCCAGGCCAAAGGTTGCTCTCCACTGGGTTCATCCCAGAGGCTGGATTTGAACTCGCTGGCGAATGCCAGTTTCAGTATGTGACCCATCCCAAACCCTGGTGAGCTCTGAACCAGACTGTTTTACACTAACCCTCTGTTTGGATCCATTTCTAATTGTTGTAATTGAGTCATGCTAAGCTGTGCATCATCTATTTCAAGACTTCANTCCGCCCTCACCCCGCGACAGACACCCCCCATTCCCGGCCGGCTGCGGGACCCGGGAGCGGCGCTGCGGGACCCAGGAGCGGCGCTGCGGGACCCGGCAGTGCCGACGTGTCCCTTCGGGCGCGGGGCCGGGCAGCGCCCGCGGCCCCTCCGCGGCCCCCCCGGCAGCGGCGCTCGGTGCCTGCTCCCCGCGCTCACCTGCACGCCCAGGTGGGCCAGGCGGGGCTCCAGCCCGGGCTCCAGCGCCAGCAGGAAGGCGGAGGCGGCCGCGCCACCCGGCGCGTTGGCGAGGTTGAGCTCGGCCGAGACCTTGGCCAGGTGCGTGCTGAGGTCCAGCGAGCGCCGCACCTCCTCCAGCACCAGATCGGCGCTGGCCCCGGCGGCCGCCAGGCAGAGGAGCAGGAAGCGGCACAGCAGCCCCGCCATGGCTGGCACACCGCTCGGGGAGGGCACAAGATGGCGGCGCCCGCACTGTACGGGCAGGGGCACAAGATGGCGGCGCCCAATAGGGGAGGAGGCTAGCGATGGCGGCGCCCAGCGGCGCTGGAGGCCCGGCCCTCCTCCTCCCCGCCTTCCGCCGTGTCTGAGGAGAGAAGCTGGGCGGGCTTCTCCAGAGTCCCGGGGATGGCTTCGGCTTCGCGCAGCTCCCGCCCTTCCCGGCGCCCCGACTCTGTCGGCGAGCTTGGGTGTTCCCGCCGGGCGCTGGGCCCGTCCCCTTGCTGAGCTCTCAGGCCTGGGCAGGCCGTGGGCCAGTCAAGGGCTGCTTGTTGGGCCCTGCTGGGGTTTCCCACTTCTTTTTCTGCCCGAAAAAGAGCGAAAAAACAACGATAACTAATATTCCAGGATGCTCAGGGCTTTCACGTGCTTCTCAGCGTCCTCTCCAGCCACGGCACAAAGCAGCTCTGTTTCTCCATGTTTTTAGCAGTGGCTGGTTGCTGCCAGGGCTTCCAGGGGCCAGAGGTGTCAATCCTGGTGCAAGTGCTGGACATAGGATGGCCCGGAGGAGCTGCTGGTGTGGATGGCACTGGGACGTAGCACCGAGCACTGCAGAGGGATGGACTTTGGTGCTTTTGATTATGCTGTTGAATTAATGAGCCTCAAATTGGGACCGTTCATCTCACTGGCCTGGCACACAGATCATTGTTGCTCTGGAAGATGAAGTTTAACACAAATAGAGTTTAAGTTGAACCCTAATTTTCTGCTAAAAACCACAGATAATTGACAGCTAGGTGATGCCAGAGTAGAAGTGCTGCAGGTAGCCAAGGCATGGTAACCAGCCCTGAACTGACTTAAGGCAGCTGGGGAAAGGAAAATGTTAGTGGTTTAACACATGACTGGGGAAGAGGTGATTGACACTTTATTCCCAAACATCTAAGGCAGATAAAAGCGAGGAACGGATGTTGTCTGCTGTGATTGCTGGAGCAGGGCTTTTGCCTGTGAGCCCTGTGGGACAACAGACCTTTCATGTTTGCATAATGGGATCCAGGACTCAATCTTTCTTTAAGATACTAATATGAGTCACAGAGATAATTCTTTGATTTGGCCTGAGATTGCCAAGTATCGGAAGAGGATTTCCTAAATGATGTGTTTGGATATGGAGTCAAACAGCCCCTTGGCAAAGGCTAAATAGAATGGGATGTCTCCTGGTGTGCTATGTTCAAAACAGCATCATTTCTCAACTAGCTTTCCTTTTCTCCCCTTACCACCCCCCACCCCCCCAAATTCCTCTCATGGAAATTTTCTTGGCAAATTACTTCAGTTTCCCTTTGATTTATGTAGGCACCCTGTCAGTTTGGCAGCTCGCCCTGTAGCATATCCTAGCACAAGCAGGTAGTTTTGTCACCGTGTTTCGGGTGACAGTGGTGCTCTCTTCCAGCAGCACAGCAGGAGATGGCTGCAGGGGCGGGTTCCACCTCCTCAGCCTCATGCTTCCAGCCAGGGAAATGTTCCAGGTCCCTCTGCTCTCCAGGAAAAGCCTGTTTATCTTGGCCTTCTCCAAAGCGCTGGGCTTTGGGGCCTGGAACTGGGTAGGCACGTTCAGGGGGAAGCAACCATGAAACATGAGGGGCTGAGCAGAACAGATGCTTCTAATTTAAGGCTGGCCAGCGGTGCTGCATCTGGGGACTCCCTCCAGTTGTCCAGGTTGGGTTTGCAAGTTCCTCTGCTAGGAACGGCTGTCACTGTCCTTCCATGTGTCACAGGGAATAAAAGAACTCCAGTCAGCCTCTTTAATAAGACACGCAGCTACAGCTCTTATTTCCCTTTCTCCCTTAGGCAAATTTCTCCTGGTAAATGGAGGGAAAGAAATAAATGCATATGTCCCTTGTGTCTGGAAATAATTTGGCTTCAGTTGTTGCACGCCAGGCCAAAGGTTGCTCTCCACTGGGTTCATCCCAGAGGCTGGATTTGAACTCGCTGGCGAATGCCAGTTTCAGTATGTGACCCATCCCAAACCCTGGTGAGCTCTGAACCAGACTGTTTTACACTAACCCTCTGTTTGGATCCATTTCTAATTGTTGTAATTGAGTCATGCTAAGCTGTGCATCATCTATTTCAAGACTTCAGCCCTACCACATAGGCTAAATTTGTCTTTGGGTTGAAAAGCTGCTGCCTTTGGGCTTGTTCAAGGCTAAGTTTGTCTCTGCAGGCCCCTCTTGCCACTGCCCTGTGAGCAGTGCCAGGCTGTTCTTCATGCATGGGGTCAGTCACAGCTGCTCATGGTCCCTGGCTGGGTGTGCTGGTGATGGTGGCTGGGACAGCTCTGGGGACAGCTCTGGGGACAGCTTGGGGACAGCTTGCTGGCTGTGTTCAAGCAGGGACAGGCTGCAGTGCCTGTGTGCAGATCTGGCCACCCAGGCCTGGTGCCAAGTAACAGAAAGAGCCAGGAGTTCAGAGCTGCTTTTTCTCTCTTTATGTGTTATTTTTTTAGTTCCCTCATTGCAAGGAATGTCCCCCTCCAGCAGTAACGTCCCAGAGAGCTGCAGGTCAGGAAGCAGCATGAGAGAGGTTACCAGACCCTGCTGCCATCTGGCAGAGTGCCCCAGCTCCCCGTGTGCTGTGGAGAGCACGTGTCACCCTCAGGGCCACGGAGCAGCGGGAGGGGAACAGCCGCGATGGAGCCGGTGCCAGCCCAGCCGTCTGCCAGCCCTGAGGGACCAGAGTGGTCTAATAAATGCCTCTGGCAGGAGAGGCCATGGACAGAACCGCACCCCAGGAAAAGCCCTGCGTTCCTCTGAACTGATGCCAAACTCAAGAGCTGTGTCATCTGTCCGAGCAATTTGTTCTCAAGGAGGGAAGGAGAAGTTGTTTTCTGGAAGGAGGGGGTTGGCTGTGACCACAGAAGCACACTGAAGCCCGTAGCAGCAGGGAACAGGATTTATTCTGGTGTGATCCTCATACCAGCAGGGAGCTTGCACCAGGAATATGCAGGGACCATGACACAATGTGTTGCTCTCTGAGGAGCCCGGGTCAGGGGCAGGAGAGAGTAAACAGGGCTGTGCATGTGTAGCAGAAGTCATCCTGGCAACACCTTGAAGATTTTAATACAAATCTATCAGTAATCCTGAAAAAAACCTCCCTGCTTCAGATTTTATTGGTGTTCCACTGTTTAACCCAGTGTATCTAAAATCCAACAGCCTTTTGGCTGCCAGTGGGAGGCAGAGGGCACTTCTCTCTCTGTATTCAGTCCTGAGCAAGGTGTTGCAGTTGCCAGCCATGAGAGCACAGGTATGACGTGGCTGAGGGATGGCAGAGTTTGCTTAGCCTTGCTAAGGCCTTCAAAAAGCAGCTGGAGAAAAAGAAAAAGAACAGTCTTCTAGTTTCATTATTTTTATAACCTCATTTTTTAGCTCGTCAGCACAACTCACACTGAGCCTCTGCCAAGCAAAACACACCATTATTCTTATTTGGGGTTTGCCTGTGATTTCCATGGAATGGTGGACTTGGAGGGGGCTAGTTGGAGCTTGGCCCCTACTCTTTGTTTGGCTACTCTGGAAACATGTCCTGCCTTCGCAGAGATACAGTGGTGGTGGGGCACTGTCTGCCCAGGGGCTGCTCCTCTGGGTTTTTTCAAGTTAATTTAGTTATCTGCAGTAGCCCCTCCATCCCTCCCTCCCTCCCTCCTCCTTATAGTGTTCACCTTCATTTAAAATAATTTCTTCCTGGTTTAAAAAAAAATTCTGGTTTTCTCTCCTTGTCAGACCACAAGACTCAGAAAAAAATAAGGAAAAAACCTGTCTGTGCCCAGCAATTGTATGAAGCATTGGGAAACACACAGGGAAAACCTCCTGGAAGAATATGGCAGAACATCTGTGAGTCCTGCAAGGGGGCGAGACCACTGTGTGATGAGTGTTGTTGAAATAAGGAAAAAAAATTACTTCACTTTAAAAAGTACTTTTAACTCTTCTTAAAGCTTAATAAAAATGTAACTGAAATAGCCATAGGCAGACACTGGCAGGCTGTGAATGAAAAAAATCTGCTACACGTGTACAGTTAAAATGCAAAACCTGAGCAAGGTATGTGGTCCACATAAGGAGAGCTGCTTTGGGCTGGGTGGGTCTGGATTTTGTCACTGGATCAGAGCATGGTTTGGATAGAGGAAACAGTGCTGTTTTAACTACATTTAAAAAATGAGGGCGTGATCAGGGCTGCCACTCAAGTACTCTGCAGTTCACATACGACCTGCGTACACCTACAGCTTGAAAATGCCTTCGGTGGACTGGCATCTGCAAAGCCAGAGGAGGAGAGAGGACAAAAGTGCATGTCTTGGAAAAGGCAGATGCTGCCTGTCACTGAGAACCAAGGAGGCAGGGAAGCAGCTGTCCTTCCCGGCTCCAGAGGAGGAGGCTGAGGGTCTTAGCTATGAGCAGAGGGGAGACCTGCTGGCTCCTGGGACAAAGGCTGAATCTCACCCTTGTGCTGCAGATGAGGGCTGTGATCACCAAATCCTAGCAAGGCCTGACACAGAATCACACCTCTCCATCTGCTTGTTTGCCCCTGGGTTGCAACCTCCCAGGGCCAGTGGTGGAGGCAACAGCACCCGCGTTTGGCTGAAATCACAGAGATAAATACAGTGAAAGAGCCCGCAGTAGAATGAAGGTAGGAGCACCTGAGAGGCTGGTGCTGACATCCCTGACCTGCGCTGGGTGTGCTGGGGTCCTGGCCGGCAGCTGCAGGCAGCGGTGCTACTTCTGCCTCGTCCAGACTGGGCGATGGAGCTGGCTCCCAGCTGTGAGGGGTGACAAAAAGCCTCACCTGCCCCCTGGCCAAGTCCCCTGGCCGTGTCCCCTCGGCCATGTCCCCCACCTCGCCATAGCCGCGCGTCGCCGCCAGGGGGCGCCCGGGGCGCGCCGGAGGGGCGGTGCCGCTGGAGGAGCGGCGGGGCGGGGTCACCCTTAGCCCCGCCCCCGACTCCGCCCCTCGGCCCCGCCCGGCGGCGGCTGCACCGCCCCGATCGCTGCAGCCTCACGCTGGCAACAACAATTAATGCTGGGCAGGGCCCCGCTCCCTCCGGCAGGATCCCGGCAGCAGCCCCCGGTGAGGAGGCACCCCCGGGCTGTTTGTGACGGGCAAGAGCCGCCCGGACCTGCGGGGGTAGCGGGCACCTCGCGCTGCAGGGATCTGCAGGTTTCACTGTGCCCTCCCGCTGCCTGCCAGGCTCTGGGGCGTGCAGTCCCTCTGCTGGGGTCACTTCAGGCGGTGGTTTGTCCCCGGGGTGAAGGACGGAAGGTGAGGGAAAGGCTGTGCAGTGATGCAGTGCCCGGGTGCCACAGGACCGCCGTGGGATTTAGTGCCCATCTCTCTGATAAGTGCTGTTGCATTTTTCCTCCTGACCCTTTAAGGTCTGACAAATGTGGTGCCAGGACCCACCGGAGAACAGTACAGTTCTGAGGTCCACGATCCTGTCCTCCGTGGCAGTGAAGGCTGGCGAGGAATTGTCACTGGCCACTCAGCACAATAAGGGAGTTTCCATCTTCACATGGAGCAACTCCTCTTTCTCAGCTTGTTTTTGGAGAGGGAAGCACTTGCTCGTGTATCTGTGTAGGAGCCTGTTGTTCACGTAGAGTTTAAACCTGGATTTCAAAGCTTCAGTTTTGCAGGATCTGCCACACACAGCAGGAAGTTGAGGTTCTGACTGACAGCAGCAAGAGGGGTTCATTTACAGATTGGCAGCTCTTTCGCTTCCTTCAGGAGCCCTGAGTTCAACCAGTGAGATAATGCAGATTTTTCACCAGGTTACTAAATTTTTGAATCCGCTGGCAGGGACTTTCCTAGATCACGCTCTGTGAAGTGCCAGCTGGGATTTACATTTCTCCAGCAAAGGCACTCCTGAGCCCCTGCCTGGCTGAAGCAAAACCTCTGACTCAAGCCAAGCTGTTAATGGACCTCGGCATGTGTGGGTGGACCTGGCGGTCAGCAGTGGCCCCTTCCCCAGAGACAACCTCACCATGCTCTGCCAGATGGCTGGTGGTGATTCCTTCCCATCACAGGTCTCCCAAAGAGAGGGAGCATTAACCCTTTTTGACCAGCATTGGTCTGCAGCAGTGTATGCAGTCACTTTCCTGATAAGAAACACATCAATGATCAAGGAAAAAAGAAATGTGAGGATCTTTTGATCCTTTGTTCTTATTTCTTTCTCTGAAGGCTTGGGCTCCTCACACATAGCTCTCCTGCTTGCCTGCTAAGAAATGTTTGATAAGACATTTGTGTTGTTTTTCCCTGAGTCAGCTAACTGATCCACTCCAACAGAAAGGATGGCAGCCAGTGGCTCACTTAACCCCACACAGATCGCCCAGAAAGCAGCTAAAAGACAGCCTTAGCCCCCTGAAGGCCAGGCCCAGCTCTGATGTTGGTGTCTGAAGCAATTGGGCAGAACAGATGTTCCTCAGGCTGGTGGTGTGCTGGGGGAGGTGGGATAATGCACCTTCTGTAGCCTCATTGCTCACAGGTTGGTTGAGAACTTCACTGAAGGAGACAAACCCAGAGAGATCCTGTTTATCTAAACAAAGTAAGAGATGCTGATTTCTATTTGCCAGAAATTCAGGCAGCGATATGGAGCCAGCCCTGAGTGCTGCAACAGAATAACTGGAGCTATAACACCCACTTATAAGCATTTCAGTTTAGGATCGTGCTTTGCGAGGCATACCTTCAATTTGGTGGCTCAGAGATTTGCAAACAGTGAGTCATAACTCCCTGGGGTCAGAAATGCAGCTGCTGAGGCACCAGGCATTGAAAAGTGTTGTCCAAGATAAAAGCAAAGCAAACCTCACTGCCCACACACCCTTATCCTTCAAGGCTGAGTATCTTTGTCACAGTCTTTGAAAACATGCACTCAAAATTATACCAGCTTCTTGTGGTTACCATTGATACGGGATTTGCTTCTCCTTTTAGAGCAGACAAGAGGGGATTGCGAAAATCTGTCACTTGAAAAGAGTTGAAGCAGATAGATCTGAAGCTAATATGCAGCACCCCGTGCTTGCAGAGAGGTGCCTGGGGTTTGAGGTGGGAATCCTGCTGTGGGACATGTCTGTGTCCTTGTCGTGGAGGGTCCCAGAGGAACTCCCTAGACCTCTGCAGACAACCCTCCTGTCTCTTAGGATTCAGGATGGACCTGCAGACCCCAGAGTGTGTGCTGCATTGCAGCCAGTTTGGTTCCTACCCACAGAGAGCTGTCTTTGGGACATCTTTTGGCACTGACTCACTATTAAGGAAGAAGCAACATGCAAGTAACCTGTCCCACAAAGTGTCCCACTCACAGAGGTCACGTGGCACCAGGCTCCTGTCCCATGACACATTCTGGGTGCAACAACAGCATGACATGGCCACCTTTGCCACAAAAGGCCTGGATGCAGAGCTCACGTGGCTGGTCCACTCCATCACACAACACCCCGTGCAGAGAGGAGCGGTGGAACCAACTGTGGGTCCTGCTGAGTGTTCCAGGAATTGCCAGCCATCGGCCTGTCATGCCTGCCCTCATGGCTTCAAAGCCACTAATGGCATGTGCTGAGAGCTCTCAGGCTCACCAGATGTTCACTGTGAAGGCTTCAGTGCTTGGTAAGTAACAGCTCACAGAACCTGCTGCTTTGGTAACACACTCCTCATGCAAAACCTCGATCCCTGAATGAAGGCTGGTTCTGCAAAGGCCTGTGCAGTTCTGTGCTGGCTGTTCACCTCTCTCTGTACCTATTTTTATCCCATTCCTATGGTTTAAAAAGCCTTTCAGAAATGTCTGTTTTTAGAGGGACATGGATCTGACAAAGTAACTGACTCACTCTGGCCTCAGGGAAGTTACTTCACTCCCTGGATCATCTTCTCCACTTGAGTATGAGAATAATCATATGAAATTACCTGGCATACCTCCAACGCAGCTGTAAAAAAATAATTAGCTGGTATTTAGGACTGGCTATAAAAGTGGGAAGGTGGTGGTGGTGTTGGAGAACCTCTGTAGCTGGGGAGGCAGGACAGCTGGGAGACCTGCAGGAGGCTCGGGTGATTGTCACTGTTTGTGTGACAGCCTCATGGGTTTATGGTTATAAATAGGATGTGGATGCCTCTCTGGCCCTGAGCACAAAGTCTGGGTCATGGTAACACCCCTTCCCCTGTGACACTTGACTTTTCCATGGGCTTTGGTTTCCTCCAGTCTAGGCCCAGATCACTACAGTAAGCACAAAGCCGTGTGGTGCCCAGCTTACACCATGACCAGCAGCATGGGGTTGTTTCTCCCTGCCTGTCTTGCCAAGGCCAGCATAGATACTTGTCTAAGGATATCCCCTGTGCTCAGGATGTTGTCCACAGTCTCTCTGAGAGGCTGACTCAAAGGCAGAGCAGGTGTTTGGACCTTCTCATCTCAGAGAGTGAGCAGGCATCTAAGGGAAGCTGCCAGCATTGCCACCTCCCAGTATCAAAGAGATGACAACTCTGCAGTGGTCTTGTGGCTGTTGCTATTGAACAGGTGGAAGCTGTCAAAAGAGACCAAAGCAATTTATTTTATGTGTCTCTTGTGTCTGGTATGAGGGGACTTGGCACAATTGGGCTTTGCAGCACTGCAGGTCGGCCCCACCCTCCCTGTGCATCTCAGGCTTCCATGGCTGCATTTAGACCCTGTACTGGTGCTTTGTCTTTAAGATGTTCATCCTCCAGCAGATGCATTTTCTCAGTGAGCACAGACGTAATCCCTGCACTGTGTTCAATGTCCTCTGCACCACAGATTGGAGATCTGCCATGAGATAACGTGATTGCAGTTGCTTCCTATAGTTGGTATCTGGTGATCAAGTCTTGTCCAGAGCTACCTTTTCGTTTTCATGTGATGCTGCTCTATGACTTGGAAATTATCAGAGGATTGCAAAGGTGAAAGCATTAGTAGATTACCAGAGCAGTATTTGTACTGCAGGCAGGGATTAGGGGACAGGGCAGGCAAAAGACTAGGGCTGTGCTCTTGCAAGTGGAAATGCATAGGTGGTCATGCAATAGCAGATTCCTAATGAACAAAATGCCAGCAGAAGCAAGGGGAATCTGCTTTAGACAAGATAAATCAAAGCATGACAAAGCTTGGAGCACCAAAGCAACATTTGGTGTGTTTACTGCATTTAAGTTCCCTTTTTTACTTTTCGGATGTTAGATCATGATAATGATAGTTTGAGGAAGCTGGTCTGGAAGGCCAAAGGTGACAAGGGAAAGCAGTGCACAGCCAGCTGAGAGAGGATAGCTATACACAGGAAGCTCTGGACAGTCAGTTTTCACTGAAGCACAGCCACTGTAGGCTGGTGCTACATCTTTCTGGGCACAGAGGCAAAGAAGGGTCCCAGGGACTGCAGGACTCTGAAGAGCTAAAATGTGCTGGACAAGTACCAGGGGAATAAGAGGACCTCTCCAAGCTTTTAATGTCACAGATGGCCAAGGGTGGGGTAGCTGTGTGTCCACAGAAGAGGGTGAATACATTAAGCACTGTGGGGAATGTCAGCTGCTCTCAGCTCATGTCAAGGATCTGTAGGTGTCACAGCTGAGGCAATGTTCTCCCTGAGCCTCTCTGCAGGTGTTTTTGTACCGCTGTTCACTCCGTCATCTCATGGATGAGAAGGGAAAGGGAGGGGCCCTTTTGATGCAAGGACAAAAGCAAAGAGGTGCTGTGAGACGTGTAATGTTTTATTGTCTCTAATTGGATCAGGAAGATTAGTAAATAGAGATTAGGTGACACAAAAGGAAGAAAATCAAAGCAAGAGACATTCTCACTTCCTGGTTTAGAGGAATGAGTGCATGAAATAGGTTGAGGTTTCTGCACCTGTAAATTTCTAAAGACCTGTTACTATAACCTTAGAGATCCACTCAGCTGTGTGAAGGCCCCTCAAGGATAGAGGATGGATTTCTCCAGAGCAGTATTAGTGATTGGGAACGATTGGCATTGGGTTTCAAACTGATTGTTTTTATGGGTTTTCATTGGGTTTTGACATTTTACAGTTTCCTTCAGAGGCTGCTAAAACTCAGTGTGCTGGGCTGCTCACTGCAGCACGCTCTGGTGTTCCCCAGGACACGTGTTTATTTTGATGGGGACGGGGGTCGTGTCAGGAGCACTCGATACTCCCATTTGCCACCTCATTACCACCATCCTTCTACTTTCACTCTGCCACTGTGAATGTAGCTCCCGTCCTGGATAGCAGGGACCTGTCTGCTGCCACTGGTCCTCCGGAGTGCCAGGATCTGTATGTTCTTCCAGGCAAGCAGGGTCTTGCCTCATCAGCTTAAGAAAATGCTGTGTTCCCACAGAGGATCGGAAAACAGCTCTTGGTCACGTCAAGAGCAAGTGGCACAGGAACTTGGTGTCGAGTTCTGCATAGCAAAGCTCTGTAATAGGTGGTTGCCAGGATTGCTCTGCAGTACAGGAGGAAATTTCACTCACAGATTTTGTTTGCTTTTCATATTGTGTAAAAAGAAAATTAAAAAAAGAAAAGAAAAACTTTTAAGAAAAGAAAAGAGAGCTGAGGAACACCCATGGATTAAAGTCCAGAGACTTCAGAAAGATTCATTTTACTTCCCTGGACTATTGATCTTGGTGCTGGCAACTGCCTGGTTAATCAATCTGAATGTATATTCAACTGGCATCTCGTATCTTCTTTCCTGACAAGCGTTGTTGCTACTACCCCACTCCAGATTACAGCTGCGAGTGTAAAAATTATAAATATTAAATATATATAATCTAAAATGTAGCCTATTTCTAATACCAATAACTAAGGTGGTTTTTTTCCACATACTAATTGAACTGTAGAGAACTCCTTGCTAGTTCTTCAACACATTTTAGAAGAGACCAAAGAACAGATTTGTGCCTGTTGTGTCCCCATCCTTTACTTCTGAAAGCAGGAAGGTTTCTCTGGCCCATTCCTCCNCTCGGTGCTCCCGGCCGGCTCCGTACCGGGGCCCGGCTCGTTTGCCCGCCCCGAGGCGGGCCCAGGCGGTTGCGCTGCCGGCGCCGAGCTCCCTGGAGCCGGGCCCGGCACTGCCCTCGGGACAATACAGGGGGGTCTCCCCGGGAAGGGGCTCCTCCCCGAGGGCCTTTCTCGGGATGCGCGTTTCGCCAGGCCTTTGTGGAGCCTCCTCTGCTGAGAGGCTCGCAGAGGCCCGAGCAGTGCCTCCCGGGGAGGGAGCGCATTGTCTGTGGCGTGTGGAGCTGCTCTAGCTCCTCGCGAAGCCCGAAGAGGCTTCGGGGGAGCCGGTGGCCGAAGAAGG
>VZTH01013983.1:63790-79200 GCA_013397815.1 Aleadryas rufinucha
GCCCCATCCTTTACTTCGTAAAGCAGGAAGGTTTCTCTGGCCCATTCCTCCTCCCCTCAGCCCAGGGCGCGGTGTTCGCTGCCCTGCTGCGATGGAAGCCCGCGGGGGAGGCAGGTCCCTTCCCACCCCTCCCCTCGGTGCGGGCTCCGGTGGTACCACAAACATTTCTTTTCCGACAGACACAGAAACGGGGCCCGCGCTGGGCCCGCGTCCCGCACCCGGCCCGGCCTCCGCGGCCCAACATGGCGGCCGGGCCCCCGCGGTCACGTGAGGCCGGCGCGCGGTGACGTCAGGGCCCCGTGAGCGGAAGTTGTCGGGGAGGCGGAAGCGGGCGCGGGAGGCGGCGGGGCCCATTAAAGCCGACGAGGCNAGAGGCTTCGGGGCAGCCGGTGGCCGAAGAAGGGCCGGGGCTATGGGGGGGCGCTGGGTCGGGACGATGAAGCGCGGCTCTGGGGGTCGGTGGGGATCGTTTTTAACGTGAACTGGCAGCCCCGGGAGCAATTAATCTGACCAGAGAGGCGGCCGAGGAGTCTGGCAGTTATTGCGAAAGTAGCTGTCGGTCTGGGTAAAGCCTGAGTCAGTCCTAAGAAGTGTTAGAGTGGATGTTAGAAGTGCTTTTGTCTGTGAGTGTATAATAAGGTAAATTAAGTGATAGCTGCATTATTAGTTTTCATATATATAGACTAATAAATATGGAAATGCTTGATGGCTGTACTTAAGACAATTGCACTCCCTGTAAATAGAGGGATTATTTTAGTAGTAAAAAGGCTGTCTTAATCTGAAGTAGGATAGGTAACCTCAGCATCAAAATGAGTATGTCTCACCTAGTAACTCCAAGCGCTTTGTTCTCAAAGCTGGAAACTTCAGCATTGTCTCCTGGAAAACTAGAAATGTTTGCTGATAAGCAGAGCTGTTGTGATCTGTGTGTATGAGGTTTTTATACGTAAACCGAGAACACATGACAGAACGAAGTCCTCCCAGCTGTAAGCAAGCTGTTCTTTGTTTGACACTTGCCAGCATGGACCCTTTAAAGCTTCCAATACTTGTCACTGGCTGGCCAGCTCTGGCCTGTGCCTAACACTCTGTGTATCCATGTGGGAGCTGGGGCTGTGGGAAGTGGAGAACTCTCTTTTTAGGGGAATGGTACATAAGTAGCTATGCCATGGTGTTTGGCTGGCTGTGACTTGAAGGCTGTGGTGGTACCAGTGGCGTGTGAATAGGAGCTGCAGCCTGGCTGTGCTTCCAGAAGAACCAGGTTGCTGGAGTCAGTGTACCCTGCTCTCTCAGGAGCTGAATTTGAGGTTAAAGTGGGTGGAGTCATTTGAATATTCCTTGTTAAATAATCAAGGCTCCGTTGCTGTACTTACTCAGGAAGAACAAGTATACTTGTCTCTCCCCCTCCCCCTTGTGACTCCCAACAGCTGACTGAACACATGACTTGCCCTCCATGCACTAATGAGTGGACCCACCATGCCTGGCCTGAGTCCTCAGAATTAAAGCAGCTCTAATACTGTTAACTTTCAAGCGTTGCCTTTCTTGGGGTTTTTTTTGTTGTTTTCTTTTTTCTTTGTGCTGTTACATTAATACTCTACATCTGGTGTAGAAAAGCTGTTAGATGGGGTTAATCTAACCCCTCTAAAAGGAGAACTTCTGAAATCTGACAGCAGTTTCTTGTTCTCCCAACATGCAGTGCAAAATATAACTGATAAGATGGGAGTAACTGTGTTAAACGTTCTTCTTCCCTGCAGTGTCATGCAGTGGTCCCTGTCCTCAGACTCAAACACCCTGATAATAGTTTAGCACAGAATCACAGAATACTCCGAGATGGAAGGGACACACAAGGATCACTGAAGTTCAACTCCTGGCTGTGTACAGGACATTCCCAACAATCCCACCATTTGCCTGAGAGTGTTGCTCAAGTGCTCTTGAGCTCTGGCAGGTGTGGGGCCATGACTACTTTCCTGGGCAGCCTGTTCCAGTGCCTAGCCATCCTTTAGGTGAAGAACTTTTTCCCTACATCCAGCCTAAACCTGCTTTGACAAAGCTTCATGCTGTTCTCTTGGTCCTGACACTGGTCACCAGAGTGAAGAGGTGGGGAACAGGACACCCTGAGTTGTACCTTCAAGGTGCCAAGTTAAGAATTTAAATAACTGTATTGCAGAGTCTGCACTACAGGTATCCTGGCTCTCCTGCCAAAGCCAGGGAATCAAACTCTTGGAGTGCACAGATATGTTACAACATGGATAAATCCTTAACTGAAAGTGGAAAATGTACAAGCTCTGCTCTGAAGTGACCTGGGGAAGATACGACTTTGCTTGGTTTGCTACTCAAAATGAAAGCTTGTGATCGGGAGGGTTACCAGATTTATTTTCTGCAGCACCTTCTTAAAGGTCGTGTTTTAAGACACTTGTGTTGGAAGGTTGTGAGAATTACCTGTTAGAGCAAATCTCTGGCAAAGCTTGTCCTTGAGAAAACATGACAATTACAATCAAACCATCTGTGCAAAACTATAAATAGCTCTGTCTCTAACATATATGGGATTTTGGTCTGACTTCTGTGTGAAAATGAGACTAGTTTACGCAGAACTTAACATTTGGCTGTAAACAAAATTGTCTGTGCTTGATTAGGGTGTGTTTTTAAATGCTGCATCGTGAGAGAGGGTTTGCAGGTACCTGGCTTGAGAATAAGGGCTATAAATAGGGCACTTGGATGTTTGCATTCTCTGAAACTGATAGATTATGTGGGCTCACAGGTACCCACAGGCGTGTCCCTGCCTTTAGAATACAGCAATTTTGTTAGTAACTGCAGTAAATTGAGCCTTTGTGAAACAAGTACAGAACCCTCACCTTGTATGTTACCAGTGTTTCCTTATGTCTTCTGAACTTCTCCTTGGCTGTGACCTGATCTGCTCTGAAGTCCCTGTTACCAGGGCCTGATGGACCTAAGATTCCCTTGCAGAGCTGTAGAGTAGTTAAAAGCTTGTTGCTGCCATAGAAGGGAGTCCAGCTAAGACCTTACCTAAATGCTGAACTTGGTTGGGCACTAGCATGTGCTGCTTGTCTGACAGCAATCTTGCATCCTTCAGATGCTGAAGTATTTCATTCTTGCACAGCATTGTCTTGATAATTGCAGTTTAATTGCCTGATGAGTTAGAGTTGAGTTGGCTTCCTTCTGCAGCTTCCTAAAATGATCTTTTGTAGTTGCTGTGTAACAATCTGCCTTCAGATATAGCTGTGACCGGAGATTGTGGGGATAAAAGGGTCACTCTCTGCAGCATCAATCCAAACATGAGCTGTGCATGTCAAAACTGAATTAGGTATGGATAATTAATTGAATGACAGTAGTTAATATACCATGCTTAGTTCTGCAGTGAGGGGCTCGATTGAAGGTCCCATTTCTCTTTAAATGCACCTTGAATAAAGCTTGCAAATGAGCTCCCAAGGTCAGGAACTGCACATGTGCTGCTCAGAAATAGCAGGCGGTGAAGGGATACCCCTGTGTCACATGGTTCCCCTCTGGCTCCCGGCGTGCTTGTTGCTTTTGCTCTCTGTTGGTGGGGATGCAGCTCTCGAGCCCAGCGTGCTGCTGCATTTTGTGCTGGCGGAGCTCTGCCCTGGTGATGTCATCGCTGCTGTGCGCGCTGCTCTGCGAGGCTGCTCCTCCTCTCCGGTGCCAGCAACCAGCGCTCTGTGGGGGAAGCTTTGTCAACACTGCTGTTGCTACCTCATGGTCGATGACCCTGGGGAGGGAAGCAAGCTCATCAAGGCCAGTGGAGTGTGTTGATTTGCCGCTGATCTTAAATAGCCTTGACTTCTCTTGCCAGACCTGTTATTGAGGCCGTGGCTGTCTTCATTGGGCAGTGAACCTTCAGGAGGGGGTGCACTGCCTTTGAGATGGGATTGAAGTGTAAACCTGTGGCACAGATTTCTATCTGTATGATTTAAAGGCACTTGATATAGTGAGTGATTTGCTCTTTCTTCTGCATAACCACTTAAAATGCCAATTTAAGGTGACTAATTGTCTAACTGTACTTGCATGAGTTTAAAGCAGAAATTGTTAAATGAAATTTAGTAGATCCTCTTAATGTCAATTAAAAACCCCAGTATTTTTATTGAGTCTGTCCCATATACTGTAACTTCGGTCATTTGACAGATGAGGTGGACTAGTGAAGTGGTTAACAAAAGTGGAGGCCAGCAGCTGGAGCTGACTTCAGAGCCAACCTGCCTGGATTACCTGGACCTTGGTTACTGGGGCTACCAGTTTATCTAACAAGTCTGTGCTGAGCCCTTGAACTCTTTCCAGCTGGAAGCAGAATCCTCTTCAAAGTAACCTGCCTGGTGCTTGTCTCCCTCAAGTGGGCTGAGTCACTCGGCTCCCAGACATGGGTAATGATATCTGGAGTCCAAACTGGCACGGTGGTGACAGTGTCTCGAGCATGAGCAGTGAGAGGGTTTTAGCTGAAACATGCCTAAGCCTTAAGCTTTCCCCCCGCCTAACAAGAGGCCATTTGCCCACAGAGTTCTCTTAACCTCACCATGCAAGTGAGGTTTTTATTGGACCCTTATGGAGCTTCATCAAGAGAATAGGTGAAGTGGTAAAGTATTGATGCAGCATCTATGCAAGAAGTATGAGGGTATGAAGTATGAGTGTGAAACTGAGTATCCACAGTAGGAATTCCTTGTTAGTCACTGACTCAGCTGTCATGACAAGCTACTTGTTACACTCCCATCCTGGTACTGAAATACTTGTCCTTCCTGCTCTGCAAACCACATTAGCATAGTAAGAGGTATTGAGTGTGTGTAGTATCAAGAGTTCTGCTCACAGATCAAGGTATAGTTCTTAGATTACAACCTGTCCCTAGAAGAAGCTTCCTCTTTAGAAGACTCTCTACTGAGAACAGGACCCCCTGGAAGGAGGAGTAAGGTTTTTGCCATTAGTGTTGGTCTGGTACTTCCCTACATCTGCTAGTTTGCTAGTAGGCTCTCCCATCAGTATTTGTCTTTTCTCCTCTATCAAGCTTCTCATGCTGCAGCAGACACAATATTCACTCTCAGATCTGAATATCAGGTGTAAGTTACAGCATCTGGCAGACCTCCTAAGGGCCGTCATTTGACTTGGTCAAAGTCTCCTTTCAGTCTCTTGTTTCCTGCCCAGCCTCTAGGAACTGTGGCAGCCAGGAGTGGATAAACAAGGCTTGTTTACCACTGACAAGGTCTAAGATCTGTGCTTTGCTTACCACTGCAAAAGTTATCTATCTGTGTTTCTGAAACCGAAAGCATGACAGGAATGTGTGAAAACTTAGGAAACTGTAGTCAAAACTAGAAATTCATCTGAGCACTTAAAAAAATACTGTCAGATATGGTAAAAATCTAACAACTCAACTGTTTGTCAGTGGCCTGGCTAACTTAGAATATTTTGAACAGCCTTATCTTCTGGACACACAGATTAAAACCCAGCTGCTGCTGGCACTGTGCTTGTTTTATAGAAAGCAATAAGGGAATTGTCACTCGGGGTATGGCCTGATGTGAGAACTATGCTGGGCTGTTGGTATTCCTGTCAGGGTTATTAAAACTTTTGGGTGGCTCCACTAGCTGGCTGGCTGTGTGCCAAAAGGCTGACAGGCACTACTGTATAAACTGGGCTGTATGAGCACCATAGCTCTGTTCCAGATAGTTTAAGGTTTATTTTACTGATTGGAAAGCTGTCCACCAAGGAGGCCATTGTGGTAGAGGCATCATGGAAGCTGTGCTGGTGTAGCCGCAGTACTTTGCGTAGGCAAGGCCCTTAGTCAAGACACATGGCTTGTTGCCTAGTGTCTCCCAGCAGCCAGCTATGTGCTCAACTCTCCTCCCACATCCTGAGATTGTCTCCCCCAGGGCAGGATAGGGGAAGTTGAGCTTGCTCTGATAAGGGGGAGGGGTGTTAAAGCAAGCATGCCTGTTCCTGTAACAGCTTCATCCTTGGGGGAAATCTGCTGGGAACTACCTGAAATCCTGTAGGATTTAACAGGGGAGCTGCTGCTTCCTGGAAGGTCGGGGCACAGCAATACTGATTCTTCAATGAGGACATGATTTGAGCCTCCAAGAGAAGGGTAGCAGAAGATCTTGAGACACTTGCTATCAGTCTGTTAGGGTTTGTCTGCCCAGTCCTGGGAGAAGGATGTTCTGTGGTGTAAGGGCCACTTAGCTGCTGGAGGAAAAGGTGGACTAAAACTTCATGACTGGAAACATCCAGCTTTCAGTGAAGCTTCTGGGTATGGCTTTCTTGCCAAGCTGTCTTCCTATAAGCTGAAGACTTCTACTTCAGCAGCCCTGGCTTGCTTTCTGGGAATTCTGGTCTTGTTAATGTGTGGCATTAGCTTCAAAAGGATCTTCCTGGGCTCTTCTCCTGCCACAGCTGCAGTCTCCCATACCTGCTACCCACTGTGGAGATTATGGGAATCATCCTCAGGTTGTTGAGGAGCAAAGTGATTCACCCAAGGTGGCTGCCCAGCATAGTTGGCTGCATCCCTGGGGACATTTTCTTCACTCCCTTCCCTCCATCCCTTTGGCTCAGGGTGATTATCACCTGGAAGATCCTACATGTGCTCCTGTGATCTTAGGCTAAGCAGCAGACTGGGCAAAGGAGTGTTCCTATAGACAGCAAGAAATGTCCTCCAGACCTTTCCCACTGCTCCTAAGCACACTGTTGGTCTGACTGAACATGGAGAAACATCTGCTCTGGTACCGTAAACAAATGCATTTTCATGCTTGTTTTGCTCCCACTTGCAAACCGTGTAGTCAGATCAACATGATGACTCCTCAGGAGAAGGTGGCTGTTGTGATATCTAAACCAGTAGAGATCGGAGATCAGTTTTTGACACTAGGGGTGGGGTCTAGTCCTACGTAGTTTGGAATTTTCTAGGGTAGAGTCACAATTCATTATGGCAGCTTTACAGCCAAAAACTTGTTCAGTTCCACAGCTAGTATTTAAACTTTGTGCAGCATGGAACAACTCTGATCTGGAGAAATGCCAGGAGGTGTAACAGGGCTGTGAATCAGTGAGGCTTGGACTGAAGAGCTTGGCTTTGAGAACTTGGGCTTTGAGCCTGACTGATCATATGCATCAGTGCCTCTCAGAAATGCAGTACTCTCCAAATCTCAGCCCTAAGGGAGCCACAGCTGAGCTGACATCTTGGGCAGGGGAGACCCCTTCTCATGTGCAAGTCCTGTGATTTTGTTGCAGCCATGGCTTCTACCAGTGGCATTGCTTCTGCCTTCCCTGTGTTGTCTGGACTCTGGCAAGCTGGATGTTGGCATGTCCTCTTCCAGTGAGCTCTGAGTCCTTGCCCGCATCAGGGATGTGTGGTAGAGCCTTCAGCTGAAGACTGAGGGGATGTCCTGAGGCAAGCTAAAACCTTACTGCCGCTGATAGGAGTGTCTTACCCAACACTGGATGTGGTGCTTCCTTGATCACACCAAGAATCTATTATGCTCAAAACTGTTCCAAAGCTTCTGTTTCCCAGCTGGGTTTTGTGCCTGTTTCTCCAAGCTGCATGTTGCCCCATCATTCTCTTCCTTTAGCACTGAACTGTCTTAAGAACATGTTACCCATGAACAGGATGCAGCGGAATATTTGTGTAGGCCTGGTGTCAGCTCCATCTGGGAGCTACTTCAGACCACGTCACTTGGCTTTTAGCACCGTGTCACACTGGTTTGGTGCCCATGTTGAAGCAGACAGCGAACAGAACTTGCCACCGTGTGGCTGAGCTGCTGCTGGTTCCTGAGCTTTGCTCAGTTCTAGAGCAGCTGCTCCAGCACTGGAGGCTGCAACTCCACCCTCAAAAGGAGGTGGAAACCTACTGCAGACAGCTGTAGTTTAAAAAGCCAATTCCTCTGGGATACTGAAACATGTTTTAAGATTCTATTTTGATCTGAGCCATGTCAGTGTGCTAGCAGGCATCTAAAGCTCTAGGCTGTTCTTCAAGAAGGTGAAGCTTTTGGCATAGGACTCTCAAATGGAGGTGGGATATACTGGACAGCATATTTACACCTGACAGCTTGCTATATAATGTTTTACACAAGGTATCAAAAATTAATTTGTAGTGAGGCCTCCAGCTCTGTGAACAGAGGTAATTTCTGCCTCACAGGGCTGTCTGGGAAAGGTACCAACTGGACAGAAGCCTGCTTTTGGTGGAGCTGCAGTAAGTAGCAGGCAGCTGAGCTGCTCCTCTTGAGGAGGGAATGAGGGGCTGTGCTTGAGCTTTTGGCTAGGTACCAGCAGGAGGGAATATATTGGTTAGAACAGCAACATAAATGTGTTGGGAAGGAGATGGAAATCAGTTTTGAGATGTTACTGATAGAACAGCAGCTAGAGAGTACCCTTCAGTGAAGCTGTCACAGGAATATCTTGCCAGTTGCTTTTGGTGTAGGCTCTACTTGAACTGTGACTGCTGCTCTGTGGTGCATCTGTGAGGCCTGAAGGCACCTCTTACTGTATGGACTGTAGGAGCCCATTGCCCTCAAAAACAACCTATTTACAGAGAGCAGTTCTTGCAAGTTGTCAGCCTGAATGACAAGATGTTCCTGATTTCCTTTTTAGACACAGCATGTGTCCCTACTAAATGTGAGGCTTTCCTCGATGGTATCTTCCAGTGAGCTGGGGAAGCTGAGCTCCCAGTAGTCCTGTCATGGGAGTGGAAGAGAGTGCTGTCCTGCTTGTGCAGCCTTTGTCAGTGCTAGACTCAACCTGCTATTTCACTCCTTATGCTTCTGTAGTAGTCCTCTGTCGCTGTTGAGCGCTAGCCGAGGGCAAGAACCAGACTGGATCGGGTGAGGCGGAATTCTGAATTTATTATTTAATTCTAAAACTTATATAGACTTTTAAAAGTTTCTCCGGATTGGGTCAATTCAAAACCTCCCCCTAGGCCCATAGGCCAGGTAGAACTGCCCATCTTTCCAGAGACAGTTTCAATAACATCCAAACCTTATCTTTATTTATAGAACACAGGGAGAAGAAGAGAAAAATTCCCATGGGAAAGAATCTGTGCTACCACAGTCCTCAATGTGAGGGTGCTGGATACATGCTCCACCCATAGAGCACCCAAGTTTGGTAAGGAAAATACACAGGCTCTGTAACAGTCAGAAACCTCAAAGGCAGCCTTATTTCTAGTTTCTTCCTTGAAGGCAGCTTGGCATCTATTGAGCCATGTTGATATGAAATTAATAGCCCCTGCTGGTTGTTCTCTGGCTACTGCTGTGCTTTTGCCCAGCTGAAAAGATAGGACTTACGTCCTCCTTGTGGGCTGTTGTATCACTCTCAGGAGAATGCAAGTGACATGTTAAAGGTTGGTATCTGTTGGTCTCAGATTTGTGTTGAACTGCTCAGGCAGTTACTTGTAGCTTTGTGTTGGCTGACACCTTGTTAGCAATGTCTGTGTGACCAGCTAGTGGGAACCAAGATGTTGAATTGTAACTGGTAAAGCTTGTTCAGCCCAATCTGGGGCTATGCTGCAGCTGGAGTTTGAGGCTTCAATACAAAGGGTGTCTGTACCACTTGGACATTCTGCAACCAGGAACTGTGATTCTGGTCAACTAATGGCAATAACTGGCTATGCATTTCCTCAGGATGAGGTCTTGCTTTTTCAGAGTAGCTGAAAAATTAGAGCAAATTCATGTATCTACTTAAAGCTTTAGCTAAAGCCTGGCAAGATACAGAGTGACCATGGGGCAAGTGGTATGTGCCAGGCTGTGTGGTATGCTTTGCCCTCTAAAAACAGGATAAACATTCAGTGACCATCTCATTTCAGTGGCTGAAGATCTAAGCAGATATAAGCCCTTGAGATGCCAAACATGCTAAGGAACTTGCTACTTTTGAGAGGGAACTGGTTCAGTCTGACTGAGCTGGTCCTGAATCATATTTCCAGCTTCAGTTTCCTTGAAAAAATGCAGAACTCAGTGAGGGGGGAGGGAGGGAATAAAAATAGCTCTCTGTAGTACAGAGACATAATGCTCTGCAGCCTCCCCCATGCAAGAGAACCATGAGTAGAGGTGCTGTTTCTGTGTCAAAAGTGCATTTAGCTGCATTTTGGGACACTTTTCCCGCATTTCAGGACAGAAGGTTCTTCCAGTACACAAGAGTGGCTCTTGTCTGGTCACTGTGGCCAGCATGCTGCCATGTGTGGTAGCCCACAATGGAGACCTGATCTGTCCATATCAGCTTGTTCATGGTGGGTGTTTTTGCTAAAGGTCCTGTGGTACAGTGGGTAAGTGGAAGCTCTGCTTATCAGCCACAGCACCCAAAATAGAGCTGCAGTGCTTCAGGTTCAAATGCATCTCTTTGTGGGACACCTGCTTACTCTTGTGCTGCCTGCTGGGACAGGGGAGCAGAACTAGGCATCCATAAGTGCCTCTCTGGGTTTAGCTCTGCTCAATGCCTGCTGCCCTGCCACTTTGTGCCTTGTTGGTGTGGTGTTAAATATTCCTGGCATAGGACACAAGGCAAGAGATGCTGTCCAACATCTTCACTTCAGCACTGAGCTGGTTTCTGGCAGAAGGTGCGGGTGGCAGGCTGATAGCTGTAGGAACAGGGAACTCCTGGTCAAACATTCCAGCCTCTATAGACATGTTAGGATTGTGACTCAAACTGTTCAATAGCAAAGCTGAAACAGTAATGACTGCTCAGCAGCTTCAAAACTGGTATGGATATGCTGCTGCTGAGGGAGCCTTGTCTTCCATGGAGGTGAGATTTCCCCCCAGGGCTGGATGCTTTCACACTAGAACTGTCCATGAGCAATTTAGAATGTTCCTTTTGTAAGGCCTGCTTCTGTTAAGAGTGTAGCTAATCTGAGGTCTGGTGAGCCATCAATGCAAGCTACTACTGTTCTTTGCTTGTACCAGCCCCATTAATATTAAAATACCTGCATTGTGACTTGACACATGTGAACATCTCTAAGGAATTCTTAACCATCCATTTCTGCTTTGAGTTAAAGCAGCTGTCTTAATATAGCAAGGGAAAGGACAGTTGTAATGTACTCTGAAGCAACAAGGGAAACCTAATTACACTTGGCATAGGCTTTATTTGCTCTTGCATCTGAGCTGTAGTGCTGTGAAGTTTCATAGGATGGGTTTCGACTCTTTCAGATCAGCTAAGCCAGTGACACTTGCAGGTCAGGTGTTAGAGATTTTCCCTTGCTGCTCCTGCAGGTGAGCCTTAAAGGTAATAACAGTATTGTGGGAGAGAGTGCTATGCCAGCTTAATTTTCTGAGGGTCAGCATATCATTAATGGCTTGTTTGCTTAGAGGGTAAGCATTAAAAATGGAGTGGAAGGACTCCTCTCCTGTATTTGAGACAGCTGTGTCATTCCTTTGGCACCAGGTAAGCCAGGAGGAGGAATGATGCTGACTGGTCTCCTGGCTGATGTGAAGTGTCTGGTGGCTCCTGAGCAGGGCTGGCTGGGTGTGCTGCTGTAGGCTGTGTTCTGAGCAATCATGAAGATGACCTCGCTCCAAAAGATTTCATGCAGTGTGAAACAGAGCTGATGTCTTGGATCAAATCTTAACAAACAGGTTTTTCTTCATGACACCTCTGAAAAAGGAAGTGTTTGTTCAGAAGTGCTCCCAGGACTGGGCACAAGCCCCATGTGAGCTCTCACACTGCCATCTGAAGGATGTGTGCCTCAACAGGGTGCTACTCTGGAGTAATTGTGTTAAACACCAGGACACAAGACAAGCTGCATTATATAGTGCAAAATAGTCTTAGTTCTGAGTCAGTGGGATCCCAGCCTATCTCAACTCAACCAGTTTCTACAGGACCTGAAGATGTTTCCTTGTTGTACTAGGCAAGGAATAGCTCTAAAGTGTTGGTCTGTTTATACATACAATGAAAAGATTATTAAGAGGACTTTGCCCAACAACTGACTGGGCTTCAAGGCATCATCAGTCAAGCCTGGTAGAACAAGGATGTGAGTCTGGACAGTGTCCACTGCTGGTCCTTGGCAGGGCTGGAGTTCCTCAGTGTCTCATGGCCCACACCAAATACGAAGCTACAGCAGCAGCTCCCCCTGTGCTATGGCTCACATCCGTTGCATCACCTGGGATGGAAGCTGTGTCTCACCTGACTGGTGTTGATGGGGCAGTGACAGCCCTCACACTGCTGGGTAGCCTGTCAGCTATGACAAGAAGGCAGTGTCAGCTCTGACTCAACCTGACTTCCTATGTCTGCAGGTGGCTGCTCAGCTGAGTTACTTCCAAGGTAATGAATCTTGACAGAGCGGTTTTCCCTCCCCTCATAGTGGGACTTCAGGCTATGTTGAACTTGGGAGATAAGCATCCAGTGTGATTTAGTGTTGCAATTTAGGGCTCTGCAAATCCTTCCGTAAGCATGAGAACTAATGCCAGCTTGTCCAAAGCTGCTTCAAATACCAGGAGGCAGTGAGCTGCAGCAGCAAGTGATACTGGAAACACTCCGAGGAAAATAGAAGCAGTTCCCAGAAGCATGCTGGGTTCTGGCACAGCCACTTCTGGGTGAGTTGTTTTCCTCTGTCCTGAGGAAATCAGGTGACTTGCACTGGACCTGGACCTATGCAGATGTTTTTCATGACAGTTCAGTGTACACAGCTGTCTTTAAGCTATTTTAAAAGCTCTGTTCACTTGCTTCTTGGTCCATCTGGGCTGCTTGTGCTGCACAAGTCTTTGGCTTGGCTGGCAAAAGTGTCACTTGTTACATGCCTTGCAAACACAGAAGTGCAGACGGCTTGAAGGAGCTTCTGTGGTCTGTTCTCCCCATGGCTATAGGAGAGGCAGGCTATGGTGTGTGGATCTTGGCAAGAGCAGAAGCAGAACTAAATGTTCAGTCTTGTTGACAACTTTCAGCTGGTTCTATCTCAGTGAGCATAGCTGGGCTGCCAGTTGGATCAGTGAACAATGCAGTCCACTGGAAAAGAGAGGTGTTTACACTTGGAGAAACTTGCCTGCACATGCTCTCTGGCATCTGCTAATGCCCATCTAAGGGTAGCATGAGCCCTGTGGGTGACCTGTCACTGCTCACTCCACAGCCCCTGGCTGTTACTTCCTCAGCACTGAGTCCTGTTTAGATGCATCTCAAGGATCTTGTGAGGTTATACAGGAAAAAAAAACCCAGAAAGGCCAAAGCCCAACTAGCACTTAATCTGGCTACTGCTGTCAAAGACAATAAAAAGTGGGTTTATACATTAGCAACAAAAGAAGAGCTAAGGGGAATCCCTACCCTTTATTGGATGTGGAGGGAAACATAGTGACAAAGGATGAGGAAAAGGCCTGCTACATGACTTAGACACAAACTCAAGACTCTGTGGCTAGATGGGTGGATGCTGAAGAACTGGTGGAAGTGCTCCCTGAGCCACTTTCAATCCAGCGGTCGTGGCTCACTGGGGAGGTCTCAGTGGACTGGAAGTTAGCAAATGAAATGTCCATCTACAAGAAGGGTCAGCAGGAGGATCTACAGAAGGCCTGTTGGTGTGACCTTGGTGCCAGAGAAGGTTATGGAGCAGATATCTTGAGTGCCATCATGCAACATGTATGGGACAACCAAGGCATCAGGCCCAGTGAGCATGGGTTTAGTAAAGGCAGGTCCTGTTTGACCAGCCTTATCTCTTATGACAAAGTGCCCTGCTTAGTGTATCAGTGAAAGGCTGTGGATGTGGTCTGTCTGGATTTTAGTAAAGCCTTTGATGCTGTTTCTCACAGCATTCTCCTGGAGAAGCTGGCTGCTCATGGCTTGGACAAGTGCACTGTTTGCTGGGTAAAAAACTGGCTGGATGACTGGGCCCAGAGAGTGGTGGGGCATGGAGTCACATCCAGCTGGCAGCTGGTCACCAGTGCTGTTCCGCTGGGGATCAGTACTAGGACCAGTCTTGTTTAATGTCTTTATCAGTGCTCTGGGTGAGGGGATTGAGGGCACCCTCAGTCAGTTTGCAGGTGACACCAGGTTGGGTGGGAGTGTTGATCTGCTGGAGGGTAGGAGGGCTCTGCAGAGGGATCTGGACAGGCTGGATCAGTGGGCCAAGACCAGTGGTGTGAGGTTCAACAAGGTAAAGGTGGATCCTGCCTTTGGGTCACAACAACTCCCTGCATCTCCAGGCTGGGGACAGAGTGGCTGGAAAGCTGCCTGGCAGGAAGAGATCTGGGGGTGGTGGTTGACAGCGGCTGAACATGAGACCAGGTGGCCAAGAAGCCCAGTGGCATCCTGGCTGTATCAGCAACAGTGTGGCCAGCAGGACCAGGGCCTGACTGTCCCCTGTCCTGGGCACTGTCGAGGCAACAGCTCAAATCCTGGGTTCAGTTTTGGGCCCCTCACTACACAAAAGACATTGAGGGGCTGCAGTGTGTCCAGAGAAGGGCAACGGAGCTGGGGAAGGGGCTGGAGCACAAATCTCCTTGGGAGTAGCTGGGGGTGTTTAGCCTGGAGAAAAGGAGGCTCAGAGGGGACCTTATGGCTCTACAACACCTGAAAGGAGATTGTAGCCAGGTGGGAGTCAGTCTCTTCTCCCAGGTAACAAGTGACAAGATGAGGAAACAGCCCCAAGTTATGCCAGGGAGGTTTAGATTGGATATTAAGGAAAATTTCTTCACCAAAAGCACTGTCAAGCACTGGAACGGTCTGCCTAGGTCACTGATGGAATCACCATCCCTGGAGGTGTTTAAAAGTCATGTAGTTGTGGCACTGAGGGACATGGCTTAGTGGTGGCTTGGCAGTGCTGGGTTAATGGTTGGACCCATTGGATGATCCTAGAGGCCTTTCCCAACCTAAACAGCCCTGTGGCTATGAGCTGAGTGCAGTCCAACAGGGTGTAGCTGCAGGTGCATCACTACAGTGGCTGCAGGGATGTTCCTTCAGCTTCTGCAGCATTCACTGACAGCAAAGGCTAAAGCACTTCATGTCTTCTAACCCTCAAAGCTTGAGATGATTAAGATCTTTTGCAACTGGACTGCATCTAGTAAGAGGGTTTTTACAGCTTGGAGCCTCCTGTAGTAGTGGGATGAAGTGGGTGCAGTTATCTAGCACCTTAGGCTGTTGTGTATCCCAGGAAGCACATAGGATCAGGCTGCTTGGAAGACATAAATCCCTGTTGTAGAAACGAAGGCCTCCTTAGCTGTGAGAATCAGGAATAGCTCCTGAAGAGTAGGAGTTGTGTGCTGCAATGAATGTGGTGTAGCAGGATGGGAATTTTAGGGTAAGCAAGTCCATATATAAGGGCTTAATACCAAAGCCTGTTTTCAAGGATCTTTAAAGTCAAGTAGCACAGCTATAATCATCTTGTGGCTCTCTTGCTGTACTGAACCTGCAGGGCTCCTTCAGGGAAGCCAAGGAGTCCTTGTGTTGTGGAGCAGGTCTGTGATCTGATCCAGCACATAAGAGTGGTTGGCCCACCCCCCCCCCCCCCCCCCGGGGGG
>VZTH01013985.1:0-31379 GCA_013397815.1 Aleadryas rufinucha
ACACGGTCACCCCAAGACACAAGGACAGGAAGGATTAGAGAATATCAGCACTCCTAGATGTGGCCTGATTTTTCAAGGATTTGAACATTTAAATCTCCATTTGACTTCAGTAGGAATCAAGGTTATTCAAATCAGACTGGAAGTCAATCCAGCAGAAACTAGACTGTGACAGTCAGTATCCATTTGTGGCTGATTACTTCCCAAATCATGTTACGGAGTAAAACAATATTTTAAAATGAGTCATCTTTCATATTGAAGAAAGTGCTTAATGCATTTTTTGTGAAAAATTGGTAGTTTTCAGTCTCACTAAAATTAAAACCTATACAGAAGATCCTTCTGAAGTATGATTAATAGAAACAAAATCTGTTCATACAAAAATGCTAATTATTTCTGGCTATTGAATTATATAAAACAATGGAGTATCTCATAATGTTTAGACTATGACAACTGGAAAGCAAAGTTAAAGTGTGGAACTGATAAGAGAGATTTCCTGGAAAAAAGTCATTGAAGAAGTATTCTAGGATTTTTGGAGGTTTGGGGTCACAGGATGCTCTGCACCAGCTGTGATGGGGGGATGCAAAGAAAGAGACAGTACAGGATCCTTTTTTCATCTTGATGATAAAAAGTTGACAGAAAATGGCTTAATAACTTCTTCAGTCAAACAGAATGAGAAGTAGAGTGTGAGTAAATCTTAGGTCCCTTTGGATGTTGGGCACCCTGAAAAGGTGACCGAGTCCTTGCACACAGACCTGTGGTCTCTTTGCTATTCCCCTGTGCTGCTTTCAAATCCACAGGACTGGAATGGATAATGAGCATTGGATAGCACCATCCTCCTGATGGTGATATCAGGAGGATCTTCAAGAGCTTTCTGCTTTGTTTCTCTCCCATGAGTTTTGTTAGCATTCTAGCCTGAGGTACCTAGATGAAATAACACAGTGCCATTGTAAATGCTTGTTATACACTGGCTCTGCAGTAACTGAGCTACCAATTATTGATAGGTTAGAAATCAGGATGAACTACTAGGATGCAGTTTAAAAGGGTGACATAAGCCCCTAACTGGCTATTTTTGATGTCTGTAGAAGTCCTGTTCAAAAGAATTTACAGGAATTGAGAATGTGACATTGTTGATGTGACATTTTGAGTTTCTGTTCTCTATGCCTGTTCTGTGTAATGACTGTTGAGTTAGTCTGCTTGTGTAGGGTGAAAAAAACCAGATTACTTTTACTGTAGCTCTAAGCTATGCTGCAGGCAGACAGGAGTATTTTCTTGAAGAAGCAAATGGCTGTAATAAACAAGGAAATATAGATAAGGCTAATCATGATGGGTTCCATCAGATCTGTCAGTCCTGCAGTAACTACCTGATTTATCAGAACAGCATGGAGGTTTCCATTCTCCTAAGGCATCTGGATTACAAAGTAGCTGGTGGGTAATAATTGATTTTGAAAGTTTTAGTTAATTTTAGAACTGGAGAATTCCAGCCAGCAACATTTTGGAAAAGTAAATTGTTTTCCTCGATAACACTGGGAAAGTTTATTCGTATCATAAGTACGTCTAAACATTGATTGTTTTTCTATATAGGTTCCAGTGCTGCAATTATTTCCATTTAGATTTTTATCTTAATTTGTTATTGATCATAGCATTTTTTACATGTCCATTGCTTCTCACTTAATCCAGGAATTCTTAAGTATTTAAATTAAGTAGAGATGAGCCCAAGCAACAGATCTGAGACTCCTATCTGAGTTTTGTTTCCTTTCTCCCCTTTACTGTGAGAATGTTTTTCATAAGACTTTAGTTCAGCTACATCCTACTAGCCACACATAATTATAATTTTGACCAATACAGCAGCAATTAAGGGGTGTGCTACAGCAAGTTCGTGTTACAGGCAGTTGCAGACACAGCTGCAGAGGATGTGGATGGAATGTCAGCAAGAAATACATCCTGCGTTCATTACGTACTTTCTAGTGGTGTCCCATGTACTGATAGACGATGCAGCACAGATGAAAGGAGCTGTCAATAAAGCAATAGGCTATCAAGGCCTGTGTCTTGCTTCCAGTACTGGTCTACCCTAAATGTTTCAGAGGAATGTGCAAGAAATCCTGAAGAAGAAACTACAGGAAAATACACACAAAGGGAAGTTTCTTCACAGAAACAACTAGTTTATAGGTGGCTTGCGGAGGAAAAAGGAACTTCCAGTGGGGTTTTTTTGTAAAGTAGAACTTGGATTTATAGAATCATAAAATGGCTTGAGTTAGAAGGGACCTTTCACATCATGTAGTTCCAGCCCCTCTGCCATGGGTAGAAATGCCAGGCACTAGACCAGGTTGCCCAGGGCCATATCCAACCTGACCTTGGACACTTCTAGGGATCCACAATTTCTCTGGGCAACCTGGTCCACTGTCTCACCACCCTCATAGGAAAGAATTCCTTCATAAGATAAAATTTGAACCTGCCCTCTTTCAGTTCAATTTCAGATTCATAATTCATGATATTAATTTTAGGATTTTTTTTTCTAGGAGCTCTTTAAAAAAATATAAAATTTACATTATCAACAATGAAAAAAAAAATTATTCTGTGTCCCAAATAAATGTTCTTACTAAATTTATATTAAAATGTTCAGCTCATGATGTATATTAATTTCCTTTGTTTAGAGGATCTAAGTTTAACTTAAACTTCTTCATATAGTTTATCACTCAATTTAATTTTATATTTATCCCTCATGTAATGTCTTTTTGTAACTTCATAATGCATTGCATAATGACATTTTTCATTACTTTCTATTATATACATTTCATTAATAAGAAATTCTTATCTTTGTAAATGCATTATTATTTTCAGTATTCCAGATCAAAGCATCCCTTACTTAATAAATCATAAAGATACTCTGACAAAGGCTTTCTTTCTTAATCCATCTCATTGTATTTATTATTTTTAGCATGGGAACCAATGCTTGGTTCTTTTCTCTGGGAAGAGTGAGAATGGGAGGAAGGAATCAGTGTTATTCAATCCAGATTGTATATTGTGTTTATCAACATTGTGCCTGTAGCATTGGATGTCGATAAAAGCAGTTGTGTTTTGATTTATATCAAGGTTTAAAATAACTGAAAAAGCCACTGATTGATTTAAGAGAAGGCTCAGATAGATCAACAATTTGTCACAGCTGTAAAGTTATATTGCCAGAGGAACATGGAAAAAATTTTGCTGTTTTTCCAAAATCAGACTTTTCTCATGGTCAGTGAACTGTGGCATAATTACTTGCTGTGCATTAATATGCAACAAGTATTCTTTCATCTCAGTGGATACAGGTAATGGCAACTCCACCTACCTCTCACTGCAGCCTGAAGAAGTTGCTTGCTTTATTTTTACACCACTCCATCCCGAAGGTTTCCAGTGAAAGGAAATTACCTGAGATTAAGTTATCGTTCAAGTGACTATTCAGCCCTGTTTGTGGTGATTTAGAAAATGAAAATAAAGGCCATTATCACAGAAAGATAGCGAACATCACCAGTATTTTAGGATGTTTCTTCTTCTTTTTTTTTTTTTTAATTTTTTAATACAGGTTGTGATTTTGAGATACTGGGTTGAAGTACTAGAGAGGTGAGAAGCTATGACCATCTTAGTAAAGACTATGAAATCTAGAAATCTCCTTAGAAAATTAATTCCTATATTACTTTCAGACAGGGATTGACTGTACATCTTGAAGAGTCTACATAAACAGAACCTCAGATGTGCCCATTTCTATGCAAAATTTTTGACAAGAGCTTTGATATTACGTACATTGAGATGAATCCCAGTTCTTGTTTCTTCACAGGTGCAGTACTTATGCTGGATACCCAAGGGGTTAAACCATATTTTAAAAGTGCTTCTCTGTTCTTGCAATTACCTAATTTTCCCATATGCTGCATTTTATTTTTATTGACTGTAGGAAGAGCACTCTCTTTTTTCTGTCAATGGCTTTTTGAGGAGAACACTTAACAGAGGCATTAATGGCTTGCAGCTTAGAGAAATATTCTCATCCCAAGGGAACTGGATATTACAGCAATTGCATCCCAAGGTTGCTAGCATCAGCAACCTTGTGGTTCTCACTTTCACTGCTAGTGGCATTGATGGCCAGCTTAGAGGGGCCTAGAGAATATCAAGTGAGGAGCCTGGGGAATGAAGTGGCAGCTTTGCTTTGCTTTTCTTTGTTGTTGTTTTGGTTTCCTTTTTTTTTTTTTTTTTGATGTTGGTTTGGGGGGGGGGGGGGTGTTTTGGGGGGTTTTTTTGGTTGGTTNTGTTTGTTTGTTTCTTGTTTTAGATTTATGCATTTTAAGTCACTCCTCACTGAAATCTGGGAAAAACTCCTAGCAGGAAAACACACAAGAGAAAAAGTAAAATTGTGGAATTCACCAAAGAAGAATTCCTGATGGTGACAAGGTCAATCTATGAAAATAATTAACTAAGTATTGCAAACACCATTTTTTTCCCTATTCCAAGCTGTTGATCCAACAATGAATTTACTTTGCTCAAGAATGTGTCTTTGACGAACACGAGAATTAATGTTTCTCATTTATTTCTTTTTATTCTATTTGGAAAGTAGGAGGAGTCAGTAAGAAAGTTATCCTTGATTCTTCAGTAAGGAAATGTCAACCAGAATTTGCTTATGTCAGTTTTTCTCACTCTTCCTCCATATGCCACAACATTTATAAAATTGTCACAAATGACAGATAGCAGTGATAGATTCACCTATAGGCCAGATGGATTAGAGGGCTGGGGTGACATGAACTAGGACAGCATAGAGAAGTGATTCCCTCAAGACTGAAACTAGATTTGCAAAATTTTACTCCACCAGTCATCTGGGCTGAGTGATTATTATTACATTTTTTCCTTAATGGGTGGTAGCTTATCTTTAAAGCTTCTGATTTTTTTCCATAGTAGTCAAAAGCTGGGATAGTGAGACACATTTTCCATCACTGAAGCATGTGTGGTAGATTTTCAGACAGGAAAAGTGTGTTCTATTCTTCTCTAAATACTTATTTTGTCCATAATTTCTTTATCAGCTAATCATATAAATTATTTAATGTTCTGTGGTGCAAGAGTATAACAAATATTAAATTATTACTTATTCTAATGATCAAAGAAGAAAAAGATACTTACCTACATGTAATGGCTCTGGTTTCCCTTACACTTGCTTGAAGGTAGTGTGTGTTTGCTGAAAATCAGAACATGATTTTGGTCAGACTCCTGAGTCTGGCAGTATCAAGCTGGACTGCTGTGTTCATGGTAGGGATGATGGAAATCTGTGGCTGCCATCCGTCCACAGTGTCGGCAGGGCAAGAGTACTGCAGAGTAGGGCAGAGTACTTGTGGCAAGATACAGGACTTCTATAGCTAAATGAAGGACCTACAGTGGCTTGAGAAAAAGCATGAATAATTAGGTATGTTGTGATGCAGATATTCACTGCTAGTCTACAAAAGTATTTGGAGAATTAAGGGCAAGTATCTTAAATTTTCAATAGAATGGAATAGAGATTAAGACAGTTTTTATTTCTCCTCTGGGTGATAAAAATGTTATTTGATTAGTAAGCTCTTTTCTTCATAGCGATTTCATATAAAATATTAAGGAAGAAAATAACTCTCTTTACATTAACTTTGGTATTAATTAATATGCAGTACTGGATATTACTTACATGTTTTTTGCACATTGGCATTTCTGAAGTGAAGAATAAGGTACGTATACAGTAGTTTGGAACTTTTTTTTTCTCTTTAACATAAAAATTCATACATGAGTCAAACTTTTATGTGGCTGCCACTGCCAAAGAGAAATGTGCTGTGCATATTGACTGGTGGATCAGCAACCATTAGTGCCACTAGCAATAAACTACCATGAGAAGAAGCACACTTAAACTGTCAGCATGCTGGCAATGGGGAGCCTTTATTTTGCAAGAAAAAGTTTTCCAAACTTGTTTTTCCAATGAGCAATTCTTTAAAATGTTATGAAAGACTTTTTAGCATTCAAGAGCTTTTACGTTTGTGCTTTTCAGATCAAATAATGCAGTAGCTGTTGTTTCCTTTCCTCAGGTAATTTGCCTTGGAAATTAGGTTGAGTTGCAGTTGCCTTAACCTGCTTGGAGACAGGTGTTTCTACGGTTAGCTACAAAATGACTCAGCAGTCCTTGCCCAGGAGCATGGCAAATCTACAAAGCAGGGCTCTGGAACATCCTAGCAAGTGCTTCAGTCCCCTGCATGTCCTCTCTGGTAGCCAGAAAGGAGAGGAGGGAGCTGTGCAGGCAGCACTGAGAAGTGACACCACACGGGCCAAAGAAAGCAGAAATTCTCCCAGGGGCCATAGGCAGCACTGAAGGCTCTCAGGCACACCATGACTCTCCACAGAGAGTTTATTTATGTTGATGTAACACAGGGTCCAATGGCTTTGCCTTAGGATGCAACATGAGGGTCCAATTCAATCGCTTTCTGAATCAATGTAAAGCAGAGCAATTAAAGAACTGGCAGCATAATTTTTATGGTGGCCCTGAACTGGTTTTATGTTCTCATAATACTCTGTAATCACAGTCCAAATTTACACAGCAGCACTCATTGTGAGTCCTTTCAGTACATTTTGTCATTTCCATTTTCTTATTTTGTACTGTTTTATACAGCAATGTACTGTGACAGAACATACAGCTACCAGCGTGACAAACACCTTGATCACAGAAAAATTCCTGTTGAGGTGGAAGTGGTGTGCAGGCTCTGAATCACATTTGCTGAGCAAGGAGCTGTAGTGTCCAGGACACGGTGGTCCTGTGGAGCAGAATAACCTTCTGCTGGAAGTTATCACAGCAGCCGTCCTGGCTGCCGGGAAGCAGCCAGCTTGCCTTACCTGTAGCAGTTCACAGAAGTGTTTCATCATCCCTTCAGAGGCAGTTTAGGCTGTTTGAAGCCCTGTGAGTTGGAGTGGCTGATGCTAGGAGCAGGCTGCTTTTTAATGCCTTTGCTACGACAGTCACAGCCTTCAAGAGAGGAAAGGAAACAAAGAGCTGAAGTTGTCAATGTTTTAAATCACCACACTGAGTTATCAGCAGTCATCTGTTAGAGCTGAAGCCCCCAACAGATTGAGATAAATCATATTACAGTGGGAAAAAGGGTCTTCTGGGGGCAGGAACATAAAAAAGTGGGGTTTTTACAGATTTTGTATGCTATTTCCATTAAACACTCCTCCATTAGCACTTTCTTAGCTTCTTCACATGCTCCAAAGCCTGTTTCTTAGTCCTCAGTATACCCTCACAGTAATGGTTCAGATCACATATTGTAACTGGGATTGCAAATTCTTTCAGATAAAAAGTGAAAAAAAAATTCATGAGCAGGAAAAGTATTTTACAGCCTGATTCTTTAGCTGGTCTGAAAGCTTGATTAATTATAACAACAAACTGCTGAAATGGCATTTTTCAATACAAATGGTGGGTTTTAGCTAAATGAAATTAAAAGTGTCAATTATCTATTGAGTTCTGAGCAATTTGGAGGAAGGAAACTTTCTATGATCATCTTAAAGTCTGTCTTGGCAGAACAGCAGCATCTTCTACTTCATTGAAAAAATAATGTAGAAAAAGTATATTGGTTTTAGCCTTTGGCAGAAAAATGTATATTCTTTTTTTCCAGAGGGAAAAAATCTGTTTCTAGTTAGCTTTAGCCAGTTTGCCACTACTGGAAAAAAAAAAAAAACAACCAAAAAACCAAACCAGGTTGAAACAAAACTAGGAAAATAGATGGGGAAGGATGAGGTTTCACAAATATTCTACAACCATCTTGGAACACTATCTCTTAGAAAAATGCGGTGCTGCACCTTTTGCAACAACATGGGAATTCACTTTGCACCTGCAAAAAGAAATAGACTTGAAGCAGTTGTCCCCCCCCTCTCAAAAGTCTCTTTTATAGCAATTCTTTCTGCTTTTCCATAGTTGATTCTTTGTAGGCCAAAAGCAGCAAGATAAGACAGTCTGCATTTTAGTCAGGTGAGACTGGTTTGGAAACTTGATCCAAGTACATATACCACAGAACACTTGGTGAAAAAAGGCATTGCAAAAATAGCTTAAGTATTTCTGAATGTCTGTGTTTGTGTTAAGGTCAAGAACAACAATTTATTTCCATTTGTGCATGTGTAGCTGTTGAATTTTTCAAAAGAATTGGAAAAGAAAGATAAAGGGGAGATTGGGGAGGAGACTAGCATAGGAGAGAAAGAATGAAGAAGGTATGTCAATGTAACGGAGACATAAATGAACACTCATTTGAGACAAATGAAGAAACAGGCACAAGGCAATAATGGCAGAAGAGACAGAAGAAGAGGAGAGTTTCCTAAATGAAAGTACACAAAAATGTGAAAAGGAAACTCAGTGGAGAGAAGTTGGAGAAAGGAGAGGCATGAAAAAGCAATATGGAATTATAACTTTCTGTTATGAATTTCAGATTGAGTAGTTGTATGCAGCAACTGGTATGATTCAATATCAATAATTTTTGCCTCTATTAAGTTAGCTCACAGTCAAAGATAAAATGGTAATGTGAGAAGGGGTGGGAAGACAGAACAAAAATGTGTCTGTGCTAGAGTAATTACAATCTGAATTTGAAAGGAAAGACAGCATATGATATAGACAAAAGAAGAACACAAATGTTTAAACAGCAGTAACTGAAGATGTTGAACAGGCCTAACTGAAATTAGGTGTTTCCAAATGTGACAGAACAAAATAATTTAAGTGGGAATGTGAAGGACAACAATGAGGTAGATTTAGAGACAGCTAAGGTCTTCTCAAGCATGAAGAGCAATAAGGAAGAATGACCCTGAGTCCAAAACATAAAAGGCCATTGTAACTGCGTGGCTAGCGGGTCATGAATGATCTTGAAAATTTAAATGACTAAGTTGTGCATGAAGTTGTAGAGAAGAAAATGCTAGTGGAGAAATAAAGGAATAAAAATTAGGTTGAAATTTGATTTTTCCAGTGCTAATCTCAATGGAAATGAGCAGCACAAAACTGACCACTGAACAGACATTACAATTAAAAAAAAAAAAAAGGATAAAAGGAATGATTAGGGTTTGCAAAGACTTTCACTTAGGTAGTTGGGATGAGACCTTTATTGAATGTTTCTATGTAGGAAGAAGAATTTAGATGTAGCCTTGAAGCCAAAGTGAAATGAAGTCAGGAAAGGTGCTCTGTTTATGGTCCTACATAAAAAATGAATAGCTGGGACTATCAGATACGATATATGAGGAATATGGCACATCTGAGCACCAGATGAATTAAAAAAAAAGGTCTTCAATTAAGTGACCAGAAGAAAACTTGCTCTCGATTACATTGGTGATTTTTGTTTGGACACCTGAGATAGTAGCTGCTGATAGGAACAGAAGTTGTAACATGTGAGACTTATGTAGGGATTTGCTGGGGGGGATTTTGAAATTCTGGTCTTTATCTCATGGAAAAAACTGCACAAAAAGACACTTAGGCCCAGGAATCCCTTTCTGCTCTTTCATCATCAGAAGAGTGATGCTACTAAAGCTTTATCGAAGCAGCCACAGATTTTTTCCAGGAAGTGACGCTCAGAACCACAAACATGAAATGATTTTAAGAATTGGGTTGAAACCTATTCTGGTGAATATTTCTGACAGCCCTAAAAGGCAATAAACATCTCTCTGTGGTGTGCAGTGACGTTTTCTGGAATATCACCAGCAAAATTGATTTCTTGTAATTATTACAGTATGCCAGGAGTTCCAAGGCAAAGAAACTTTTTAATATGTTTTGTCAAAATATTCTCAAGCCAGTATTTGAGGACTTTATGTAGGCATTTCTGCAGCATGACAGAAATGAACACTTATGTGTAGAAAAACGTGCTGTACATATAAGTCTGGGAAAGTAAAGAGGAAATTGTAACATCTTATGGAGGTAGAAGAATCAATGGTGGTTCTTTATAAACTTGTATGTAAAATTATTTAGAGATGCAAAATTATTTTACCGTTTCTTGGCTGGTATTCTAAATACCAAAGTAAATTTTAAATTGTAAAATTTTAATTTGTAAAATTTTAAAGTTCTGTGTATTTACAGAAAAAGCTAATTCACTGAACAATGCAGGAAATTAGTCATAGTTGAAGTTTTTTTAAAAAAAATTTACTGAACAGTTTTTACTGAAATATTCAAATATACCTTATCAGCTCATGTAAAGAAAATTGAAGGCATCTTGTTCTGAAACCTGTAGCTGGCTTTTTCATTCTTCAAGTAGATATTCCAATTGATTGTGCATATGTGGAGTGGATATAATGATAAGACTAAGCAACTGCTATTTTGGTTAAACATAATGTTTTCTTAAAGTGGATAATTATTTACATTGTGTTCTAGATGCTACTATGGGTTTTATTTTGCACTGTCACAATAATTTTCTTTGCTTAAGTAGGCAAAGAAAATTCACTGCTTGTTTTCTAAAAACATTTATTCAAAAGTGATGCTTTTATGCCTCACAAAACTATTGTACACCATCATGTGGTTGGAAAATAGAGGAAGACAGGTATAAGCTGATCATCCTGAACAATTTTGCCATTCAATACAAAATATAGGTATTACAGAGATACTAATTCTGCACATTTGTGAAAAATACAGGCTACACATTTGTGTCTTAGACTTTAAAAGAAACATCTGATTTGGGTTTTCTGGTCTTCCTTTTCTATTTGTTTTCAATAGCTTTTCATGGGCAGGGAATGGTCCGGGATTGGTACATGACAGGCCTGAGTATTCACATGTGGAGAGGTACGTATTTAGAGAATAAGACTGCCAAGATGGTGGGAGAACACTCCTCAGGACCAGTTCTTAAGTTCAATCACTGCTGAAATAGCAGGATGAAATTCCTTTAGGCATTTGACTGACAAAAATATCTTCTTTGAAGAAGTTAAGATATCACTCAGACCTTTTTCTTGCCTTGGTTCAGGTTATGTACATGAGTACCCATGCATGTATACATGCACAGAAAGACAATCCTATATGCATTTTTCTGACTTTTTGCAGGTGCACAGCTGTGGACTGAGAAAATTCTAGGGCAAAATAATTCAGAGTTACAGTAATTTTGTTGCACATCCCTAGAACAAATGACTCTCAGATAACGAACTAGGCCCCAGTTCTTGCGTACAGATGTTGATCATTGCTAATCTTTGTTTCCAGTCTCAAGATTCTGGGGTCAGTTCTTCCAGACTCAAAACTGACTCTCCCACTTTACTGCTTGTATGTAGAGATCACTGACAAATCAGGTAATGTTGCTCTTTTCCTTCTCTGATAAAGTCATATCATTGTATTGCATGGAGAATAAAATAAAGTAACTGCATTATCTGTCATTATTACTTGTTACCTGATTTACTGCTTGTAATTTACATGATTGTGTCGAGCTAAAATGAATTACTGATTCAAACAGCAAGTTAAGTGAACCAGTTGAAGGGGTGCAATCATGGTTAATTTAAGAAAATGGAATTCACTAAAATAATGTCTTTTTCTTTTCTAGCAAAATGTTTTTCTTTATTTTCCTCTTATTTTTCATTCTGCTGTTGGCAATACCTTAAGTAAATATTCTTGAAGATTGTGGTTTGTTTTTAAATTGAATAAACACTTGAATTGTGACAGGTAAACATACTAGTGTTCAATCTGTCAAGAACTATACTCTTGTTACTGAAAATATACAGTTATTTTATTGGTGATTTTTCAGTGGTTCCTAAAACACATGGAAGCTCTTGAGACATTATGTATTAACATCTGTAGCAGTAATGACTACTGAATCATTAACATTGCAATTCAAGATATTTCCTAAGTTCACAAGTCAATGCAGGTGGTGTTATGGGTCACACAATGCAAAGGACAACTACTGCTCCTGTGTCTTCCTGTGAAGTGAAAGGTTATACCCAAATACATTCAAGTGTAGCTACTTATTTCTGTAAAAATTTCCTTTCATCCTGAAAGTGCAAAATGAATGGACATATCCATGTCTATATAGTCCTAATTCAGATTAGGTGGAATCTTAAAAATATTTACTGACACACCTACTTCCAGTTTCAAACCCCAGAGAAGACAAAGTATCTTAACTTTGAGAAGTTTTAAGGATGATTTTTTTTTATGATGGTAAGAGATTCCAACAGTATTTCTGTAAAAAAGATGTTTTATGAAAAGAACTGGAAATAGTTTCTGTTTATGTTTAAAAATTTATAAATATACTGTGAAATGTTGTAACACTGAAGACATATTTGAAAGTTTTAGGGATTACAGTTGTCCATTTCTTCATATTTAATTGCTCCAGTGGAGTAATTTTAATTGTTTCTGATGCAACAGCCACCAAGTATCAAATTAAAGAATAGTATCGTAATTCAGTTGTCCTCTGAAGAATTAATTTGTTGAATTGTTGAATTTGGACATGAAATCCAGTCCTTAAAGTGTGAAATAATGTCATTTTAATCTTTCAAATCTCAAACTATTTAACTATGAACATCCTTTGTAATACACAGTTGCATACATTGTGCTGTCTGCTTTAAGACAAAAATTTTAAAAGTAACCTAGTAGTAAGTGAAATGAAGTTCATTATAGGGTTTGAGGTACAACAAAAATAAGTTACTATACCTGGTAGGCAGAAATACAATAATATTTGGATCTTGAAATTTTGCCATATTTAAGAAAGGGAGAATGTTTGTCTTGGAGGCTGATTTAAAACACTTTGATAAAGCCACTGTGTGTAGGCTTTATACTGAAGTGGGTCTGTGGGAAGCTTATATCAATGTGTGGAGATAATAACACAGGGATAATTGATTCTCATTTCAGATGTATACCATTGCACAGAGTTGACTCACTGATTTCAGTGGGGTTATTTACAATCGATGTCAGTGTAAACCCAGGAGAATCACTCTGCTTGGGACCAGAGGTTGCTGTCTGCTGGCTCTTGGGTGACATGTTTTCCTGGAAAGCATAGCATAATCATTCTGTAGTCAAAGAAGGTCAGTGGTACTTTGAAGCATCCATTATTTTTCTGGGAGACCTGGCAGGGTAAGAGGAGAAGGTTGTGAAGATCAAGTAACAAACAGCAAAGGAAGGAAGTCTAGCAGAGGAAGGAAATTTAGAGCAACTGTCAAGCAAAACCAATTAAACTCAGAATAGTGTGCTTAAAAATATTTCTTCATCTTTTCAACTTTGCAGTTTAACTCCAGAGAGTTTCTCTGACAAGAGTGAAGGAATGATATTTGAGACAAAGATGTCAAACAGAACCAAAGAAACCACTTAAGAGAAAAGTAAACAATAAAGGCAACAAAATTAGAAAAGAAGAAAGAAAGAAAGGAATAAAACAAGCAGAGGTTGAGGCAGGAGAGAGATTTTTTCTTTTCTGCCAAACCAACATATCTGCTCACTCAGGTCTGGGAGTGCTGTCTAGAGAGCAGTTCAGTAATGATAGCAGGACAGCGCTTGTGCTGTGTTTCAGACACATAGTTGCATTTATACACATTGAAAGTAGTTTTGCTTTAAAAACTAGGAACTTCAGAGAACATCTAGAGGTGTATTTACAGTCCAACACATCACCAATTATTTAATTTACATTTCCATAGTAACTATTAGCAGAAACTAGGTAGAGAAAATGTGTGCAGCCTTTGTTCAACAATGACACAGCCACATACCCAACGTTGTTCAGCTGTATGCAGCAGCTTGAAAATACACACCGGCAAGACTTTTTCCTACTGTTATACCATTCTTTCATGGTATTGCCTGGAGTTCCTGGCTATAAAATATACAAAACCACAAGAAAAGGCTATTCTATAATCCAGAGAGATGGCAATCCACATTTATAGTAAGTTGTGAAGGGCATGCAGATACATAAGGGGTGAGGACCTAAGGAAAGGAGTAAAGTGACAATAACCTTACATACATATAAAATGGTCACAATGTCCCCCAAGCCAAACACCAGTGACCTAGCAGCATTGTGGCAGGACAAGCTGTGAGAGAGGGATTTAGAACACAAAAATAACAAAAAGTTGAAAACATGAGGAATAGTGACAGAGAATTTATTTCTCTTTAACTTACTTTATTGTGGAAGTTAAGGAATTCTACTAAGAAAAAGGACCTCTGTCAGAAAAAAAAGCAACTATGTCTTTTTACAGTGCTAGGAAAATTCTCTTTGGTCTTGTTTTCACAGAAAATGCAGACCAAATGGACAGGGGTACTACAGAAGTGCGCAGGGTAATCAAATTGTGCTTTCAGTAGGATATTGGTAAGGTTTTAAAAAGAATCTCTGGAGCTTGTTTTCTGCTAACCACTGAGGTGAAGACTACATTCCAGTCCTGAAGTCAAAGGTGAAAAATGGTGATTTTTAATGCCATAAATTGTCTCTGCAAACACAAGTTCCTCTTTTCACAATCAACTATCATTTTCCCCTCAGTGACCATGAAAAGAAGTGGTTGCCTCAGGTAATTATGTGTACAGGAAGAAATTCTCATTGCTCTCTGAATATCACCAATAACACATTTAAATGATTTACTGTACCTTGTAATTGGTTTTCTGAAAATATGAATATTTTACTGCCACTGTGGAAACTCTCCACAGCATCTATAATAATGACATTCTACAGGACATGATTAATGAGTTTTATTTTTTGCTCTGCCTAGAAGTAAGAAGTTCTGAAAGTATTTTCTTTTAGAGAACATGCAAAAAGATCATAATGTGCATCTGATCAATGTATGAGAATTTTCTGAAGGACCAAGCAACCAAAATAACCCAGCAAATATTAGAAACAAGCTAGAGGAAACCCATTGTGCATAAAGCAACACCAGCTTAGTATCATAAACTTCTCTATAGCTAGAGAGGGGAGGAAAATTTAGCCTGTCTCTAAGTATATGACGTGAGAACAGGAAAGCAGAGAAGAATGTCTGTGAAAGCTGAAGCCTACTTTATTGTAGTAGGTGCTTTTGAAATTCCTTACAAATTTCTGTGGGACAAAATACTACAAAGGTGAGGTGAGCCTCTTGGTATTCTGGGCAAATGTAAAAGAAAATCATCTTGGTGAAGTATATTGGAACTGAGATGATGCCAAACACTGAGTTAGACACTTGCCCTGGGAGGTTTGCAACCTTGAGAAGATATTTTTCTATCCTTTTTTCCTTGCTTAGAAGCAGAAAAAAATAGAGGATGATGAAATGAACCCTTTTTGTTGAGCACTCTTTGTGCTATTCAAAAACAATCTAATTTCTAGATCACATTAGGAAGGGTTCTTAAATGGAATTAATAATAATGTGAGCAATTTCCGGTTCCTTGGCACCCAACATAGCTCACAATCCTGGATGAGGGTCCCATGCTCACTTATATAATGCAGGGAGAGCGCTTTAAACCTAAAGAAGGGGTTTGCTATAGCAGAAATACAAAGGAGAGAAGAATTGTTTACATCCTGCCTATGACAGGCAGTTAACTTCTCTGAGGCAGAGGTGGGAACCACTTTTGTAACAAGGAACTGAACTTAATTATTTCCAACATTCAAAGTGAAATTGTTTATTCCAAGAGATGACTGGAAGTGCAAGTCCTAATGTCCTTTTAACCTCAGGACTGGTAGCAAGGGTACTTAAGAAGGTATAAGAGACTTAAGCACTGACCTTAGGGCTTTGTTTTAATAACAGCAGGAGGTGGCTCTGCGTTGGCTTTACCACTATGCCCCGTGGAAAAAATTTGAATTTGCATTTGCTAATTATTTACAAGCTAGGTCATAGTCACATATGCCTCTTCTACTACATACCAGACAGTCTGATCAGAGTAATCTGCAACGCATTAGAGCATTTAAAGGAAAAGGCAAAGACAGAGAAGCAGATGGAAAATAGGAAGAAAAGACAATGAAGGATAATGCATGACAGATCGTGTCAGACCAACCTGGTCTCCGTCTTTGCTGACATAGCAAAGATCACGGACAGAAAGCAAAATCTTAAAGGATAAATTCCCCTAAACAGAGTTTTCTGGGGATGATAATGATGTTTAAAGATTTTTACCTTTTTTACATATTTGTAGCTTTGTAGATTTTTAATATATAGCTGTTTCTAGCACTTTCTTACACTTTAGAATAGTAGTTACCCTTTCTCACACATTAAGTCACCTTCTTGAAATTCCATTTAGTCTTATTTTCACAAAAGGAATTTCTAATAAATTTAAAATTTCTAAAAAATTAAAATTTTCCTGTTTTGCACCAGCATTTGGGAGACAACAAGACAGAGGGCTAAAAACCCCTTGGAGGGATTCCAATGGTCCAAGGGTGGGTTACCAGGACAACTGGTCCCCTACTGGATGTACTTGCTAGATACACTAATTATTCATACTTTAAAAAATTGTGAAAATCTGATACCACATGTGCACATATCTATATTTTGTGCACCTAAAAGCTTTCATTAAATACTGCTCTTTATGTTATCCATTCTAATATTGTTTGGAGGGTTTTTCTTCCGATTCTAGGCAACAATAAAGCATAACAAAAGAGCTGAAAAGCAGGTAAAAAGTGGGCTAACAGGGAGACTGCAAAAAGGAGAACAGCGTTGTTGGGAGAAGGCAGCTATCCTCAAGGATAGGTCTTGAGGCCAATTATATGTAATGTTTTTATAGGTGACCTTGGCACAAAGAATAACTGTGCCCTGATAAAATCTGCTGATGATACAAAGCTGGGAGCAGCAATCAATACAGAGAAGCATCAGAATATCACACAGGAAGAGCTGTATGACCTTGAGAACTGGAGTGATAAGAAGGATAACATGTAGTATCAAGTACAAGGTCATGCAGCCAGGAACTGAGAAGAATGACGGCCTGTACTATTTTGAAAATAAACCAGTAGGACATTGGTTACATTTTACATTGTAACATAGAACACTGCCATAAACTGGAAATACAACAGGTGCAAATGAGAAAGGAGGGCAAGCTTGCAAGTATTGACCATAGAATACCTGTGAGACACTTAAAGAATATGACTGTCAAAAAAGTACATGCAAAGTGTTTCCAGTGATGCTAGAAATGGACAAAATCATTACTCAAATGTTTGACAAGTTTTTCTTTATTATATTCAAGTATGTACATGAAAATTACCCTAAAAAATTAAAGCTAAGTAGGTGCTGCAATGAAAGAGGAGTCTCAGGATATGGATATGGGAATGAGTTAGTGCAAATTTAGGAAGGATATAGATCTAGTAGTTACCAAAAGGGAATATCTACTAGGTGTTTGCCTGCCTGCACTCACTACATGGTACATTCAAGGTAGTTTTTCTTCATTCTCACTGAAAGATAAGCTGTCTTGAACTTAGCAAGAAGAAATATTATGGAAGTGCCCAGGAGATAGCTAATGATAGATATATAAAGGCATGAGTTCTTGTTCAAGTTGTCTAAAATAATTTACTTTGCTCAATCTGGCCAAACAAGGTTAAATGGATTCAAGATGGTAGGATTGTGTCTGTAAATATGCAAAGAAGGTAGACATCATAGTTGAAGAATTGTTCTTTGAGTTAAAGAACAAAATACTCTGAATATTTAATACTATTTGATTAGCTACATTTTGAATGGAAATTATTAAATAGTTTCTCATCACAGGAAGGGTGGGTTATCCAATAAGAACACTAAGAGCAAGAAAATTAACTGGTTTTGGAGATACAACCTGAAAAGATTTTCTTAATGACTGCCAACACTGTGTTTGTTAGTAAGGAGTTATCAAGGTGTTCCACGTGCTAAAGCTGTGAGATGGAAATTTGGGTTGTAATAGTGTCTCATGGAAAGAGGCAGTTCTCTAGAAACCATTCCTTCCCTTTTCTGCTTTTCTAGCGCTTGGTTATGGCAAATAAAGACTCGGTGCAATGCACTTCTGTATTGTTTTTCTTTTATTCTAATGCTGTTCTTGAATGCCTTACAGTGCTCCTGAGCATTGTAATGAAAAGAATAGATGACTTGAACCTATTTGACAAAAATAGAATCTCTGTCTATTAATAACACAGTGAGTAAATGAGCAGCGAGTGTATGACTGAGCACAGATGAATTTCAGTGTTCCCTTACATACCAGTGTGTTTTTCTCATTTACATTTTCCATCTGATTTTTTAAAAACAATGACAATGAATCTTCTCTTTCCTGTCCTATTAAAATAACAAAAATTGTTAAGATGTTTACTTGTTAGACTGATATTTATTCAAATATCATAATAAAATTATTCACAACTATAAATAATATAAAAAGAAATGAAAGACATTTACTAATTCTGGGCATTATTCCAAAGAATGACCAAATGCACTTGGGTAGCATGAAGATGATATAAAAATGGGAATTTCCATAAATACAGATGAAAATCAGATGCTCACATTATGTGTTCAGGGTCTCTGCTCTGGAAGGTAGAGAAATAAGGAAACTTGACAAAGACAACCAAAAAAGATATGTTTCTAGCAAGTATAAACAGCTGGGTAAACAGTTATCTGCTGGAACTCTCTCCACCCATCATGTTTCCATGGATACAGCAAGACTGTAAGTTATCTTAAGGCATATATTTTTGACTGTTTTTAATAGAGACCTCAGTCTGGGAAAGCAAATTATTATCTGCCCAACTTTAATCAGAGAGCTACATTATTAAATAGAGAAAACAAAGGCAAAGAACAGATGACTCACATGACTTCAAAGATGCCTGAAGAGAGTTGACACAAAATGAACATAGGCTACAGACAAACTTTCTGCATGTCTCACTGTAAACAAATGGGACTGTTTAATCACAAAGGAAGCTTCAAGCACCTCAGTAAAATGTGTGGACCAAGAAGCAGGAAGAGATGTCTGATACTTATTGTTGGGAGTCTCAAAGGAAAAAAAGCAAGTTGCTGAAAGCTCAGCACACTGTATTATTTCTCCTGACTGCTTTGCCTATGAAGATCAGAAACATGTTACTTAATGCTCCATTTTCCAATCCTTATTGGCCAACTGATAAAATATTAAATAGTATTCTGTCCTTTTTTTCTGCACTTTTCTGAGTTGGTTAAACCTCTGAACTGATGATAAATGAACAGTTTTGATACTTTGAAGTCTGTTTTCATGAAACATCAGAAATATGTTCAGTATTTCCCATGGTGGGGGGTTTTGGAAAACTTGCAAATTTTAATTATGTTAATGGAAATGGCTGAAAATTAATCTATATTTCTACATTTGTTAATTACATTTTCATAGTTACAACATATGGTATTAAGGAAGATGCTGATTAGCAGCTATTTAAAACCTCTTGCATTCCCTTCAAGTTCAAGTTATTTCTCCTCTATTTCTTTTCTCATTACATAGTTTTCCAAGTTTCCACCAAATGTGTTTTGATAAATATTTTTGACCAACTACAGGTAGTAATAACAGTTTGGATCAAAGCGATGACAGATAATTTATTGATAAGCAGTTTAGCTTACCTGCTTTAGAAAGAAATTTTAGGAACACAGCTGATGAGTTTATTTTCAAATAAGTCAAGAGCACTCAGCACCAGGAAAGAGGTAAAAAATTTAGATTGCACATTTTAATGTTTCAAAAAAAAGATGTGGTGGCATATTATTTCTATCTAATTCTTGTAGTCTAAAACTTAATACTTACAATTAAGGGAATATTACCAAAGTAAGGTCAACTCCCCAAAGTTTATGACCAGCATATTTTAAGCTATAAATGTTAATCTGCTAAATCAGTCTGTAAATAACCTGATAATTAAAAAATAATGTGTGAGTGGCACTTCTTGACATTACTGAAAACCATACAACACAATTCTATACTTGATTTTAAAGTTTTCTTTCTATAATTCACGTACTAGGCAGTATGATGTTCTAGCTATCAAAGTAAAAATTTTACTCCTATATATGTTATATAACCTCATAGAACTAATACATGAAAAATGTTTTCCTAGAGGAAAAGGTAGTCTGTGCCTGAGCTTTATTAGTAGTAATAATAGTATAGTAGCTTAATAATAGTAAGCTAATAGTAGCTTAATTGTAGTGCTTCTTAAAGAAAAATTATTCTTTTCAAAGTGGCTTTCTCAATAAGGTGAGGTCACAAAATGTACTATAAATCAGTTGGGCCTAAACAAAATTTGGCACTATTTAAATTGAATTGACTCATAAGCCACAGAACAATTAACAAGAAAAATGACAGAAGATATTTTAATGTTATTAGTTACTGAGCAACAATGTCTGTGAACTTCTGAAGTTATCTTATTCTGTTAAGTAAAAGAAGGGGTTTTTTTCTACCCAAGAGAAGGCATTTGATGACAGGCTTTTTAGTAGGGCCTGTAGCGATAGGACAAAGGGTAGTGATTTTAAATTAAAGGAGGATAAATTTCTACTAGATATAAGAGAGTTTTTTTTTAAAATGAGGGTGGCAAAACACTGGCACAGGTTACCCATAGAGGTGGTAAATGCTCCAGCCCTGGCAACATTCAAGGTCAGGCTGGATGGAGTTCTGAACAATATGGGCTAATGGAAGATGTGCCTATGAGAGGGAGGTTGGACTAGATGACCTTTAAAGGTCGCTTCCAACACAAACTATCCTATGATTCTTTGGTTGATTTCTGGTCTTAAGTCCAGGAGTTAATTTATAGATTTAAAATCATCATGACAAAATAAGAAAGGACTTCGCTCAATTTTCTAAAATTGCATTATTGTCATTCACCTATCAATAGAATTTAAAATATTAATTTCTGACCTCTAGTGTGTCTGCTGTGGTCAGTCTCTGTCGTGCTGGGGCTTAGGACCCATGCCAGAAGCTCTCTGGGGGAGCACAGGCTGGTGCAGATGCAGATGTTCCCATAACTGCTGTGGTGTGAGCGCTGGCACTGCTCAGTTCAACAGCATTGGTGCAACCTCAGTTCCCAGTCTGCCAGTGAACTAGAACTGCATAGCTGCAGCTGGTCTTGTGCAGTTGGCAGGAAAAAATGATCTCTTAAAATCCCTTTACGCCTACAAAATTACTCACTAAAGCCTTATTGTGATATAGTATTAAAATTGTTTACTTCACTAAAATCTGTATTGAGGAAAATTGAATTAACTCATTCTGGCACTTCAAATTTCAAGCATTTGATTCCTGGACAAGACTTCATTGAATGTGCATTTGTGATTACATTGCATGCAAGATTTTGGAGCAGGAGTAGTCTGAATCTGTAAGAAATGATCCAGACTTCCTACTTGACACATTTTTATCCTTATTTTTCCTTTTGAAAATTATTTATTCCACACCTTGAGAATCACAATCCAAGGACAATCCAAGATAAACTTGCATCAAATGCACGAAATCCCACAGCCTTTCAAGTTTTCTTTGTAAGTCATTGGGAGATAATTTTGTTTGGGGAACTGAGGATGACTCTCGAGTTCATAACTGGTAATCAGAGGATTTCAGAAGAACGTGGTGACTCTTACCAAGAGGCTGATGACACAAGCATGAAGAGTGCTGAGGGAGGGAAAGAGCAGGTTCCCTAAGGTATTTTAGCATTCTAGTCACAAGCGTATTTCAATGTGCTTTGCATACTCCAAGATCTCCTATGCATAGTCAGGATTGAGCCAGCCAGGGGAAAACTTGGCTTTTACACCAGTGACAGCTGTACCAGAAATGCCCTGCCTTGCATTTTAAGATCTACTTGGCAATTTTGTACTCATGTTTCTGAGGTTGAAAGATCTTTCAATTTTATTATGAAATTGATATAAAGATGGTATTTTTGACAAGGAAATGAAGATAAGCAGTATCTGATAAGCAAGAGGTTTGTGAAACACAGCTGTTGTGTCATGTTTGTCCCAAATGGGAGGATTTGTTTTCACATCTGTAGGCAAACATAAAAGACAGAAGGTGTTAGGAAAAGGGCAGTTTCCTCTGAGAGGACACAAATCACCACTCACAGTGATTCTAAAAGACTGAATAATACTTCAAAAAAAGTTTTCAAATAGTGCTTTTAATGTATATGTGATGTATAAAAGCACTTTGAAAATATGCTTCTTCTTATGTAGTGCTTAAGTTCTAAGAAGTCATCCCTATAGTCTAATATGATTTAACCAACCGGCTTTAACCAACAGACTAAAAAATCTTAGTTCAAGTCTGTGAGTCAGATTAATATTGCAAGAGAATGGTCTCCCCTTCCAGGAGTTTACCTGACTGTACCCTGGATGGAGGTTGCCCCAGATCCCTGTCTCCAGACCTCATCCTGACCTCACTTGCTGACTTGAGGCTGTGGCTCCTAGCTGAGACCCCGCCTGGCCTGCCTTGCCCTGGTCCTTAGCCCTGGCTTTTGTGGGGAGCCTGGCCTGCGGTCTGCATGCAGCTCTGTCCCCATGGCTGCCCACAGTCCCAGTTTAACCTCCAAACCCTTCAGGGAACTGTAGTTGATACCTAGGTGCAGGTTCTAACAAATATGAGATCTTATAAAGAAGTTGGTCGAATACGTACTCATTTCAGAATACCTGTTTCTCAATGCAAGAAGTAAAATGTTTTTCAAATGTGGCCAAATCCAATAGACTGGAACAGTTGAAAAGGAAATTTCCTTATCCCTCATAAATTATGCACAATTTAAAGGCCGTTGTGTAGTTTAAATTGTAGTGCTTTCATGCAGGAAAATTTTAAAGACAAATATAAAAGGTAAAAAGACTTTATTCAAGTTTACTCCAGAAGTGTCTGCTTCTGTCTCTGTTTTAGTTTGGAGAGCTCATGTCAGTTTTCTGATTCGAATTAGGCACAGTAGTGTTTACATTTAATTTATGTTTATGTGGAACTTGGCCATTGAAAGCTGCAAAAGTACAGCTTCTACTGGAGATCTGCAATGAGTGAGTGCTTGTACTATTTTTAGAATTGGACCCTAAGCTAGATTTGATACGAACTCTCTTGTCTGCAGGTGCATGCAAATATATCTATCCAGATACAAAACACCAACAGGAACTATGACATAAACAGCTCCCAGCCTTTATTCCATATCTCTGCTAAGACAAGAATTTCACTTCCTAGGTACAGCATTCCCATGGAAATCAGTTTATGGATCCAGCAAAAATAACCTCTCTCTGCCAATTACAATGCTGTTTAGTTATATGGCTAAAAAATGTGTCAGGTCTAATTCCCTTCTATTTTAAGGCTCCTCTAAATAGAACCTTTAGAAGACTTACCAGGACAGCAAGCAGAACTGAGTTGTAGAACCTAAAAGATGAGTCAAGGCTAGGTCAGGACTCCTTCTCTTATTCAAAGGACACAATGGGGCAAGTGCTGGAGGAGGGACACCAGAAAATCAGAGGTGCTCATCAGCAGCTCATGGGAAATCTTTAGGAAAAGGCAATTCATGCAACCTCACCACTGTGCTCCACACATTGACTATGCCTTCAGGAACAGCAACCGAGTACTTGCCAGTGCTTTTCCAAAGACAAAGTAGGGGCAGGAAATTCTGCAAAAGCCATTACCCTATGTACTTGTGAGAAATGACACAACCCCTTAATATTTAACAGTAATTAATTTATTAATAATTAACAGATTGTGATTGTGATTGAGAAAACTCGGTGTTGACATCTGGTTCTAAACATTTGCTAGTTCCAATTATTGTGCCAATTACCAGCAAGCCTCTAAAGAACAGCGTTTCCAGGAGCTGCATTTTTCTTATGGCAGATGTAGAACCAGCTGATGTTACAACATGTCTCTTTTCACTTAAGCAATATCCAGTTCAGTCTGACCGCTCCCTGAAGTGCCATAAATTGTGGCACCTGTGTGCTCCAGCTTATTGGTAATCAAAATATCCACCTTAATCACAGCATTCTTTAAGCATTTGCCTCTAAATTTTCAAAACAGGGAATGTAATACAGCCTGCAGCACATTTCATAGATACCTAGTCCACTAGGAGGATTTATGGGGACTTTATGTGGTGATGGCATTAAACATGAGCCATTCAAGCTAGGTCTGTGAGCTAGAGAACTGAGAGGATTTACTGAAGTCCACCATGAAAAAGGGAGAGAATGAAGATTAACACTGGATTCAATACAAAGGATGCCTCTCTCTTTTGTGCTCTGGGAGATCATACAGTGAATTTAGCAGCTTGGTTCTTATGAAACTTTAGGCATCGCATGCTGTAATGTCTCTGTATTGCTTGAAAATACATTCTTGGATATTTTGGACTTTCAGCATATTCCAGATGTAGAATTAGTAGTGGTATATCTGTATGTCTGAGAATAATGACTGTTTGAGCAACTAGAAAATGTCAAGATAGATAATTATTCATTGATAAAAGTGCAAAAATCTGCAATGGGTGCTATTCATATGATATTGTTTAGCCATTTATAGAGCTGGCTTAATAAAGGACTGTGAATAAGCAATGCAAAAAAAAGCCAAAATTTACAATAGATATTTTCCCTAGCTGTAAATAGAATTTGGATCTAAATCATTGCCACAGAATGCAACATGAATACTGAAAATGAAGGGCTCGTTTATATCCACTGCCCTGATTTTATCACTTGAGTACTCTAGAAAAAGGACTGAATATACTAAAGAAGCAGGTGATAGGTATCTGAGGAGAAGTTTGAGATGGACTTTATAAGTTTATATTTCTGACTATAATCCTTGCTTCACTACAGTCACCTCTCTGCCACCACAGGTACTATATTTTTCGTTTTATTGTGCCTCAGGTACTATAATTATGTTTCTGAATGGACCCAAAGCTGCCCTTTTCTTTTTGAAACAAAAGCTTTCATTGCCTGAGAAGAAGAAAAAGAAGTCTTCCATCCTCACAAATAGACTCTGTCAGCCATTCTTGGTATAATTAATGAATTAAAATATTGGTAGGTCCAAGTAAATACAAAAGAAAAAGAACTATCATGCTGGATAACTTCTATGTAATTTATTCAGGGTGCCTAATGAGAAACTTTCAGGCTTCATCATCCTTCCAGGTCCCAGGACCATTAATGCATTTTGTTCCAAGTACTGTGATTCTAATGCCTGCAGAAACAGTGTTGTGCTGCCTTACAGTGTCAATGCCTGAACCTTCTTTGTGGGCAGGCACACAGACACTAAAAGAGACTCTTCTTCATGTTAACTAGCTCTTACTGTGCTGCAGTCCCTCAGACTTACAGTGGAAGTGCCTAGCTGAGAAGAAAAAGCAAAGGGCATCACAGAGTCACAGCATGGGGTTTCTCATCCTTGTTCATCTTAATTTTTTTCTAAGATTTTTAGATTTTCTATTTCCAAGAGGATGCATAAAAATTTAGCCATCAGTTGTTAGCTATTCCGGGATGGTACTTCCACATCCTCTCTTACTGTAGCTCTTCCAGTTCAATATTATTAATCAAAGAGGAACCTGAATTTTGTTATCCCACAGTCCTGGGGGACCATGACCTTAATATTACCCTGAGATTCAGCTATTTGTGACCAAGAATTCAAGGTCCAACTCCAATACAATCCATATGCATAACCTTGGCTCTGACTTCTGAGGGAATCCTGGAGGCCATCTCTAGCCATGAGGATGACAAGGTGATCAGGCATAGTCTGCATGGATTCTCTAAAGGTAAATCATGCTTGACCAACCTGATCACCTACTATGATGAAACAACTACCTGGATGGATGAGGGAAAAGCAGTGGATATTGTCAACCTCGACTTCAGTAATGCTTCCAGCACTTACCTATCACAATATCCTCAGGCAAAGTCAGGAAGTGTGGACTGAGTGAGCTGACAGTGAGGTGGATTGAGAACTGGCTGAGCAGCAAATCCCAGAAAGGTAGTAATCAGTGGCACAAAGTCTAACTGGATGCCTGTCACTAAGAGAGTCCCTCAAGGTTCAATACTGGGTCCAGTCTTGTTTAATTTATTCACCAATGACTTGGATGAAGGGGCAGGTGCCTTCTCAGCAAGCTCACTGACAACACGTAGCTGGGAGGAGTGGCCGATACCCCAGAGTGCTCTGAGCCCTTCAGAAGGACCTGGACAGGTCGGAGAGATGGGCAGAGAAGAACCATCTGAAATTCAACAAAGGCAAATGCACGGTCCTGCACCTGGGGAAGAATAACCCCATGCACCAGCACAGGCTGGAGGCTGACCTGCTGGAAAGCAGCTCTGTGGAGAAGGACCTGTGGACCTGTCCTGGGGTGATGTTACCAGGCTTCGTTATTCCTTAACCATCTGTTTAATGCCCACAGATACGGTATCTTTAAGATGGACCCAGGGGGGCGGGGTCGGAGCCGCGGGACCCGGGTTTGGGTCGGTTCAACGGAAGGGGGTCCAACAGCTCCGGGGCTCCAACGGTCTCGGCCGGGCTCGGGAGAGGGTGTACCGGGGGCGCTGCCCTGCTTCTTGGTGGTTTTCTTGGTTTTTGGTCCCACTAGCTGAGAAAAAGGTTTTGTTGGGTTTTATTGCCTTCCCTTCCCCCGGCCTCCCTGCCTTTCTCTCCTTCTCTCCAGTCCAGGGAGCCTGCGGGGCACTGACACACAAGCTGTCCCTGAGCCAGCAGTGTGTCCTGAGGGCCAGGAAGGCCAGTGGTGTCCTGGGGAGTGTTAGGAAGAACATTGGCAGCAGGTCGAGGGAGAGGATCCTGCCCTCTACTCAGTCCTGGTGAGGCCACATCTGGAGTGCTGTGTCCACTTCTGGGCTCCTGGAGCAGATCCAGTGGAGGGCAAAAAAGATGAGTAAGGGGCTGGAGCATCTCTCTTACTGAGGGATTACTAAAGGCTGAGGGAGCTGGGCCTGTTCAGCCTCCAGAAGAAATAGCTGAGGGGGAACCTCATCAATGTCTATCAGTGTCTGAAGGGAGGCTGTCAAAAGGATGGAGCTGGGCTTTTCTTGGTGGCAAGAAGCAATGGGCAGAAACTGATGCACAGAAAGTTCCACCTGAATATGAAGAAGAACTTCTTTACTGTGCAGGTGACTGAGCACAGGAACAGATTGCACAGAGAGGCTNTCGGAGCCGCGGGACCCGGGTTTGGGTCGGTTCAACGGAAGGGGGTCCAACAGCTCCGGGGCTCCAACGGTCTCGGCCGGGCTCGGGAGAGGGTGTACCGGGGGCGCTGCCCTGCTTCTTGGTGGTTTTCTTGGTTTTTGGTCCCACTAGCTGAGAAAAAGGTTTTGTTGGGTTTTATTGCCTTCCCTTCCCCCGGCCTCCCTGCCTTTCTCTCCTTCTCTCCAGTCCAGGGAGCCTGCGGGGCACTGACACACAAGCTGTCCCTGAGCCAGCAGTGTGTCCTGAGGGCCAGGAAGGCCAGTGGTGTCCTGGGGAGTGTTAGGAAGAACATTGGCAGCAGGTCGAGGGAGAGGATCCTGCCCTCTACTCAGTCCTGGTGAGGCCACATCTGGAGTGCTGTGTCCACTTCTGGGCTCCTGGAGCAGATCCAGTGGAGGGCAAAAAAGATGAGTAAGGGGCTGGAGCATCTCTCTTACTGAGGGATTACTAAAGGCTGAGGGAGCTGGGCCTGTTCAGCCTCCAGAAGAAATAGCTGAGGGGGAACCTCATCAATGTCTATCAGTGTCTGAAGGGAGGCTGTCAAAAGGATGGAGCTGGGCTTTTCTTGGTGGCAAGAAGCAATGGGCAGAAACTGATGCACAGAAAGTTCCACCTGAATATGAAGAAGAACTTCTTTACTGTGCAGGTGACTGAGCACAGGAACAGATTGCACAGAGAGGCTGTGGAGTCTCCCTCACTGTAGATATTCAAGAGCCATCCAGATACAATAGTGCGCCGTGTGCTCTGGGATGACCCTGCTTGACCCTGTCTTCTCTTCCAGCTTTATTCATCCTGTGAGTCTGTGATTGCAATTCTGTGATTGTGATTGTGAAGTGAGGGAGTAAGAAAGGCTATGGAGTGATGCCACGCACAACAAAAAAAGGCAGAAAGGTGTGCAGTTGTTGAGACTGGGCTCATTGGCAGGTCAAGGGTTCAGGAGGAGAAACCCCAGCTTGGAAAGATAGATGTTTTCTGAAGAAAAAACATAGATTTGGAAGATAGCAAGTCAGTAGCATGGACGATTTGCTCTTGGGACCAGAGGAAGTCATATCTTCCCCAACTAACTAATGCCTACTGGTTTAGCAAAGATATTTTATTGTGGTGATGAGCTCATTAATTTTAGACATTTTTTGTGTTTATTGACAAATAAATAGCTGTTTTATATTTGACCTGATGTCTAACCTGCTTGCAAAATCTTTTGTACATGAAAAAAGTCTCTTAAATGAAGTGATGTAAAGTGATTTGATGGTCACACCTAAATCCTACCTGGGAAAGTCAGTGAGACTCTCTAACTTCCCTTCTATATTTAGCTTTGACAATAACTGAATGAGTATGTTGCCATTGTATGAAGTGGAGCAGTATTAAGTGGAAGACTTGAGCTTGAAGCTCTAGTTTGATTTAGGAAAGAAATTTGAAACCCATTCCCAGGGAAATGTACAAGCTGGCTCAACTCTCAAAGAAGTCTGTCTTGCTGTCTCTTGTGGACATATTTGCAAGAAAAGGGTCAGCTTCACAGGACCCCTGCTGGAGGAAGATGTGGAGAGAGCCAGTCAGACACTGCAGCCAAACATCTCATTCCTTAAGCATAAATATTTCCTTATTCATATGGCTTTGAGCATCTTTTTTGCATCCTTGGTACCTGCACTCCAAAGTACTTCTGAGGTTTTTTTTCTCTGGTCTGATAATTGTTGATATGTACGACTTGCCTTAAGCGTACAAGGAATATTTGTGTATTTTAAGTTACCAACATGATTAGAATCTTTACTAAATGAGAACTGCTCTATAATGTAGTTGTCATTAAATTAAAAGCATAATTTAACCCAACCAGTACAGGATCCTGCAAACTTACATGAGTTTAAGTGTTTACTTCATAGCTAACCTTTCCCTTAAAAACACTTAGTTTGTATGTCTTAACCCAAATACTGTTAAACACAAGGTTTCTTTTCTTTCCTTGTATTAAGGCACATTCACTGGTCTGAGTCACTGTATTTCTTATTTCAACGATGAACTGGATTTGACAGCCAACTTGCATTAAATCTCTAAAAATAGGATTGCATGATGAAAATGCTGTCAGATTCTTATCTGTAGTAACATTAGTGGGCACCACTTTAACCAGGAAAATTATTTTCAACTTATTTACTGAATAGGAGATCAGGTGACCATTTTTAATTCCTGTTAAAATATGCAGTCATGGATGGGTATGAGGCTCAAATGGCCTTTTAATAGGTTTATAATATGGTTATCTCTCTGAGCAGACTTAAGAATTGATCTCAAACACAAAATTTACATTAATTTTTTTAATGTTGAAGAAGCTGCTTGGAAGGACTTTTTTATTAGAGTTATAACTGTTGGGTTTATCTGGAGCACTTCTCAAGTTTTCATTATTGGATTTTAACTCATATAGCTAGACTTCATCTATATTGTAACCTTTCATTATCACTGTTACATTGACTTCTACAAGCCTTCAAGGCACAATTGACCTTTATACATGAAAGAGGCATTTCTTTTCTCTGTATTAAAAAGGTAATCCATATGTGTTATTAAATCATAATGACATTGATTGACCTTACATTCACAAAAGAAGAAAACACATCATCAAGATGGAACTATCTCTACCTTTTTCTTACTGTTTGTTCCATAGACCTGTTGTATGTCTGTTGTCATTGTATGCTTTTGTATGCAACATGGATCAAATCCTAATCTGGCATTTGGAAGAAAACAGCAGAGATGTTGTATTATGTCCTTGTATATTTTGAGAGGACCCTAACAAAAATGTAGAGAAAGAAAGTCTGATTTTTCACTCTTTATTTGATTAAAAATAAGTTGTTTGGTTGGGTGTTTTTTTTTCATTTAAAAATTACAGGTATATTAACAAACTGCAATTCAATTAAATTTGCATTAAAAATTCTTTTCATTTTTTTAAAATCATACATTCATTATAAATTACCAAAGTAAAACATATTCTTTTGACTGTCTTTATTATGTGTCGCACTTAATGTTTTTTGTATTAACTTCTGGTCAGTAATCAAATTTGATTATTAAGAAACACAATCTTGGTTACATGATAATTGGAAAACAGCTGCTAATAGTTTGTATATAGAAATATTCTTTTTCCTTGTGAAAACTTATGATAGTCATTAACTATGTGATAAGTGATCCTATGAGAAAATGATTTTTTTTTTCTCTACTTCCCCCTCCCCCTCTTTTTCTTATGTGTCTGGATTGCACTTTAGCTCCTTTCAACACTTCCAATTTGTAAAAAAAAGAAAGTATTCCTTTCTTCAAATTTTTCTTCCAGTTGATCTTTGTGAGAACTTAGGTGAGCCCCCAAAGCACGTGCAATTGCTTTTCAGTAATCAAGAGTGCATCAAGATCACTTTCTAACCTCAGTGTCTTGGCCAAGGCTTGGATGAATGCCAGGAAGGAGTACCACATACTTACCCTTTTCTGATACTTTTCCTCAAGCTACTGGTCTCTGTCAGAGACAGGAAATTGAGCAAAAAAGTCGTTGGATTGGAAGTTTTCCAGATATTTATCACTTGGCTGAATTTGCGTAAGTTTTCACAGGTTTGATAAAATTTCATGTCACAGTTATGAATTAAATCCTCTGACTGATGTCAGCTGCCACCTTGGAAGCGTGAGGTCAGCAGAGGCTTCCAGTAAGACTGCCAGGCTTCACGTAGGTAAAGCTGTATATTGCATCTGCTCTCACTATTAGAAATGACTGCATCTTTTCCCAGAAAAACTAATTGGACATAGGCATCACCCAGCATGAAAAATTTCCGAAGATGAGATCTCTGCGCCCTTTCCTTGTCTGTGGTGCAAAGTGAGCACAACAGTGCTAGTAGGAACAAGGGATGCCACTGACTCAAGGTGCTTACTGATTAGTCACACTTGTCAATACTGGATCTGGTCTCCCTTGGTGTTGTCTTCATCACAGACAACAGCATAGGCAACACAAAATCTTTCTTATATGAAATCTGAATTTATGTGGCCATGTCAGTTCAATTTTCTGAAACCATAGGGTCAGGTTGCACTCTTTGACATCTTCTGCCCCATGTAGGCTGCATCAGTTCGTCATCCACAGCTCCTGGCAGAGCAGGTGCTGTATATCTGTGCCTTTCCCTAACTGAACAGAGAAGCCTAGGACCAAGTGCTGGACCATTTGGACACAATATCATATCAGCTATTCCTTGTGTCCTAGAAAGAAAAGACAGCAGTTTTATGGAGGTCTGCCACTGCCTGAGGCTCAAGTACTCCAGTTTGGCCCATCTGGACTTGGGGGTATATATGATATATATATGTCCCATTTTGGGCCAAAGTCAAGGAAACGTCCGAAAGGAACGTCTTCCCAAAGGAAGGCAGGGTATAGCCGCCCCTCTCCCATCAGGTTCGGGAAAGAAAATACTCCTCGGAGGAATGTGAAAAGGAAGAAAAAGAACTATTTGTTTAACAAACACACAGAAAAATA
>VZTH01013988.1:0-122406 GCA_013397815.1 Aleadryas rufinucha
TTTGTTTCCCTGAGAAACAAAGTAGCTCTCTAAAAATCATGAACTGTGAAAGCCTTTCTTAACCCTTTGATCTAAACCTGCTTATTTTGGCTCAAAAAGCTAATGAGACCAAATGTCCTCGGAAGCAATGTCAACAGTCACTGGCCATTGGCAAGCAATTTTTATTGTTGATGCTGTTTATTGTTCATTTTTGTTCTCTCATGTGAAAGTTTCCTGTTTCCCCAAGGTGCTGATCTTTCTAAACCTGAGAAAATACTCAACTAAGGATGCTGTTTGACCAGTTTCTTCAGCTGTATTTGCTGAGTACTAACTAGCATCTCTTAATTCAGCTTTACCTCAGAAGTATGACATAGCTCAGGGCAGGAAATGTGAGTCTGCAGTATCCTCTTCACTCTTCAATTTAATAAGACTTACTTGAATCCTGAAGGTTAAATTCTCAAAGCAAATTTTTCCAAGTAGATTTGGTAATGATTCTGTACACACAGTTGCAACTTCTCCCTTCCTTTCCCTGTCTGTTAAGAATATACCATATTGAACATCTAAGCAACAAGACTGAAAATGGAAATTGATAGGGATGTTAAATGGCTTAATGAGTTTAAATCAATACAGTCAAGCTTCCCAATTCTGTAAGTGGAATTACCGTGTAATTGTAATGGATTTACAATGTGATTGTAAGTGAACCCTCTTTGCAGGGCACACCATGCTACAGCCTTATCTTCTTTATCCCAATACCAGCGACAGAAGAACCTGCTTCACTTCATGCTAGTGATTATCCCACAGTATTCTGCCCTCCCCCCATTCCATTCACATCTTCAGGAAACAGTGCTAAATGCCATCGAGATATATCATTATGGTTTATCGGAAACAATTCTTTCTTAAACTTAATTTTTCAGGAGTTAATTCTCCTACTCATGACATTTTGTGTACTCGTCTGAGAAAAGGTATTCTAGTATCAGCAGCCAAGTAGTTTTCTATATTTTCATTCCATGCAAAACCTTTTCATTATCTGAGTTGTTCTTACTTCCTTCTATTAACCTTCTTCTGAGTATGTTTCAGACTTGTTATTTTAAAAGATAAGCAGAATTATGTTGGCCAGAAGACTGTTGATGAAATTTGATCAGTGCTCCTGTCTGTTGCATAAATAGAGCCACAATCCTGAATGATCAGTCAGAAGGCTTAGCTTTTAACTTATAAGTTCCAAGTTTGTCTGAATAAAACCCTGTTAATGCTTTACAAAGTGGTTTTTGCCAAAGTCTTATTTTTCATTTGCCAGCACAATGATTATCAGTATCAGCTTTTCCTAACCTTTTCCCCCAGACTTAGTCAGTCATTGAAACTGATATTTAAGAAAATGTGATAAAGTTGGCATTGGTTCTTACTAGATTAAAGGAATTTATTTGAAACATGCACTAAAAATCTTGGGATATAGCAAAGAATAATAACTTTACTGGAAGTACATTTATATACATTGGAACATTTTAGTTTGCCCAAACAAATATGTATTTCACAGTAGGACTTTGTTAGCAGTTTTAGTTTTGACTTTGGTTTCCTTGATATTCAGACCTTCAGGATTTACCTACCTTTTGTTTGAAACTTAGGAATGTGTATTATTTTTATTCTGTGGATTTATACTTCTTTGTTCTAAACTATCCTTTTCCCAACTGCACTCTCAGCATCTCCTACCGTACTGCCTTAAGGAAAAAGCTTCATTCTTCCTCTTCTGTGCCAAATTTCTTAAAATTTCTGGCTCCTGTAGATGAAAATAACACCTCTGACTTTAGAAGCACAACAAGGTAGGGTTCTCTCTTAAAGGCTGGAGGTAAAACCATGTTTTCAAAGATTTCTTTGTCTGAAGTATTTCAAATGCTTCTTGCACTTGCAAAACCTGACTTGTGCAATGGTTCGCTTGCGTGTATTGTGCATGTAATTGCTGTCAAAAGGATGAAGCTATCCCAGACTACTCTCCCATTAAGATTGCAGATCTTAGCCATTTTTGATGTTGCAATGGGCATGCAACTTCCATCTATGTACTTCTGTGATTATTCCTGACAAAGGAGAGTTTTCAGTTAAGAGAATATATGATTCATCCTAAGCAATGCCCATGTCCTCAAATTTGAAGGAGAGGATGACCTGTAAAATGGTCCCCACTGTTGCTGCCAGAGCTATCTGGATTTCATTTATCCCTTTCAGCTTCTACAAAGACTCATGTAACCGTTTAGCCAATGGCTAGAATAAAGCAATGAATAGTTTAGAGTTCTAACAGATGAAAGTTATTAGTGGGATTTTTAATAGGAAAACAGCATTGTTCTTCACTATTTAATTTTGTATTCTGAATAAAAACCTCTGTATGGCATGTGTGGATGACATCAAAGGAGTAATATCCAACGTTCTTGGATGCTGTTCCCAAGTTTGTTGCCTATTTCAGAGGTAGACTTGCTAAAACAGAAGTTAAAAGTTTTTCTCCCAGTCTGTGTTGGGAGGGAATATATTGCATACTCAGTGCACAGAAGGTTGAAAGTTTAGTTGGTGTTTACAAAGCTCCTTGATGTGTGCTGATAAAAGGCATATGCAAGTCTTTGTGTCTCCTAGGAATAATTGCTAGATTTTGTGGATGGCATGTAAATAGTGTAATGGTAAAGCTAAATTATTGTGTATGTATCTTTAATATGTTCTGATTAATACACTGCTGCAAAGAAAACTGAAAATTAATTAAAACTGGAAAGAGTAGACTGTACAAAGCTGCCAGCCCCTGTTTGTGAACCTCAGTGCTGTTTGCAGCCATGTATAAACCTCTGCCACAAAGCAAATTTCACCTTCCTGACACTGAGAGCTTGCCCCAGCATGTGCACAGCACACTGCACTCCCAAGGCAGTGGCTCCTGTGTTCACTGAAGGCTGTGTCACCGTTCCTGGCAGATCCAGGTGACCTACTCACAAACTGTTCTGTGTTCTGCCCTTTTAGCGACTACGAATCCAAGCACGGCCAGCAGGCCCTTGATGCAGACAGCCCCGTAAGGACTCGAAGGCATTCCTGGAGGCAGCAGATATTCCTGCGAGTGGCCACCCCTCAGAAAGCGTGTGATTCTCCCGGCCGATACGATGGTAAAGTCTGCGTTTGTTTGCTTCCATGAGCTTATTCGTGCATGTTGTGCGTGAAGTGTAAATCATTGTGTCTGCCAAGGGGACACACTTGCCTGGACTTCTGTTTGTACTGTCATTGCATACTGTCATTTACCACCTACTTTTTGATAATACCCAGCTCATTAGTTGTTGAGATTTTACTTTTCAGCTTCATATGTAACATTGTTCCTGCTGTTTCATGTTAACTAGTGTGCAGGTTTGAAAGCAAACCAGTGACTCCAAGTCAGAAATACAATTTAATAGGGAAANCCAGAGAAGAAATTATTTTTATATGTACTATTTTAATGAGTTCTGGGGTAAAAATGCGTCACCAAGTATTGCGCTGAAGAAAAGATGATGCTTCTATTTCATCTTTCCTTGCTGGAGTATAGAACTACAGACTAGAAAACTCCAGGTGTACCAGCAGGCATTAAATTTCTTTTATGATTTCAGTTAAGTTCTGTAGTGCATACTTTGTCCTCATGTATGCTGCTCCAGTCTGTGACATTTGCCACTTGAGTCATAATTATCCACTGTTCCCATAATTATTTTGTGAAATTCTGTAGAGCTGAAGAACCACAGACTAGAAGAAAATCACTGCACATAAGCATGCAGGTGCATCATTTTGGGTATTCACTTTATGTAAGCCAGATAGTACAGCACATGCTGGGGCCAAGAATGCCTGAGAAAATCCTCTGGCTCGCTAAAGTTTGAATTTCACAGCATGAGCTTTGTAAGCTGTAACTTCTGACTTACTGCTAAGGCCATTGTATAAGAAATAAGAAAAAGTGTAAGGAAACAGAAGGAACAGTACCTTATAGTAAATGTAGTAAAAAGTAACCATCCTAGTGTCACTGAGATGCTTTTCTTGCATCTTAAAGTGAGACCTTGATTAACTGGAGTAGGCATATAACAGAAGTGTTTCTGTCATTAATGCACTGCTTGCAATGTAATTTGACTGACAGTTAGGTAAGCTGCATACGGGCACAGATGCCTCTCAAATTTAGTGTACTTCAAAGTGAAGTGATCTCAGGAGCATGTTGTGTAAACATACGTGTGAAATGCTCTGTTGTACTTAAAGGCATGTGAAAGGCTGTTCTACAAAACTACTGTTTTTACAGGTTTCATGCATCTCTCTGCATCTGGAGATAGTCTTACTTGGTTTTGAAAGTCACAAAACCTTCCTGTATTAAATAGGAAAATAAAATCCACCTAAATTGCCTACCCAAGCATTTCCTCTGAGACATAATAGCTGCAAGATACAATCTTAACAACCTACAGCTGGGTAAGCAGAATAGTTGGAGAAACAAGTGTGGCCAAAATGGAAAACAGGATGTGCTATTAATAGGAGCAGCAGTTTAAAATATTTGGCCTTTTTTCTTCATTCATTTTCTTTTTTTGTATTTGTTTCACTGTACATAATTTATGAACAGAAGAAAACTCAGAGTCAGCGTGGGTTTTTTAAAATATTTAAAACAAGTACTGGGTTTTTCTGTTTGGACTTTTATGCATCTCCTGGAACATTTCTGGCAGTGAAGGATACTCACTTGTTATCCAGTCTCTATACCCTTAAAGAGAGCCGCTGTGCAGCTAGTCTTACGTTGGACTCACCACCACAGTTAACTAAGTAACCCCTCTAGTTCCAAAGTAAATGTGATAAAAGTAAATACCTATCATTCATCATCTTGTTTTTCTTTTGTGTTCTGTCTTTTTTTTAAAAAGTCTTTCTCACTCTTTTGAGACTGATTTCCTTTAATTTGTACAAACAGCTGATGTATCACCAAAAGATCAATGTCAGCCAAATTGGACAGAGGGAAAAGAAGGTTTTAAAGATAACATGGTTTGTCATGTTCTGCAAAAGTAAGCATGAAGGGAGGGAAATAAGGAAACATCTGTGATTTATGAGTTTCCCTTTATAGACTCAGACTCCACTGACCAATTTCTCCCTTCAGGTGTTAGTGGCCAATGCCTTACTCCAGGGTACTCTGCAGGAGAGGAGTAAGGAAAAAAGCTGGGGAAGGGGTGTGTTTAAAAGCTAGTAAGTCAGTCAGCCAAGAGACCCAGATCTCTGTGACTCAGAGATGATACAGTTTTTCAAGTTTAGCCTACTCTGCTTTATTAACATTTGTATTAAAGGTAAAATCCACCAGGGTGCCTGAACTGTGCATTGCTTTGACCACGTGTGGGCAGGCATTGTCAACAAAATGAAACTGCTCTGTGGCTGTAATTTCTCTGGGTTGTAATAAGTAAATTGCACAGAAGAATGTACAAGCTGTCACAAGAACCAGAGAAACTTTAAGCTTTATATTCACAGAAAAACCTAGGCTCTGACATCTGTGATTATGTTTGTATAGGCAGGTGGTGAGCTGAATCTCAAGACACATCATGTTCATTGCTGCTCTCTGCGTGGTTAACACAGCAGGATATGAAGGTGTATTTACTAAAAGTGAAAAAAAAAAAAAAAAGAAACCCCAGACTACTGGTACATAGCTTTTGCAGAAATTTTGATCTTACTCTTTTGAGGTACTGAACTTGATAAAACTCTAATACCCTGAGCTTCCACATGAAGCTTGAAAGGCTTAAACAGCACCGAGTCCCACTGTCTTGCACTTCTGAATCCTTTAATTCTTTAGGAAGTGCTCATAAATAGTTTGAGTTAAAACTTCATTTTCTGTAGCTCAAGTGGAGCAAAATGGTTGCTAGCTGTGCTTTGGGGGTTGCAGCATGAATTGCCAGGCAGAGAGCAGTTTGTTTTGCAGACACTATTGTTTAAAAGCAATGATTTACTATACATAAAGGAAGGTATTCAGTCCTAAATCAGTAGAAGAAAAATACTGCAAATAGATACGGTGGAAAGCCATTTTTTCTTGCCAGTTGAGATTCCTGCCTTGCCTGATGATTGGACTAATGTAGCCATGCTCAGCAAGGCAAGCACGCTGAGATAACACGAAGCCTTGTAGAGAAACCACTACTTTTGGTTGCTGTGGAAGCAGTGTCCCACGTACATACCGTTTTCCAGCCACCTCCTGCTTGTTGGTGCTGCCACTTTCCCTTTCCTGCACTATTTTCCCCTGCTTCTGTACATAACTTTACCATGAAGCACATCAGAGAACTATTACGGAATTTTCTGTCTGGCAGGAGAGCCAGGTGATCGCTGGTGAGCCTGAAGATGAGGCTGATCTCCAGTTTGAAGTTCTTCTAGAAAGGATTTTCTGCATACCCCTGCAGAAATGATCTGTAGAGACTTTTAATACTTTACGGCTGGTAGCTGGAGGATGGAGTGTTGAATTATGCTAGTTCCATTGTAGCAAGCTACAGTTCAAATTATCCAGCCTCAACTCCTGCTGTTAGCAGCTTCCCCTGGAATGGTTGTGACGCTGCAAGTGGTGTGGAGCACCAGGGGGCAGCGTTTCTCTCCCTGGCACCTTCAGACACAGTGTCTCATCCTCAGATACTTTCGTTTATTTGTGGGAGTGTAATGAGTGTTGAATCCTGCAAAGTGGAGAGATGGAAAAAGGGAAGCAGAGTCTCCTTACAAAATGGATCACACTTTGATCTGTTACAATACTATATTTATTTTGAAAGAAGGTTTTTATTTTTCTAAAGCTCTGTCTCTCCTACTCACTGTCTTAAACATTATAAGTAATAAATGTGTTTCCTCAGTTATTTGATTTTTACCTTTATACCTCCCCACCCTACTTGCAGGCAGATGTTCCTACTTCTGTAGCATCACTCAAGAGCCACTTTTTTTGCCTATGCAAATGGTCTAGGACTCTTTAGTTCTCTGTTCAGTGGTAAAAAGGTGAAAAGAACAACAACTCAGTGATAATTTTAAACCAGATGAAGTATGGACACACTCAAAGGCCTTAATTTTCAGTTGGGTCAGTTTTCTAGTCCCACCCACAGTATTACACAAGCAATAGAGCAGGCAGGGACAGGTGTCTGGAAGGTGAGGGTGGGTGCCCTTAACCTGCTCAGGAGCAGAACATCCTTAAATCAGTGCAGACTGATCATGAAACTTCACCTTGCACTGCAGTGCAACAAGATATTCACATACATTTATTCAGCATCTTCAAATCTCTGTGCAGCGGACAATTTTCACTACAGTTTTCACATACTGACTGTTCAGAATTGGTCATAGTAGGAGAACTGTTTTGCAGATTGTCAGAAACTCCCAGCACAGTCAAGTCAATTGCTGGATTTAAGGGGGATGTGAATAGTTTTTGAAGGAAATAGTGGGAAAACAGTGGTGCTTGTTGGAGCTTTCTTGCTGAGGGAGCTGTTTTGGAAGTAGACAACAAGATTTTTGTAACAGCTGTGTCAGTTTTAGGTTGGAGAATGGGTGATTTTTTTTAAGGTGGGCAGTGTGTGATGAAGTTACCTGTTGAACAGGGAAAGAAATTGAAATTCAGAGGAGTGAGATGCTCGATATCACTTTGAAGTACTCAGCAAATAAATTCAGATAAAAAAATCAACTACATTTATTTTATAGCTTGACTTGCAGAAAAAAAAATGGTTTAGAAAGTACAAGTATCTCTGTACAGAAAAATGAACTTGATTCATTAATTAAAATTATTTGGGTTTCAGTTTCTGTCAGATAGAGGCAAACTGTTAAATCCTGAGTGGTGAAGAAAAGTTTGAATTTGAAGAACTGTTATTCTTGAAACCAGCTGTAGTTAACACCTACCCATCTCTTTATGTGCTTTGTGGTGTGGACTATATCTCTTGATTATTTAAGCAATTTTTTTAAAAATCATTTTGTAGTAGCATTGCAAATACTATAAACTGTTGCTTTAGCATGCTGTGCTTAGAATGTTTATGGGGTGCAAATTATTTGTAATGTGTTTGCCAATACTGTGTCAGTGACACAATTATTATTAATTAAAGCCAGTTGGTTGTAATTGATTACTCAGTTCTCCCCTTTCAGAGCAAATATGCGCTCTCAATCTTGATTTCCAGCACAGGAGTTTGGCTAGTAAGTAACCAGTAATGTTATTATTGAGCCTCCTCCCTATCAGCCCTTCCTTTCTACTTGAAATATTGGAGTTTCTCGTCAAAGATGAATCTTGTTGTCTTGGTTTTGATAGCTGAGGTTGGTTAGACTAAATACTTCTGAAATAACGTTTTTTAAATTTAGGCTTTTGGGTTGGTTTGTCATTTAAACCTTGTTTAATACTAAGGTGGATTGATTAGAAAAATATTTGATAAATTAAATTTTTCTTAGTAATTTACAAATGAAATATCCCTGTTCATATCACTTCCGGTCAGATATTGTCTGTTTTAATTACTACTGCAGTCATTCACCAGCTTTCCACATACAGACTTTCTTTAGTGTGGTCCCTGGTAGTAATATATCATGATGCTTCCTTCTTAATCTTTTGTACTTTGTTTTTTGTGTCATCATTCCACATAAGAGTTTTGCATAATGCATCTGTTGATCCTTTAGGAGTGTAGGGATACTCTGCACCTTAGGGTTGAAGCACTGCCATGTGAAGCCAACAGCCGAGTATAAATGAATGGATCAGCTGTACAAATTCCATCTCAGTCCATTGTTCCTACTGGCCTTGTCTTTTGTTGAGTATTATAAATGGTGGAAGCATAAGAGGAGTGCTTTTGACATACATATGGATGAGCCAGAATATTTGAGCAACATTTCCCTCTGGTTCATGAGCAGTATCATCTGCAATTCAGTGCCTTGCAGAAGTTCTCACAAGCCCAGGAAAGACGGTGGTTTTCCCAGTGAAGTGCAGTTTCTCAGGGAATGCTTGGGTTTGACCTACAAACTTGTAAAATTTCATTGTGCCGAAGAATAGTTCTGAAGTGTAGTCCAAGTTAGAACCTTAAATGGAAATTTACCATAAAATTATCATTGATCAAATATACTAATAGTTATCGAGTCAACTTGCCAAATCCTGAACCTTGGAGAATAGAAGTGCAGTAGGCTTCTTTGAGTAGCATGTGTGGAGGTAGAATTTTATATGGAAGCTGCAGGAAAGGAAGCAATATATTTGAAAGGAGTTAGGGTCAGGTCAAACGTGGAATAGGAGTCAACAAAAGCAGACTAAGTTGGCAGATGAACAGGGAAGCAGTCTTTCAGTGTGTGCTGAAGCATTCAGATCCTGTTTAAGTGCACTTACTAATCTCATAAAAGTTCTGAAGGCTGCACATTGCTTGTATTTTAACACTTGGCAGTTTGGTTCCGTGGAATGTGCGCTCCCAGTTACATGCAGTTGAATTGCTCTACTGTTTGCTTTTTCTGCTATCCTCCAAAGCCCTTGTGCATAACAATGGAATACTCAGTGCCTTGTTACAGTATTTCTGCTCTTGTCTGTTCTGGATCTGGAAGCTGGGTGGCATGTCTCTCCATCACCTTGTATGTTCATGGACAGGGGTTAGTGCTGACTTACCAAATGTCTGAGGTTTTTATTTTGCTTTGAGGGATTACCTTCACGTTCCGCCTTCCTCCCTCCCTTACCAGCCACATAGCTGATGCAACCCTGCAGACTTCCGACAGGCCACCTGAGCAGTTAAACAGGTTCATTTTGTGTTCTGTAAATCCTGCCTCATGCCAGCGTGCAGACAGGAAGGAAGGCAGCTTTTGAATGTTGCACTTTATCAGAGTAGACTTTAGACTTTCTGTTAAATGTCCACAAATGATAAGAAGCAAAAGAAAAAATAGAAAAGGAGCTGCCGTTTGGAAGGAAAAATCAATCCTAGGACTCTTCACAGAAGCATTAGAGGTAGGGCTGATAATCATCATTGTTCAGCTTATAGAATTTTGTAACCTTTTAATTTTCTTTTATAGCCTTAAGCATTATTTCTTTTAATGAATACTGATTTTATCAGATTAGTCAGCAACAGATGGGAAATTTTCAGCCTAAATGGAAGCAGGACCATGGTCTTCAGTAATTAACACTTTGAAGCAGTTGAGGTGTTGCCATAGTTTGATCACTGGAGGACAAGAAGTGAGTAATGTCTCTGATAAACTTGTGAATTTGGTACTTGAAGACCAATCCCTAAAATTTGTCCTGAGGAAGTAGGATGTGTACATTAAGGACAGGAAGATTCTAGATGTTCAAGCAGTTCATTGTTGCTTTGGGAATGCAACATGTTTAATTCATTTCCTTGCATGTGTTTTGCCAGCCTGAGTTTTTTAGGGTTTAGGGCTATTTTTGCTAGTAGGTAGCCATAAACTGTATCTGTACACAGTCTATTATTTTCTAACATATTAGTGCATATATACATGCATAAAATCAGAATACACATCTGGCTCTAAAAGAGATGCATAAACCACTGAGAGGATGTGTAGAAGAGACTTGTTTCCCCCAAGATGTGTGTGCATTCTATATTGGATGCTATGAGAAGGGAATGTGAATGTAAGATGTGAATACACTACAGACAGTGCACAGTAGATAAGGGGTTTCCTATCTGGATCACTTTTACTTTTTTACACAGGTGTACAGTGACCACTTCTGTTGGTTCCTCTTCCTTATGGTGTCATTATTGTGTGCAGCCTTAGAGGAACTTAACTTCCCTTGAAGATTGTCCTTTTTATTTCTTTATTATTTTATTCAAGCAGATTAAGTGAATTCTATCAGCATTATCCTTAAGAGCATTTCCCTTTAAATATTTCTTAATATGCACTAAGGGAAATTGGGATCAAAGCTACTATATTTAGAAATTCTACATAAAAATGTACAGAACATTGTTGACAGTGTATCACGTGCATCCAAACCAACAATTGCATCAAAACCAGCAATCAAATAAAAATAATTTTCCTTTCATGGTCGATAAAAGTTGAGAATTACCGAGTGTGTGTACCTTCTCTGCCTGCTGACATTTGCCTGTATCTCTTTTATAATTGCAGATCTTAGCCCACTGAAGTCTTTCCATTTTTCTGTAAAGAAAAAAAAAATGTTTCCCAGTTTCCTTTAATGAATATAATACAGTCTCTTCATTGTATTGATACTTTTCATAACCCGCTGTATTTCTGAGTGCACCTGTTGGTTTTTTTACTTTCTTTGCAACAAATGGTGATTGCCATTGAAGTGTCAAATATTTGACCTTTGCTTAATTCTCATTCCCGTGATGTTCACTGTCCTTTCAAATGCTGGTAGATACCAGAAGTACGGGTATCCACACCTGTATCCAGAGTGCAACATTGTAAAGGTTTAAATTGTTCTGCTAGCTGAATATGTTACACTTATTTTTATATGTATATTTTAGCCCTAGACTTTAACTGTGGTGGCAAGCAAATAAATGTATAAGGAAATGGGTGGTATTTGGACCCACTTTACTTCTCTCTGACTCTTTGAGAGGAGAAGATTGACAGTGGCAAGACTTAGAAAAGCAGAAGTGAACAGCTGTGAACATTTCCATTCTTAGTCATCTGAGCTCATTTGTGCCAGTGCCTTCGAACAAACAAGAAAAGAATAGCTGCATATGAACTGTGTGAGTCAAAGTATAGTGACAGTCTGAGCAGAACCTGAAGGGGTGAAAACCTTCCTATTTTGTTAGTTTTGAAGAGATGACATGATATGTGTGTGTTTAATTAAAAATCTTTAACCCCATGCTAGGCAATAATAAAGAAGTGGACCACTGAGCTGCCATCAGAATAATTGCTTCAGGAATGCTCCTTCTGCAGGTGCTATTTGAAATAGCACACACAGATGTACTTGTCCTTGGCTGGCGAGGCTGTGAATGGATTTTGTTGCACTAACTTTAAAGCATTGTCTTGCATGTATAGGTCAGGGAGCCATTTCCTAGCCATTCCGGTTGGGTGAAGAAGTGCTGTTGCAATGGCCTTCCGTGTGGGATTTGGTAGGAAGAGATCGGTTGTTTTGACCATTTTTTAAAGTTGATGAATTGAGTAATTTTTCTTCTAGATACAGGTTATGTCAAAGATTACTGAGCCTCCAGAGAAGCTGTATAAAACAGTAAAATTAAGTGATACTACAGCAAGTATTAAGAAAACAAAGTATAACAGCTCGTGCTTCTTACATTGATTACTTGATTTAAAACAATATTATATACCCTTTCCCTAAAAATAAATGATTTCTCAATTTGCCTGAGATTTATTTAATATTCACTTTCTTCTGTAATGTCTTAGAATTGCCTTGCATGCTTGACGAAACGATATATTTTGTGGTAGGCCAGCTGGAGCCAAAAGAAAAAGTTCAGAAGGTTATGATATGGTTAAAAATGAGAAGTGAAAACAAACGTCTTAAGTGCCTGTCTCTCTTTCCGCCTATTTACTTTAAGAACTGGTAATCATCCCATTGTATGGCCTTAGGTGGTGGTGTGTTTGTGCAGCTAAGGGCGTGTGTTTTCTTTGTTAAACACGCTTTAGAGATTACTCTTCAAATTATGTGGGTGCTGTATTTGATTTTATCTGCTGTTTGAGTCATGCCACATTTCAGCTGTAGGTTATGTTTTTGGAATTTCTCAAACTTGCCTTTTCCTTTCAGTTCTCCGCGTGTCAAGTTGTAATTAGCAAGATGTGGTCTTGGTGTGTGGTACAATGTTTTTACCAGGTTATAGAAGAAATTATTGTAGGCTTTAGCACGTATGATTCTTATTGTGAAGCAGCTTGTAAGTGTGCTTGAAACTGTCGCTTGGGAAACCTTGCTTGGTATTGCTACCTCTTATCTATCTATCTATCTATCTAGATAAGATAGATAGATGAGTTAATGTATATATGTAGATGTGTGTGTGTATATATATGTGTAGTCTTTCCAACTGTGTCCCTTCATTTCCCTGTTCATGACATCCAAGTAGGTAACAACAGTTTCTCTTTTTAAAAGATTACTGTGAATTGGGAGATCTTCCCCCCAGATCCCCATTGGAACCAGTGTGTGAAGATGGCCCCTTTGGGCCAGTGAAAGAAGAGAGGAAACGGACACCCCGTGAGCTTCGTGAGCTGTGGAAGAAAGCCATTATTCAGCAGATACTACTCCTCAGAATGGAGAAAGAAAACCAGAAGTTACAAGGTTGGTGAAGTTCTTGAGTACTACACCATACTGCAATACAAGTTCACCTCTTGGTTTCTCTGTGGCCTTGGCAGTGGACTGCACCAAGCCTTAATGAAACATTTTAGGAACATACAGGTAAATCAGATTAGCAACATCTCCCTCAGCACTCATTAGTGTAGGTGACAATGAATGATAATTTTTTTATTATTTCACCTTACTATTTGTTTACTTGATCTGAAGTGACGCTCTTAGGTTTACCATGGCTGAGGTTTTTTAGGCTTGTGTCTAGAAGATCTCACAAGGAATTCAGCATGATCAGTATCATGAACTGAATTCTTTTCTACATTCATATCCACAGGTCTTTGTCTAAGTATTGGTCATTGCAACGTTGTTTAGCCAGTCTTGAGGCTCAAAGGAAGTTCTTAAAGAGATGGTTGTGGACTTTGAACTATGGGTGCCTGCAGTAGTACCCACACTGTGCAGGCAAGGTTTCTGTAGAGTAGTAATGACTTAGATTAGTCCAAAGGGTGATGAGAAGAAACTTGAGAAACTGTAATTTGAAGTTATTCTTAACCACAATTTTTCTGTGAATGACTGAGCTGCAACAAATCCATTTTGGTGGCAATTTTTACACATAAAGAACAGCTGTACACAGAATCACAAGTGATTGCCTTTGAGAGCTGCTCATTTGAAGATATGAATGATGAGGACAGAAATGTTTATCTGGGTGATTTTAGATGTTCAGGAAGGGAGTAGGCACCTGAACCCTCAAAAGGGGAGGTACCTGGCATGAAAATGGCAATTCTTCTTTTTCTCATGTAAACTTGAGGAAGGATTGACTTCCAAGAAGTGTGTAGAGAGAGGGCCCAGTTGCGTGAAAAGGTCCAAACAAACTTGAAAAAACACCAAACTTGAAATCCTTCTTTAAACTCAGGCTAAGACATGTGGCTGGAAAGACAAAACTCCTCTCAGATATTGGATATGGCCTGCCAAAACACGTGGCCCACCTGTAGGCTGTTTGCACCTGGCAGTATAGCTCTCCTGTTTCAACCCTATCTGAAGAACAGCTGACACCCGAGTTTCCTAAGAACCCCACAGGTGACAAGCATGTTCCCAGCAATGTACTAGCTAATCCGGTAAAGTAAAATACGGCAATGGATACCAAATACACAGTGTCCTTGGCCAGAGGCTGAGACCATCTGGAGAAGAGGTACTGAGAGAAATGATTTATACAATCTCTTCAAGCTTAGAACAGTGCTGTTGTAAATGAACTTCTGTATCTTTTTTATGGCATTTAGAAATAAATTTTCTCTGTTTTGTATAGTTAATACTCCTGATATTTTTAAAATTTCTCTTGTATTCAAATTATCTGAATCTACAGCCTGCAGTCAAATTTTTGGCAAGTGCAGGTCATTAATATTCATACACATTTTAGCAAGTTTAACTAGGTGCTCCAGTTTTGTCTGCCCAAAAGAAAAAATTGCAAAACCATCACAGATACATTAAGATGAGCATGTCTAAAAAGCTAGTCAGTGAATGAATGAGGTGGGTGTTGGCAGAACTGAAGGCCCAGCTGGGCTGTTTGCCCTGAAGGGTGAGGAAGTTGTCCTCTGTAGCTGCTGCATGAAGAGCTCAGATGGTGAGACAATACTTGAAAACAACAGATGACTGTGCAGCAGCGAGCACAGCATCTTTACTAGTAGTGCTTATGTGTGACATTGGGGTTGGGTAGTGTCAGTATCTAAATAAAGCTTGTTGATAAAGGCATATTCTCACCTCAGTCCTCACATATCACATTTTTGCACATAGCATATGAAGACTGAATATAAAGCAGAAAAGTCTGAAAAGTTGCCAAGCACCAGAAAACATTTGTTTGCAGAAGATGAAATATTAAAAGATTTCTCTGAGTTTTTCACATAAGCTGAAATTTAAATGCCCTTTTTTTTTAAGTTATATTCATACAATACCATCTGTGGTTTGAGGTTTTTTAATATTCTGATTTATAAATATGTTAGTTTTGACCTGACAAAAATGTGAAGAAGTTGAAAAATAGTTTAGATAGACTGAATCACTTTCAGTGTGGAGACAGGCAGCTATAATTGTATTTCATGGATCTGTAGTGAATCACTGAATTAAAAATTAAATACTCTGAGATCTGAATCTTGAAAACACTTAGGTAATCTCTTAACTCACATGAATAACCTCATTGAATAAAGTCATTCGCATATGAAAGCAACTATGGGATGAGGAGGTACACTTCCCATATATAAACAGTTCTTTTCTTTCTCAGTTTTTAAAATCTAGAAGCTTGTGTAGTCAGCGGGAGTACAGGACAAGATAACCCTTTGTGGCTCTCAGAATTCAACAATCTAACAAACCTTAATTGCAGATACAGCTCTCAGAACAAATTGAGTGTAGTGTCTTGATAGTGTCATTATGCAATGTAAATTTCAGGCAATCTTTAACTGTTTAGTAAATTTATATAAAGGAGTTGAAAATACAAATAATAGAGAGTTAAATTATCAAAAGATAATATAATAACATTTTAACATAGATTGTCTCAAGACTGATATGGATAGGAGTGATTCTGTGAGTTCATACTGTGAAATCCTCAAAAGTAGCAGCAGGCTTATGATATATGGCAGAATGTCCTCAAGATAAGAGTATCTTGTTACTATTACAGTAATGCACCATCACAACAAAGAAGTACTGTAAATACATCATGGCAAAACAATAAAAAACATGGTCACTTCATGATACACTATTTCATAAACATAGTTTCAAATCGTGTTATTTGTAGGAGAATTACTTTTTAATTTTTGTTTAATGCTATAGAACCTTTCCAGACTTTTATGTATTTTGAACTTCTGCTCTGCTTATTTTTTGCAAGTAGAGAGCTGCTCTTGTCCTGGAACTAGGTGCATTGAGTACTCTGCCGCATTACAGCCTAGTTAAAAAATTGAAACCTATTTTTTTAATTTCTCCATAAATTCCCCACCACTTATGTCTCTCCTTAGTGCTCTCTTTTTAGCTTAGTCTTGGATTCCTTATAGCATTTTCTTTCATCATTTCATCCTTTTAGGAATAGATGACTGACATATTTGTATCTCATCTGAACTACACCTCTTTTTCTCCTCTTTATTTTTTCAGTTCTATTAACTGCACAAATCCATCCACTGGCACAAAACATGCTTTATTATTTAGTTTATATGATTATCATTAATAAATCTTGTTTTCCAGGCACATTATAGTACTAAAATGCCCCCACAGAAAAAAGAACTTTAAAGCTTTACCAAGACTCTCTTTGAAATTCTCACTCCACTTCTAAACTTTGGAATTACACTCAGCTGTGTATCAAAGATACACAGAAAATCGTTTTCATTTCTGCCATGGTTTTTTGAGGCTTTCCCAGCTATTGTTTAATTTTTTTTAATCCCTTATAGATAACACATAAGGACACAGTGCAATATTCTCATAAATTGTAATGTGGGAAAATCACCAGTACAACAGTGAATCTCTGCTCCAGGAGCTGTGATGATCTAAACTGTCATATTTAAGACTGAGTTATGCATTGACCTTTGTTCCAATTTATTCATTGGAGACTTCACACGAGTCGCACATACATATAGTGCTTATAGTCCTATTTCTGTTGAGGGCTCTGTAATTTTCTGTACTTGAACTTTCCTTTTTATGTCATCTGTGAATGATCACCTTTAAAGTAATTTTTTTACTTGTGGAGCTGTTTGCATAACAAATAGATGACTAAATTGGGTTTGTGTTTTTGTTTGCTGAAGGTGTTCTGCACTGAAGAGCTGGGAAAATGAAAATTCTTGTTATGAAAATCTTATTTCATTAGTCATCATCTCTCATGTTTCTTCATATTTAGGAGTTGATTAGCAGTAGGGAATTTAATTTAACTGGCCAAACATAATTAATATTGCATATAATATCTTTGAAGAACCAAACAAACCAATCCAACCCCCCAATCACAAATGTTTAAAAATGTGATGTTTCAGGTGAATTGCATGATGAAGTTGTAAGTTAAATTAATCCATTTTAAAAATAGTAAACAATATTAACTGCTACATTCATTATATCGCTTTTTAGCATCTGAAAACAATTTGCAGAACAGACGTCTGAAACTTGACTATGAAGAAATCACACCATGCTTAAAAGATGTAACTTTGATTTGGGAAAAAATGTTGAGTACACCTGGAAGGTCAAAGATTAAATTTGATTTGGAAAAAATACACTCTGCTGTTGCGCAAGGTAAACACAGTTTGGTTTTTTGAGTTGTTGAAATGCATGTAAATAGTATCAGAAAATGAATAGTAATAGGCCACTTAACCACTCCTTATAACCAGATTCTCTCTAGTGCTGTTCCTCAGGCTGCTGACTAAACAAGTAATAACTTTTGGTATGATGGTGGCTATGCAAATGCAAATACCAGTCCCTTTCAGTGGTAGCTGCAGTTGTATCACTGGAGCTATAGCATACATCTTTGAATAACATCTGCCCTTATAGGAGAGTTGTACACTACCTCAAAGTATTACAGTTGTTGCAATCTGATTTTATAGATTAAAAGTTCCAATTAAAGAAAAAAAACCTGGATAATGCCAATAAATGACTGGTGAATAACTGAAGAAGCCCTCTGCACTGTTTTCTGGAAATTCTCTGTTCCAGCCTGTGTTCTGTGTCTGTACACAAACAGTAGTCATGGGTATCTCTGCAGAACTGCCTTTTCTCTGAGTTCAAGAACACTTTGTCCCTGCAAACACCACTTACAGTCTTCCTCACAACTGCAGGGCTGAGCAACCACCCCTCTCTCCACTGCAGCAAAAGTAATATAACCTAAGGATGTTTTCTAAATGTTCTAAGAAATTGGGGTATTAATCAATGTTACATTTGCTATGGTTGGACCCAAAGGCCTTAGGCTGAGTGCTGTATGGAGCCGATGGTGAAGATGGCTACTCCAAGGAGCTTTTTACAGTTCTATACAAAGCTTTCCAACATGTACAGAAAGTGTCAAGATTTAACCACTGTCAGAAGTTTAATATTTTAAATATTACACCAGACTATGTGCAATTATACAAACAAGTTAAACCAAATTGCCCGTTTAAAATTACTGGATAAGTCTAGATTTCTAACAATATCAAATCCTAATATGTTTTGTTGTCTTTCCTTGTAAGTTGTATGCTTGATTAAGTCTTTTCTCCTATTGTTATTGTCCTCCATATGTTACATGTATACCAAAAGAAAAAACAGTCCTAAAACTTCAAGCCATAAGTTCAAACTGTAAAATCTGGTTCCAGTGCGTTATGGATTAGACAGAATGCTTCCCCAAGGGAAAGTGCATTGATTTCTTGTGTAAATGATTTAATAGTGAGTGGCAGTCTTGTGCTGAATTAATTATACTCTCAGAGCTTTACGTACAGCTTAAAAATGAAGGTTATAATTACTTATGTGAAATAGTTAAGTAACATCCTCCCTTTTTAAAGAGAAATAAATTCAAGCTTTAAAACATGTTTATGTGTACCAGTCATTAAGCAAGCCGATGGCAAAACTAGAAATACAATACTTGCCAGCTGATTATCTGCCTTGTGCTGTAGTCTCTATATCACATCTCATTTGTACCTATTTACATTTTTGGTATGCGTGCATCCCAAACATACTCATAACAACCGAGTCCATGCTATATTAGTGAAAAGTGTGAATTAGTTCTATTGCAGTGCTTTATTGTGTACTTTACATTGAAAAATGGGAGATAAACATATAACTTTTCAGAGACAAGTATTGCAGTTCTTGATGCCTCTTCTAGTGCTTCTCAGACTGGATGTATGCATTAACCTTAGGCAGTTCATGGTGTTTCTTTCTGCCTTAAATCTCTCCTGTTATGGTGCTGATGTCTTTTATTGGTTAAGGAAGTAAAAGCATTGTAGTTTAATCTACTTCTATGGTCCACTGGAGGTGGCCACTAGGGATCTGCCTGCCTGTGTAGCATACAGGGATCTTCAGTTCCTCAATCCTATTAGCTCAACTATAGCAGAACCCTCAGCAGGAGTACGAATTACTGGTTTAATTGCTTTCTCTGCTCAGGAGTACCACGTCACCACCGTGGGGAGATATGGAAATTTCTAGCAGAGCAGTACCATCTGAAACATCAGTTTCCAAGTAAACAACAACCAAAGGACACACCTTATAAAGAACTCCTAAAACAACTAACTTCCCAACAGCATGCAATTCTTATTGACCTAGGTAAGTACAGTAGTGGTCTGAAATTAAAACAAGGGGTTCATAATCTCTGTAAGATACTTAAAGAAGGTAACACACAAAAAGCCTTTCACTGTTTAATAATAGGTTGTTGGTAAGAACTGCTTTTAATCTAGTGTGAGAAACCAGGAGCTGATGTTTTTCCAAGAGGATCACAGCTTTTATGTGTGGGATAATCTCATATTGAATTCAGTATGCATTATGCTCTTCCCTAATAAAGGCAAAAAATCAATGTCTTCCAGAGCACAGCACTGGCAGTTCGGTTCTGAGGAGCTATGTGGGGCAATTTAAGAAGTCCATTATCATTACATTTGATTAAATGAATTTGCAATGAAAAACTCCATCAAAGGAAATTATGCACTGCAAGTAACCAAATGTCATGTGAAAGAATGATAAAAATTTGTGGGAAAAGTTGTACTTGGACTGATCTGAATGATTAATACCTATTACATTATTTTCTCTTACATCTTTTCCGTAAAGCAGTAGTACAGAATTATCCCATCATAATTCTGCTCTTTATAACTACTCAAACAGTATTTAAGCATTTTTCACTGCAAATGAATCTACCCCCTTTCTTGCCTGATGAGGAAGGATTACCTATACCTAGGGCTGTCTGGGAGCACCCATTTATTATTTTATCAAGAACTCAGTGTGCTGACTGTCTTCAGTGGGTACTAAACTGTGAGAAGATTTGTCAAATTTAGATGGTGACTTAAGCTTTAGATGATAAAGAGGGTATTTTCTCTGTTTTTGCAACACTTAGTAAAGTGAGTCAAAATACCAAAGCAGTGCATAGAAAATACACAGGAATCTGAAGGAACAGGTGTGTTTCTGCAGAAAGTGGCGTGACCGGAGGTGGAAAAGGGTGATGGTGGATGTCACCTTCACTTTCCCCTACTTGGCAGACCTGCCTGGTTTCGACTTGGCTCTGGGAAAGTAACACTCCAAGGAGCCTTAGTGCCAGCTGGGAATAGGCAGTGGCAATGTGTGCAAATTGTCTCCCTTCAGACTTTTCACACCAGACCTAGGAATTCCCCTGGACTGAGCAGTGCCAGACAACAATCTTTTGTTGTTTGTGTTTGAGAGAGACATTTACATACAGCCAGAGATCATTTTCTAGCAAATACCTATTGGTCCAGCATACCTGGTATTGGTAGCCCTAGCAATGAAGGGTGGGACACTGAAGTGGCTCAGTAAGAGGTGAACAGTTTTGTGCTGGGTTAATTAATTGAACAGCTTCAGCAGAGGAATGGTGCAGGGATGACTCCTGGACAGTAGGGAGCACAATCAGTCTGAGCTTGGTTGTCTCACATAGCAGACTGGGGCTTACTGGTTTGGCAAGCTGTTCATGTTTTCTGCCTGGTTCTGCACAGTAATACTTTCTCATCTTAGCCATGTGCTCTTCTTGTAGAAACAAATGACTGCATGTGTTGACAAACTGGTAACTTCATGGTGGTTTTCATGCAAGGTGTTGTTTTTGCCAGGGTGCTATTTGCCAGCCCATTAGCTGAGGGAGGGATTGGGCCCTGTCATAACCATAAGATGGATGGAGTAGGAAGCTGAAGACTTCCCAGTGATTCACATTGAAATAGAGCTGTGCTGCATGGTAACAGACAGCATAACTGGATAGGCAGCTAGAAGCAATTTACATGTTCTGCCTTGTGTTCCTTCAGGCTATCAGAAGCATTTTCTCTTAAATCTTTAAGAATCCTTCTGAAAGCATGCACTTATACCTTGAAAGAAAAAAACCTATGTTCTCACAACATGTGGTTGTAATACTTAAAAACCTTTCCCAAATTAGGCTAAATAGGTCTTGTTGACACAGTATGAGCCAAAGCTGTAATAGTATTGCTTGCACTTAGTTGAATTGATGCATCTTTAGATGTAAATAGTGCTTCCTGAGAATGAGGCCAGCAGCGTGCATGTGGATGCAGAGCTAAGGTACAGCAGCTGCTTTGCTGGTCTAGTTTACGTGTCACAGTGTAGGAAACCATCCATCACTGGGTGTTTGCTGAACATGGTAGTTTAATCTACTTCTATTTTATTAATTACAGGGTTTTTTCTGTTACATTTTAAAAAATAAAGTAGTAGGTGCTTACTTTCACATTCTGGGGCTCTAGAGGTGTTCAAGTTCATTTTGAGTCTCTTTTCAGCAGGGCCAGAGATCTTTGGTCCAAAATAAAAGCTAAAATTCTTAGTTAACTCAACCTCAGAGCACTCAGAAACACATCAGCTTGTGAATTTAGCAGTTCTTCTCCTTCCCCATTTACTAGTTTTTAGAACTTCTTTGCATTTTTATTCTTGCTGAGTTGGTAACTCTTTTTCGTGACTTACATGAAATGAGCTTTGCTGCCTGAGTGAGGCAGTGCAGGTCTGCCGTTAGACTGTGCTGTAGTAACTTGTCCTTCAAGCAAAGGAATGCAAGCTCCTTCTGATTTGAAAGCTAGAAATACTTCTTCTGTAACATTCAGCTCTGACACCCTGGCCAGAGAGACCTACTCAGGACTGAATGTCATGTCCCATGTGACAGGCTAGAGCAACTACCAGATGGCAGAAGGACTCTGCCCCAGGCTTTGTCTTGAAACAGGAGTTCTGATATTATCTGGCAACACAGCAGCATTCCAGGAGCTAAAGGGTGGGGTGGTATTTAACAAGTGGGCAACCAGAAAACAAGCTCCACTTAATACTAGAACAAAAGAGGTATTCAAATTTCAAAATACCTCTGTTGAGGTATTTCACAGAGGAAGTTTGATAGGGGGAGGGTTTTTTCCTAAGAGTGAAAAATTTGCCTTTGGAAGATTTTTTAAAAAAATCTGTAAAGGTTAAAGGTTAACTCTTTAGTGTCTTTATTCACAGAATGATAGAGTGGTTGAGATTGGAAAGGCACTCTTGAGATCATCTAGTCCAAGTAACACTTGCTCAAAGCAAGGTCTGCCCAGGCTGCCTAAGATCATGTTTGCTCAGATTCTGAATATGTCCATAGATGGAGACTTCACAACCTCCTTGGGCAGCCTGTGCCAGTGTCTATCCACCCTTACCATTAAAAAAAAAAAAAGGTGGGATTTACTGTTTTTCAATTTGTGCCCATTGTCTCTTGTTCTGTCAGTGAGCACTACTGGGAAGAGCCTGGTTCCTTCTTCTTCATTCCCTTCCACTGGGTATTTGTGCACACTGGTAACATCCCCATGAGCCTTTTCTTCTCCAGGCTGAACAGTCCCAGTTCTCTCAACCTCCCTTCATAGAAGCGATGCTCCAGTCCCTCCATCATCCTAGCGGCCCTTTGCTGGAGTCTCTCCAGTATGGCCATATCTCTTTTGTAGTGGGAACAGAGAACTAGACACAGCACTCCAGATGTGGCCTCACCAGTGCTGAGTAAAGGGGAAGGATCACCTGTCTCCAACTGCTGGCAGCACTCCTAATGCAGCCCAGGATACCATCAGCCTTCTTTGCTGCAAGGGCAAATTGCTGGCCCATGTTTGACCTGGTGACCACCAGGACCCTCGGGTCCTTTACTGCAAAGCTGCTTTCCAGATTGGTGGCAAATACTGGTGCATGGGTTTGTTCCCTCCAGGTGCAGGATTTTTGCTCTTAACTTTGTTGAACTTCATAAAGTTCCTGGCAGCTTATTTGGCCAGCCTGTTGAGGTCCCTCTGAATGGTAGCAAGTGTTATCTCTCACTCCTCCCAGTTTTATATCATCTTCAAACTTGCTGAGGGTGTGCTCTGCCCCACTGCCCAGGTCATTAGTGACCCTCCCTTATAAGAGATCAGCTAGAACAAAGACTCCAGGCACCCTGTCATCAGTGGCAACTGACAAGGGTTGGTCAGCATCAGCCTTACCAGCCAGCAGCAGTGCCCTCACATTTCCAGGAGTCCCCTGCTGACCCTGGACAAAGTCTCCGTATGCTCGTAGCTCAAGGAAACAAAGCCCAGAAATCACTGCATAAAGGGCTGTGTCTGTTGGCTGCCTCCATTAGCTGTGCTCTCATGTAATATGTATATAGCATATATCATAGCTAATATATAGCTACACAATTCTTGATATGGTACAGGCTGCAGGGAAAAAAAAAAGGCAAATTCAGTTTTTACTCACTGAATAAATATTGTGGGTCAAACTGATTGTGTAAGTTACCTGGTTGGACTGGTTTGTTTTTAGGACACCAAGTGCTGTATGAAAGCTTACACATAAGCCAGTCTGGGGTGGAAGCCATCATCTTGTTCTAGAACTGAAGAACTGGAAATGGCTCAGTTGTGCTCTTACAGCTCTACAACTAGTATAGTTTACCTTAGGCTGGGATTTATAGAGATGTGAGGAATAAAGTCCATTGCTACCAAGACAAAATTTTGTTCTGACATCTGACTCCCACTCTCCAAGCACTTGTCACTTGTGTTGGTGTTCATAGGCAGAACAACCAACCCCATGTAAAAGGGGATTTTTCTGTCATGTTGGTGAACTGGATCAGCACATGCAAAAGCCTGAGCTTCATGGTGCAGGAAAGGAGGAAGGACCCATAAGACTGCGAGGGACCAAGGCATGGAGGGATGTGACAAGAGATGCATTTACATGAAAAAGACAAAAGAAAAAGTAAAGGGAAGGGACCTCAGCCCAGGTAGATCAGATATTCTAAGTCTGTGCCTAGATCCTAACAGTTGTTTAAAAGCTAATACTTTTTAATCAAGAAAGAACTGGGTGACTCATCAAGCCACTGAATCAAGTCTGTCACTATTACAGACAACCAGGCCCAACAAGCACTTTAATAAACTGGTCAGGGGCCCGTCTTAAGAACCAGGTATTCAGCTGTTCCAAAAAACAGGTCATCCCCCCACCCCTGGCAGTTTCTAAATTAACTTTGCAATGACTGTAACAACACAGTGGTAGAGTATAAGAGTCAATTGCTTTGTATCGTTTACTTTCTTACGGTCTTCCTGTGGGTTGGCTCAAAATCTACCTCTCAAAAGAATCTACATTTTTGAAAGACTGTTTAATTTGACAGCGTGGCAAGGTTTTGTTGTTTATTTTTTAGTTTAAGTCGCTAACTTCAGCTGTTTTCACAGGGCGCACATTTCCAACACATCCGTACTTCTCAGCACAGCTGGGAGCTGGGCAGCTGTCACTCTACAATATTTTGAAGGCCTATTCACTTCTGGACCAGGAAGTAGGATATTGCCAGGGCCTTAGTTTTGTAGCAGGAGTTTTACTACTTCATATGAGTGAAGAAGATGCTTTTAAAATGCTGAAGTTTCTTATGTTTGACATGGGCCTGAGAAAACAATATCGTCCTGACATGACAATTTTACAGGTATGATTTCATTTTTTTAAGTAAAGGATGCTGCTGTTAAATAATAATAACGCAATACAGCTAGCATTGTCAAAACGTGAACTTAAATTGAGTTCTCAAAAATAGGGAAGGATAATCTAGGAAAAAAATACATCATCTTAAATGCACTATTTTCAAATCAAAACACTTCTAGGGAAACTACGGAAACCATAAATAAGAAGACTTCTGTTGTGTTCAAATGATCCTGCAAATGAGCCTGTTGTAGGCTCACAGGCGACCCATCCTGTGTCTTTTAGGTAGCTTCTGAGTATTTCTTGTTTCACACAATTTTATCCAAACATCAGTTGACAAATATCTGTTTCTGATAAGTATGAAGCATGGACTTTGCTATTATGAATGTCAAAACATGTTGATCTTTAGTCTGTTGTTCTTATTCCATGCAGATCCAGATGTACCAATTGTCTCGACTCCTTCATGACTACCATCGAGATCTCTATAACCACCTAGAGGAACATGAGATTGGCCCCAGCCTCTATGCTGCTCCCTGGTTTCTCACCATGTTTGCCTCCCAGTTTCCCCTTGGATTTGTATCCAGAGTGTTTGGTAATTCTTCATAAAACTTCTCTCTGTTCTTTCTCAAGTCTTATATTTGGAATCTTGTTATTAGGAACAGCATTACTATCCAACCTGTTTCAGACACCCAGGAGGAATATTTTGCTTACTGTGAACAGAAGAAAAACAACAGAGGTCATCCTATGGAGTGTGCAGTATTTCAGTAAAACTGGAAGAGAGAGGAGAAAAGTAAACAACAGTCCCTAATGTCTTGTCGTTCTTATTGTAACCCTGCCTTGTAACCACGTTTAGAGAGGATGTAAAACTTGATGCCATGAAGGCAGGCATTGTGTTATGACAATGACGCTTCAACACCAACAATTAGTTATTTTCAAGCTGAAAAGAGATACAACAAAGGCATCATCTGAGAAATATATCCATTTACTCCATTATCATCATTTCCAGCAGTGTGAGCAGAAAATTAGCTTGAGGGTTATGTTTTCAAACACACACAGAGATGGCCGTTGCAGTGTAATCATGGATTTACTGTGCAAAAATATAAGACATTTAAACTAATGTTTCTTATCCTGACAATTTTAGTTCCAAAAATGTTTGGAATCATGCAAGGTTTAGTTTCTAAAGTCACTTCTGTTGCCTATTTTTAGAATCTACAGAAGCTCCCTTTTTTAATGAAATTCCAATTAAGAATTTACCTTGATGCTATCTTCTGGATGTACATTTCACAGATGGTTTGGTGTTTGAGAAGATGCTTTGTTTCCTTTTCAGTTGTTTGTTTTTCAACTTTATTATGTGGTACTGGATTGTCCATAATGAGTGGGGTGGATTGGAGCTTTCTCCCCAGCTCTTCTCTTCTAATGAGAAGCCAGTTTCATTTTCCTTAGTCAGTCTCATTTGAGAGATTGCAATGAAGAAATTATTTATTAGCACATTAATATTGACACTTTCCTGACTTAAAAGCAATATGGTCCTGCCTACCAAAAATATGAAGCTCAAGAAGAACCAACAAGAATCCTGTCTGGTTTCTGTTTAAGGGCATGCTAAAAGTAATGCTAGAAAAATTCACAGTGAAAAGGATGGTGTGTAGAGTAGAGCTATATGTCCCATGATTAGCATCCAAACTCCAGGCAAAACAGCATGTTTTTTTCCTGGAAGAGTTCGAAGCGGGTTAATGTACATGAACAAGTATGTAGCTGACAGTAATAATCCGTAGGAATCGAATGAAATGCTGCATGGAAGTGTCAACATACTGAGTTTATAATCAGTTCATCTTTTTGTTATTCCTTATCTTTCATAGTATTGTACATGGTAAGAAGCGTCTTTGAATGGGACAGTTGACTGCAGTGAGGTTATAAAAGTGCCTTGTGTATCCAGTATGTTTGGATTTCTGCCTTAATACACAGATTAGTACTTTATCTGTCACTGGAGGATTGTAGGGCTTTAGAAAACAAAGACTTCACATTAGAATAGAAGGCACAGATACATGGTGTTCACACATCTGATTTTACATCAAGAAGAGAAAAGCATGTGTGATGCAAACTGTTGCCTCTTAAAAACCTCTGATGCTTTTTAGAGAGAAAGTTCAACGTGACCAACACTTGCAGTTTCTAATCTTTCAAAGTATTTAGTAATTTCCTTAAAACAGTATTTACTGGAGCTATGTAGGATGAGAACATTGGCCATTATCTTACATTAGAAAGTAAAATCTCATCCTCACCCATACTAAAGACTCTGAAACACAACTTTAAACAAAAAAGATTTGAGCTGTCATTCTGCCAGCAGCTGTCATTAGCAGCATGGCAAGCTAGGATCCAATCATTTTTGACCTATGCCTTCATGCACTTTTGCAGAACAGACGTATACAGATTTTCATTGCTCACTTATAAGAACCCTTGGGAGGGAAGAATGTTGATCCTGAAGTAACTGATTTATAGGTTACTAACAGTCTGAGATTGCACTGCTATTTTCTAACACGTTATCTCTGAACCCTTGGTATTTGAAACTAGCCCACTCCTATTTAATTATGCAATTGTTACAGAACATTCCTTTGGATTTCCATAGAGTGTGCTTTTTGCAGGCATCTAACAGGCAATATGTAAAAGAAGTGGGTTAGACTGTTCTATGAATCAAATAGCAAAACTCCTTTTAAGTTTTTATTTATCTGTCCAAACTTTCAACACTTCTCCTGAACAGGAACTGATGAAAGTACAGTGTTAAGAAAGATGCATTCTTTAGTATTCCTGCTTACTTATTAATAGAGGAGAATTGATAGAATAGTGTTTATTTTGTTTCAAGATTGTAGATAAAACTTAATTTTTTTTAATCCTATAGTCTGCCAGTCATGCTGACATTAATTTGGGTACCTTCACTGTATTGTTGTTGGCTGGGATCCCTCTTAACGTGAAGCATGGGGAGTGGATAACAAACAGGTCTTTGTTAAGTACTTGCTGTTTTGAATGAGAGAGAGAGATTTCAGCCATGTATTACCAGCTCACTCACACAGACATTCTTTAACAACTTTTAGGTCATCTTGAGTTAATCTGCATGTCATTATGGGGCAGGTGCTGAATCATAAAAACACATTCTTTTTAGCTCTGCTTTTTTCACTTTGTGTTTCCTAGCTGATCTCCAGTATTTCCTGTCCTAATATACAGCTTTCCCTATGAATCATTTTCCCATAGTTTTGAGTTTCAATAGAGAATTGAGGCAGATGCCTGCTCTGTTACCACTTTTTAATCATTTCTGCTATTGGAGTTCATGTTCAGCTCAACACAGAGCTGAAAAATATTACACCCTTTTGGGACAAATGGTGACAAAGTGTGAGATTTATGGTTCATTTTTACTTGTGCTTTTCTTCTTGGAGAGAGAGAGTGAAATGAGTTATGGCTTCAACATTGCAAGCTAGAGAGTGCAAGAGGGGAATTTAATTATGATACAAATTTGGAAATAGAGTTTGGTTTTACTAAGAAAGGCTGTTAGCAACTGTTTTCATAGGTTCTTCACTACATCAGAGATACCTGTAGTTTTGCTAGTCGTTGTTTCCCTTACAGCATGGTGGCCTTTTTCTATCTCTTTTCTTTACTCCTCTTTTTTTTTTCCTTTTTTTTTTAGTATCAAGACATACTTTTTTTTTGGTGTCACTGTGCTACTTTGTATGTGACTGATTTTTTTTGCGGCTGCATTCACAATACAAAGCAGGGAAAGAACAAGAGAGAAGCCCTTTCAAAATAAATTTATATTTAGGAAATATGATAAAAACCCACAGTATCTTCTGTTTCTTTTTCACCTCCATCAGTATTGTTTCATTTGTTAGATATTTCTGTCTGTAGCAACGTGAGTCCCTCAGTGAAACCAGGAGCAGATTCTGAATTATAGTAGCAGGAAAGTCAAATGCAGGGCAATGCCGTTTATACAGATTGGGTTTCTTGTCTGATGCCTTTATTGCAGACTTCTATTTCTTTACTTTATAAATACATAGGCACTTTGTAAAGCAAAAGAAAGGAAAGGACATGACATTGAAAGGTCACTCTATACTGTGGTTTCAGTGTGCTTGGTATGCCAGGTGCTGCCATTGCAGGGCAACCTGCAATATTTACACTTAAGCTGTACAACTAAGATTTCAGGGTACTTATTAATATAGTTATTAGCATATTAACAGAAGTGGTTGAGACACATACTAAAAATAAGCACATGCACCTGAAACTTGAGGCTACTGCAAAGTGTGCGTTTAGCCTCATGTGCTCAATGTTATATTGTGGTTTTGTGGCTTTCTCCACCAGATGAGAGAAGAACAGAAAGAATTTCAGGTCTTCAGTTGTGTCTTCAGGTGTAGGTTTTTTCCCTGTTGTATTATGATTTTTAAAGGGCATTTGGGTTAGATTTCTATTCAAATTTATATTCCTGTGAACATCAAAACAGCCCACTAAACTATTACATGCACAAAAAGTGGCAACACTGATAAACTTGACTACCTAGTTCATTGTAGACTTAGCTTAAACTTGGATTGCTATTTTTTTGTGAAAACTCACTAAACAAATTAGTAAGTGATTGTATTAGTCAAGTGTGCAATTCACAGTAATAATCTTGATACTATAAAACTTCTAAAGCCAAAAGCACATGTCCGGCACAGTGCATCTAACCTCCAGACCACTTCTACAAGAAGTTGTTGTCCTTGGACAATTTATTGTTTTAATTTTCTTGTCAAAAGATGTGTTTGCCTGATATAATCTGTTTTTTCCTTGTTTTCACAGATATGCTCTTTCTTCAAGGATCAGAAGCTATATTTAAGGTGGCTTTAAGCCTTTTGGGAAGCCACAAGCCCTTGATTCTGCAGCATGAGAATCTAGAAACTATTGTTGATTTTATTAAAAGCACTCTCCCCAACTTGGGTTTGGTACAGATGGAAAAGACCATTAGTCAGGTATGAAATAAACTGAACACATGAGAGGTATGTAAAGGAATGCTCTTGTTAACAAGTTCTCAACAGAAAAACTGGAACAGCTACTTCAAGCTGAAAACTCATTTGTAGTTTGGAAGATGTTGAAAACTTTTGGAAGCAGATGACTTGTAAGCTAAGATGACTTAGTAGCTTTGTATGGTATTGTAACCATTGGTTATTGTCACTTTATGAAGCCTTTAGTGAAAATTACTTTAATTTTTTTTTATTAAAGAGTCTTGCCTTCCAAGTCTCATTTCAGAAGCAAAAAGTGACTTACAAGAGCCTCACAAATGTTGACCTTACTTAGTGAAATTAGAAGCCTCCCTGCATTGACTCTGTCTCTACTGGCTTTTATGGTGCTGGCCCAGCATGTAACAACAGCACCTTTGTAATTCTGTCAGGAGTACTGTCTACTCCAGCAATTCTGGAGTACACGGGGCAGTGCAGACTCTTGCAGTGAGTGGTGACTCTAGACAGCAAAACTTAGAATCCTTGATACAATTTTTTTAAACAGCAGACAAGGAAAATGATGCAATATTGCTGAGTTAGCAGAATGCTCCAGATGATACCTATGGAATTTGAAAAAGATCACAAATTATTTCAGTTAAGGCTTGCCTGTGTAAAAACCCTAAATGTTGTTACACGGGACATCTAAACTGCTGCTGGCAAGTAGAAGATGGGCTTTAGCCAGTTTTTCTGAAGGCCTTTTGTGGTCCAGAACGTAGGGGCTGTACTGTGCAGAACTGCAGGTGTCGACAACCCCCCAAGGGCTGCCGGAGATCCGAGCCCATGGCTTGATGAAGAAAGCAGCAGCAGCACATGCTCTGCAGAGGGCTGGCAAGGGGCTCCCTCCAAGCCCTGGCAGCAAAGCTTCTGGGGGCACACACTCACATTAGGGCCAGAAAAATTGCTCCTAGTGCTTACTGTCAAAGGAAGGGGATGATAACTAAAAAGTCTGTGCAACGGGAAGGAAAGCAAGTAATTTCCAAGGGGTGAAGTGGGTTGTATGTAACCTGCCAGGCTGAAAGACTTGCAGTGCTTAGGTGACCTGCAGAAAACCATGTGCTTTGAGTGGAAGGAGGGAGGACGCTCTGTTTAGGCAGCTCTGAGTGCTCTAAATTTAAAGTGGGTAGATAGAAGTGAGTTGAAGGAAGAGCAGTTCCCCCACTTTGATCAGGGCTGACTTTGAAGACAGCAACTGTTTGACCAGCCCACAGTCCATACAGAGCTCTTGGGTTAATCCCCATGCTCCTCATCCTTCTGCAGCATGGCCTTTGGTTGCCTTAATGTGCTTTCAGTTGGCTAGGTTTCTAGTCAAACTTTTTATTTGCCTCATGTTTCCCTTCTTTCAGATTTGATGGTCTGGTTATGACAGCAGGGATTTCCCTCCCTCCTCAGGAGTACAGAGCCTAGAAGTGGTAGAAGTGATGAGAGAACTAACATTCTACCCTGCTGAATTGCACTACTTGTTTTATTGAAATTTCAACAGGATGTCTTCTCCAGAGACGCTCAGATTCACAGAAAATGAAAATTCCCTATGTGTAATCAAACTCAAATTAGAATTGTATTTTGGCCTTCTGTGCTTAGATGCTCAGTATTTATGTTTCTGCTGCTATTTAACTATGGGATAATTTTTTATTGCACATGTGATATGTGACAGAAACATTTCATAAACTGATGTTTTCTTTAACCAACAGTTAAAGTTTTGTAGACAGAGCAGGTAAATAAAATAGGCAATCGTTCCTATTACTTTTAACAGGTATTTAAGATGGGATTTAACATTTGACTCATTTTCAAAATGAATGAAGTACAAGAGGTTTAAAAATAAAGAATAACCCTGAAACTTTCTTGTTGGGCTATTTTTCAAATACATTTTAAAATCAACTTTTATTTCTTCTATGTTCTGTGATTGGCACACTTGTCCTTTTAATTTACTACCTTCTTCACTGCTTTTAGAGGAGATTGGAGTCATAGTTATGAATAACTTGAAGGCAGATGCTTGCCAAAACCTAGAAAAAGGAAAAGAAAATAGTAGGTTTTTTTCCTTTGGGTCACTCTGCACATCAATTTATTTCTCTGCTTTTAAAATAAAAGGTTTTCTTAATGTTCATGTATAAGACTGAACGTTCATTTCAGTGATTTACAGTTAACAACAACAGAAATCTATTTTGATTTACATAATGATTTTGTTAAGCGTGTTAGTGCAAGGATAGATAATTTCATTTTCTTTCAGTCTGTAAAAATACTGTAGCATCATAAATAAAGATAGCAAAGTCTACTGTTTTTCATTTAAAGCTTTTATTTTACTTAGCCTTACACTTGTACATGTGGCAGGTGTGTTTGGACCACACTTTTCTGATGTAACAACTAATTCTGGGTATCTCTAGAAGGGTTTATGCCAAACTGAGATGCAATAAATTTGAAAAGGGGAATACCCTACAAAGTCCATACCCTTGAAACCTTTAGTGTAAGTAGTTTTGCTGAAGTCAGGCAGCAAATCAGTAGCAAAGTTTTTAAGTAGATCCAATGCCAATGTATTGCACTCTACTGCCTCAATCTTGCCATTTCCACAATAGGAAATGTGAATGCCAAAGTCTTTTTTTTGTATGCATTGTTTAAATACCTAAGTCTAGATCTAGATCAATGGGTTTTAAAGCATTGAAAGAGCAATGTTTTTGATCTGTGCAGCACCTAATAATATTTTTATATACAACAGGTGTTTGAAATGGATATTGCCAAACAGTTGCAAGCTTATGAAGTTGAATATCATGTGCTTCAGGATGAGCTTATAGATTCATCTTTAAATGACAATCAGAGACTGGATAAACTAGAAAAGGCAAACAGTAGCTTGCGCAAACAAAACTTTGATCTCCTGGAAGAATTGCAGGTACAATTTATATTTCATATATGATTAACATTCTAATTTTCTAATTTATACACCTTTTCAGAAGACTGTCCTTCACCACATCACAGGAGGGATTGGTCTTTGGTCTAGTGAATTTAAAATGTAGCCATTAAAAGTTTTATTTAGTTTACCCCTCAAAGTTTCATGCAGAAGAAATTCTGAGAGGGGGATGGTTAGAGCCAAAAATATCTCCCAACTGACCCACACAGAAGCTTGTCTTAACCTGCAGTTCTTTGGTATAAAATTTGCAGATTTGGTAACTTTCTAATTTCATTACTTTGCATTATATTCTGAGTTTAATTTTCCATAATTTCTAAAGTATTTTATATGTATTCATGGATGTCAAAAAATAGTTTAAAGATGGTTTCAGTAATTAATGAATTTACCTTTTTTTCCCTTCCCATCCTTTCTCCCCTCCTACCTTTTTACTTTGATAGGTGGCTAATGGAAAAATCCAAAACCTCGAAGCCACAGTAGAGCTTTTATTGACCAATGAAGGCAAATTGAAGCAGTCCATTCTCACTCTTGAGCAAGAGCGAGCAACTCTGCTGAAAGCTGTGGAAGAGATGCGGAAAAAGATGGGTGATACAGATGGGAAGCCTCTACGTTCTAGACAAGAACACATGGATGGTGACTGACATGCAGAGTTGTAACAGAGCAGAGAAGCTGAGCAAGAAACAAAGGGAAGAACTGAGTCATTCTGTCATGATCCATGGGGATTTCACATTGTCATGTTCATTGTACATGCCTTACTGTAGCAAAGCAAGATCCAGGCATGGTGGCTTTCCATATCAGAGAAGCTGGTTCCTTGGGGAAAAGACTCTTCTTTTCTTAGTGTGTAGAAATACTATGAAGATTAAGATGCCACGTAAGAAATAGTAAACAGGACAAACTTACTAGTGCATGCAGTCATACACAATACACTGTAAATATGGTATGGATTCCTCAGTAAGGGCTTCTAAACCTAAGTGCTTTGCGTTTGCCACATTTTCTGTTTGTGTCTGGATCACCACAATGTTAAATAGCATATCCTTTAAAAGGTCTTTTGAAGAAATACGTCAGTGTAAAACCTTTGAATGGATGACTGCCCCACTGCAGCTATGCAGTGGTAACATTTACAGGGCCATTTGTGATTGGACTTGAGATTTTTGACAGTGTAATTCCCCTACAGCTTGGCTGGGTTCTGTTAATTATGTTGTTTACGCTTCAGAAAACTGCTTCCTGATGCTTGAAGGTGTCAATCCATTGGACTCCAAGGAGCTGGGCGTTCTCATATGTAACTATGCATAACTGAGGGGTTGCCTTCTTTTTTTTTAAGTACATTGGTTTAGTGTATTTCTTGTTTAACAACCATTAATTTAGTGTATTGTTAGTTGCCATTATCTGATAAACATACTGTATATAGTAACTGCATTATTGTTAACAAAATATACTGACATTAATTTGGTGAAGCCAGTGACTCTTGCAGCATCATTCAAGGATTTATATTCAGACTCCTCAAATTTCATCTTATTTATTTCTGATCTGCTGTGTGATGTAAGAGAACTTTTTGCTGGGAAACTAATGTCCACTCTCATTTTTTTTCCCTTTATTTGCTACTCTGTGCCCACCCATCCTCTGAGAAATGTTAAGACTTTTTCTGAAGAAGTGGAGTCATTTCAAGAGCTTCATGATGTGCCAGATATGCTTAAACTGTTTCGTAAAGGGTATAGAAATTCTAATTACACCACCATTCTTTTTGCAATGCATCTTTCAAATAAGATTACATAAATAAAAAAGTAAGTTTCACTTTCCTTAATGCAAAAGTAGTTTGCAAGCCAGTTAAAGCAACACTGTGCAATAATACCCATGGACGTGCTGTTGTTTGGGTTTGCTTCAGAATTAGGAATATTGCCATAGTTTTGTTCAGTCCCCAAGCACAGAGTTAATAGGCACTGGTGTCTTGTTATAGTGGAGATTCACCCAGGATGCGATTTTTATATGTCTGGTTCTTGCAAATCCACTTTGTATTCACCTAGTATTGAAATTCCACATACATCAGTTATTATTAATCCATTTACCTCTTAAGCTTGTTTTTTTAATTTGGAAATCCATAGTGAAGCTTACGCTTCATGTTTAAAATCTTGTCATGATGGACCTCATACTGTGAGAGCACTCAGTAATGTTGCATTTTTACAGCATAGTGCCATAGTTCATACACTGACTTTTTAACAAGAACAATAAAAATAATAATAACCTATGCCTACATCTATGTTGTTACATTTTTTGACATTGAAAAACACAACCACAGTTGGTGGGGTGCCATTTCAGAACTGTGTGAGATGCGACTTCCCCTGAAAGTACGGTACCATCTACATTGGTTGTTAGTTTCCATTCAGCTCCCTGGTACAATAAAACAGTTGCTTCTATACAGTTAGAAAAGCATAAAGTCGCTTGTTACCTATGTACCAGTCATGCTTTCTGAGAACAGTGACTCTAGTTCTCATCTAAGTGCACTTAGTAATGGACTTACACAGATTCTCAGTAAAAGGCTTTGGGCTAGAAACTGGAGGGAAGTAATAACCACTTACCAAGTTACCAACTTTGTAAAAGCTCGGGGTTTTTCCCTCCAGAAGTATGAGAAAGAAGTAACAGAGCTCAGAGCTAGTCCCAAATACTTGATACTCCAACTATGCTGTAGCTGAGCATCCTTAAGAATGTGTAAAATTAGATCTTCTGTTTTCTGAGTACCAGAAATTGTCATCACATACTGTCTTCCCTATGAACAGTAATTTCTGATTCAGAGAATATTTTTTAAAAAGCCACCTACAAATCCATACATTGAATCCTTCAGCAGAAATAGCAAATGAACCACTACTGTAAAACCGAAGTTGAAATAATCAACATTTTCTCCATATTACTTCTACAGATAAAAACCCCCAGCAGTGATGCTTAATCTTTGAAGAAAAAAAAAAACAGTGAAGAAGGAAGGAAGGAGTTCATTGGTATGTGCAACTTAGGCTTCCAAAGGTGCATGACAAAGGCAGCAAGGGGTGGAGTGTAAGCATGCAAGTGAGTTTCATGGATGCAGTAGTCCAGAGAGAGGTTAGCCTGAAATGTGGAAAAAACTAATGTTGGCATGTGCAACAAAATAAAGGCAGGATCTCTGAAACCTTTGCACTGAACAGCGCTGCATGGGTGGAGGACCAGCTGTGGTGTGTTGCGGTCACGCAGTTCTGGTCACGTATTCCTCCAACTAGTGCGAGTGATAGTTTCTGGTAGGTACCCCTGTGCTTCTGGGTGTTTGATGTACTTCTGTATTTTGCCTTGCTCTCTATTTCCAGAGATCGTTGTTTAATACAGAATCTGAGAAATTATGCACTTCCTATCGTGGGAAGATCAAAGCACTTTCATAAAGGCACAAATTTCCTTATTCAGAGTGACAACTGAGTCACAAAAAGGTGCAATGACTTGCACCAGATACTTTAATTTCTCACTGGTTGTTGGCATCCCGTGCAATCCAGATCTCCTAAGTCGTGCCAAACTGTCCTGCTGGTTGTCTGAAAGATTGTTCCAGAAGGTCTGTAAATGTGTACTTGATGTGTCAGGCAATGCTCTGCAGAAACAATATAAAATGGGAAACACAGCCTGACACAGCTGCGTGTCCTCAGAGCCCTTCAGGCTAGCCCAGACTGCCCTACACCGGCCGCGCTGAGAGAGGCTGCCCCCAAGCCCTCAGTGGCTCTCAGTGGCTCAGGTGGCAGTGTCGAGCAGGAGGCTGCCACTGCTCTAATTCACACAGCAGATGTCCTATCGCATCGACGGAGCGCAGCAAAGAACGAGGGAGCAGACCTTTGTGTGCTATACCCAGGATCAGTTTATTCCCAGATGGTTGTAACCGGACAAAGGCCCTCAGCTATAGGGTACAGTGACTTTTAACCGGGGGAGAGTCAGGGGGTGTACACTTTCTCTGGACCAACCAGGGGAAAGAAGAGGAGGGATTGTGGGTGTGGCCACACACCCAGAGCCAATGTGGGGAAACCAAGGGGAGATAGACATTTTGGGAGACCACTGGGGTGTCAAGGAAAGGTGAACTTTCCAGAAAGGAAGGAAGGGTTTGGGTAGGATTGACATTCAACTGGGTAGGGCTTAGGGATGACAGGCACTGGATAAGGGAGGAGGGATACATGGATTATACCAAGTAATGGGGGAAGAATAGAACAACGTATGTTCTGTGTTACCTGCCTATCAGACCTCACGACCACAACAGCCACTGGAACCTTGTCCTTTACTGGCAGCTATTTCTCGCTCCCAACAGTAACTCTCTCAGTGCCACTGAAACACGGTGCGTCCTTATCAGGTACCTCCGCTGCAGGTACCCAGTACCCACCAGCTCTTGCTTGACACATGCTGGAGTGGAGGCACTGCCAGCAATCCTGAGCAGCAAGGACTGTAGTATAGCTGTCAATCAATATTCTTGGGATTTTTTTCAAACACAATAATCTGATAAGAATTGCATTATTTAGGACTAAGTCACAAAACTGCAGCTAGTAGGACTCTGAATGAAGGACAGTAGGAATGAAGGACACATGGCCAAGAAGACAACATAGCTGGTGCTTTTTCTCCTTTGGGATCTTACTCCACCATTCAGTGGAGCAAGGAGATTAATCCAATTTTTTTTACTTCAAGCTCACTACAATAGGTGCTGCAATTCCATTGTAATAAAACAGCCTGGTATGTCAAAAGGCAGAGCATACCACTTCTTAGCCAGGTCAGGTGGGATACTGTCAGTGCCCTCAATACATTCCCCTCTCTCCTGGGGATTTGGCTGCTTAATTAGAAAAGGCAGACATCTGGCTTAGAGGCACTTCGGGCCTCCAGCAGCTTTGGGCCTCAATGCCTGCTGGCCTTGCAACCATTCAACAGAAAGCTGGAAAAAGCCAGGTGCTCTCCCACCCTGCCACCATCTTTTAGGAGATGCATTTAAATCAATTCTCTTGTGCTTGGTCCTCACCTGAGCTATGTTGCAGCCACACCTGCATCTGGCTATGTACCCTTGTTGATCCTGACCTATGGGCTTGGCTTTCCTGCTTGAGCTAAGCCTTGTCTGCTGACCTGAACTGTTGACCTGCCTTGCTTGTGTTTTTTGGGTATTGTAGGACATGCTCCTTGTCAGTAAGTTCTCCCCTTTGCTTGCCTGTCACCCTCAGCTCCTGGCTCACTGTCCCCTTCAGAGCAGCGCTGCCCTTGCCACTCCCCAACACACAGATCAGGTTTCGTGTCTACACTGCTGCTGGTTCCGGGGTGGGGCTGGTCAGGGCTTGTTTAGGTGTCTGTGCATGCCACTGCTCTTCCCTGAACAAGCTAGCCTGTTCTCCTAAAGCCTGCTTAGGCACCTCCAGCACAATGATTGCTCTGTGTAAGGCAGCCCTCACTAGTCTTCCATCTGTTTCAAAATTCTATGTTCACATTCTTTTCCACATCAAAAAGTGAACCATATTTGCAAACACAATTTTGGTGTTGATAACACCAGAAAAAGTGCCTGAAATGAAAAGAATACATTTTGATTACAGCTGGATGAATGCCATGGTTGCTTGAGGCACCTTAGGTCATTGCACAGCATTTATATGGTGTCATGCCCTGTGATGTGAAGTAATTTTTCTTCAACAGAGCTTTACTAGAGCAGGTGCGTGGGCGGGAGAAGAGCACTGGCAGCCAGGCCAATCATCAGGAGTGCAATCCAGGCATTGCCTTCGGAAGGCACCCGTGTGGCTTACACCCACTAAGTTTTACATAACCTAAATTAGGGTGGATCACTAGGTACTCATTTGCTCATATAGCTGCCAGAAAATGTTCCTTTCATCTAGACAAACCTGAGGCTGCAAGAATTCCGTGCCTCAGAGTAGGCCTTTTCAGCATAACCCAAAGCAAATCAATAAGGCCTTCATTATGTACAAGACTCTAGTTATTCCTTTGTATAAATGCAGTTTTCCTTCTGTCTAATTGTATCATATATTTTCATGGTGCTAGAAAAGCATTGGGGCTATAGATACTGAAAGATGATGAAACTCCTCTTGCAGAGAGAACAGAGATGATTAAAACGGGTTTTGGAGAAGCTTGTACTATCTCCTCATCCCTGACTTTTCTTATGCATCATTTCAGAACCAAAGAGATTTTAGGAAAATTTCATTACATTTCTCTTTTGATTAGGAACAACTGATAAAATGTTCTGACAACAGCCATTGATCCCAGCTTCAACCAGATGCCTATTTCTTTCTGTCACTCTCTAGCACTCTTCTGTAATACTTTTCCTTTTGTTAACATTTCACACTGGATTGCTTGTCTGCAAAGGAGATACATTTTTCATTTTCTAGCTAAAAGCAGAATATGATAATTATTTTTTGTATCTGTTTCCTCCTTTGTTACTAGTGAGGCAGCGAGTTTCCATTTCTCAGTAGTCATTTGCAAGTCATTCTAATCAAGATGGTCCTCAGGAAGAAAAGTCTTCCTATGATTTGGTTCATCCTATTGTCCTATTTCTTTTGGAAGCAGGGGAGGGAGAAGGAGGGGCAGGAGTTGACTGTTTAACCAGCATTAAGAAGTTTCAAGTTCAGTTTTCTCAGTTTTTTTTTTCATAAGCTGTTACAGGATGAGTGAATACTAATAACACTCCTGTGTACAGTCTCTTTTTTCCATCTTTCCAGCATTTGATGCATAGGATACTGTTGGCTCTGTAGATACGACATATCTTGTAATGTTGAAGATTTGAAATTGCCAAGGCAATGGATGACTTAAAGAACATTTCTTCCATGTACTAGTTAAGATGAGCTAGTAGCCTCAAGAGTCAGCTGCTGGCTGGGACTTTGAGCTCATGAAGCCATGGATTCTTGGTGGGAATAGTGGTACGTGTGTGTCTTCACAGCTCATTATTTGCAGTTTTCTCTTAGGGTATATCACCAAAAATCTGATTGCAAAACAAACAAAACCTGAAATGTGGTTGTTGTTTAGTGTTTAAAGGCCTGATACACCAATTGTCTCTGGTATTTTTTGGTAAGGAATCTTAAGTGGTGGTTTCAGTAGTTAGAGACTGAGGTAGCAGGCAGATACAGAGGAGGGGTGAACCTTGCAAATGGCACAATAGCAATGTAATTGGTGTGTAAGTACAGAATAATTCTGCAGCCTTTGAAGCGCATTCTATACAGTAAGCCTGTCCAGCAAGTTGTTAGTATACATTATGCTCATTTTGAGAGAACGAAAATCCAAGATGCTTATTAAAAATGGAAAGAGGTGGACTGTTAAGAAGATGTGTAGGGCCAGACAGGATACAGCCATGACATTTTCAAGACCTGCAGTAGGATGTCTGACATACCATAAGGAGGTATGAGTGCAAATATCCATTGAACTGAGAGGCAGTACAAATCTGAGCATAGTGAAATGATTGGGATAACCCTCAGAAAACCTTCAGGTTTTTTGCAGTTCCTGGTGGAGCTCATAAGGGCAGGCTTCAGTGTCAGCAGGGTTTCTCTGTTGAAGAAAATGTGCTGTTCTTTTCAAACAGTGGAGAAAGTCAAGTAAGACTTGATTACATAACATAGTCGCCTGGTCAGAAAAGTTTGCTTCCTGCTAGAATGGAAAAGAAAGGAAGACTTGTTAATACGAAAATATCTTCCATGTCTTCCAAGAGCTTCTGGCATATCTCTGGGATGCACTGATATCTTCATCGTGCTGAGAACAAGCTTCCATAGTACCTAGAAACATCAATCAAATAACAATTTAAGTAGCAAGTTCATCCACAGACACTTAGGATATGCAACTTTGCTGGAGCTTACACGAAGGCACTCCATGATGCTGGTCTATTATTATACGGCCCCTGCTGGAACCGGTTTTAGGTGATACCTGCCACCTTGCCTTACATTTAATGAGAAAGTTACTGCTCACAGATTTGAGGTTTATTGTTTGACTGTCATGTTTCTGACCTTAGCTTCATTGTTTGGCATTAAACTGCTAAACTACATCAACGGAGTAGAAAAATTGCTTTAACGCACTGACTTCGCAGAAAAACAACAAAAAGGGTGGTGAGACAGAACATATGTAGGTGTTTTACCATGCCTGAACAGAAATTGTAGCTGCAGAAACTCCAGGAGGCTCAGTTGGCTCCTGCAGTATTTAATGGGATAGAGTGATGGAGTCATATATAACTGCTGACTTCAGTGTTACTGCATTCTGGTTTAGATATGCTGGCTGGCATGAAAGGTGCCATAGAAAGCCATTACCCATACTCTGGTAGCTGCCAAGTTCCGTATAGGGTAGGAAAAATAAGTCAGTTTTAGCCTAAATCAAGCAGGCATAAACAACATCTTCTATCCTCAGAACATCTTAAGGCATCCAAAATTATTAGCATTTGTTTACAAGAAAAAAAAATTAAAAAAAAAAAAACAAACCAGCATTTCATATTCTCTTATAATTTGTTCCAGCATCTCGGTTCCAGAAAACAATACCATTTTAACTGGGGCCTGATGTTTAAAAGACATGACTAAATAGGTACAAATTAAGGCAACAGGTGCTTAAAATTGTGGACAAATTAAGGAATATATATTTGGACATTTGAGTAGATCTGTGCTAATTATTATTTGTTGAGTTTGTGTTGCTAGTACAGTAAATTCTTGTTTCCCCTTTTAAAAAACTTCATGCCTCAACAAAAGATAAAAACTTCCATTGTCAGCTTTTGCTTAAAAAAGAAGTAGGAAGTTCTATGATTAAAGGAACATAAATGTATGTGAGAGAAGGAGGAAATGAGAGTTTCAGAAGCAAAGAGCTGACAGCAGGGATTTACCCAAACCCTTTGTATGACCTCCAGAGAGATCCCAGCAAAAAAACATGCAACAGCTCACTGCTGTGGGCTATAAATTTCAGGAATTTTTAGTTACTGCAGGGACTAAAAATTGTCTCAGAGAGAAGGTTACAGAAAACTTGCCCCCTTCTGTATTCCCCTCCCAACAGCTACTCTATCTTGCAACATAAAGGTGGGACATGCACACAACACAGACATAAGCCAAACATCTGCAGGCTCTGTTATCTATCACTTGAACGCCCTGCCCTGATGAGCCAAACAGTCAAGAGGAAAAACATCACCGGGGACTAAGGTACTTTCTTCTGTGAGCTGTGAGGTCCACGAGAGTCACCTGCTCTGTACTGACTCTAATCCTGTGCATTTTGGTGAAGCATCTCTTCTGGAAAAGCAGCAGCCTATGATCCATCAAGTGTCAAGAGATGATGACTCTTCCACTTTCAATGACAGTTTGATCTAGAAGAGGTCAAAGAAGAATAAAACATTGAAGACCCTGCAGAGCCAAAAAAGATTTTGTTTTCTCCCAGATTTCTGTCTTTACCGAGCATGGTTTCTGCCCAGAAGTTGTTGGCATTGCCAGCCCTCTTCATGAAGGAAACTAAGGGCATGGGCAGTCTGGAAGCTTTTATGCGTATCAAGATCTTGTTTTTCCAGTCAGGAAAGAAGGATGTAAGTTAGGCCATGTATCATTCCTGATTAATAGTTTGAAATTCAGCTCCTCCCTTCCATTCCTGATTCTTGGCTATTTCTCAAGGCATGTCTCCACAATTCCCAAGAAGCAGATTTACAAAAAGCTGTCTGTGATCTGAGATATACTAAGCCTTCCAACAGAGGTAGGTAATTCTACCCAGACCCCACACCTTATTGCTCTGCTTCCTAGTCAAGTTTGTTAGTTTGAGCTCAGTGCAGTCCCAAACTCAGGCAGTTTACATGATTCCCAGTTTGGAGTTAGCCTGTGCCCAGCAAGCTTGGAGAATAGAAAGAGCTCACTCATGTCAGCCTACACCATTCCATGTTAACAAACTTTGAGTGTTTTCAGGTCAACTTCAAGATTTCTCTTCACTCATTGTACTCATACAATCAGTATGCAGGCAATATGAAGTGTTTTACCAGGCCCTGACCATTTATGTTGTGGGCTTCTGTACCACCTTTCATTTTTCATAATTATTGGAAGACAGGCACAGAAATTGTATGTGATGGTCCATTGGTGGTCTTCTGCATGCCCCTGGTTAGTCCTTCATTTCCATGTTTGTAGATAACATTCTTGTTCTAGCACCCACTGGGAACTCATGTTAAATTTGCTGGCAATGGCCATGGCTCCTAAGGCCTTTTCAGTCATTTTTCATCATCCCAAGATTTATTCTGTAGCTATGGCATAGATTAATCATTCCCGATTATGTAACTTCACCGCATTAAGGCATTTTGTTTCCATAGGACACAGTACCATTATAAGAATCAAGACCAGTCAGAAACCTTCCTAAGCTTGTATCTTCTGAAACATCATCTGTGCAAAAAGTCTTCTATACCTGCGTTTCTTTTTCCCCTATGGAGGTTTGCAAGATTCACTGAAGTTTCCAGTCTGGAATTATGCACATCATGACCACCCAGCTTCCCCTGTTTCCAGTCCCCACTGTTACATAGGTGGGCAAGGCACTGGGCTGAGACCAGATCGTGGTTGCATTTTCAAAGATAGGAGCAACATTTAAAAGCAAGTAACTCATGAGTTGTCAGCTGTGTTAGTTTACCAAGCCCCTGGACATTCAGTCTAATGTTCTCACTGGATACCAAACGGGCCTAATTTGGAAGCCAAAAAAGCAATTATGAGTCTCACTGGAGGTTAGATGGAATTGTGAAAAGATGTACTGCATATTTCACAAAGAAAAGACCAAGCTCATTCCCTTGCTTTAATTCATTTGGCCATTTTTCCTATTTTCTGACTGTAATGAAAGAGCTTTTTCCAGCTCTCTCCAACCATCTTTTGTAAAAGGATTGTAAAGCTTCAGGCAATTAACCTAGCTATGTAGCCATTGCTGTTACTGGAGGAGGTTTAAAAATTAAACATACCTAGGCCCATCACAAAAATCAGTCTGATTACAATTTAGGCTTACCCTGGGCAGACTGTAATGATCTTCTTAATTACAAATTTTAAGGACTTTCTGTCTCTCAGATGTAGCATAGTCTGTCTATGTAAGTGAAGAAACACCAACATTGTGAAGTATTACCCTGCTGCATCTTTTCAGGAAGGGAAGAAATTTGATTTTAAAAAGAGAACTCACAAAACTTTTGGCAGATATTTTATTGTCTCATTTTACTTTCCTTTTAATGCCTGATATTAAAGTACCCAGATTTATCCCCAGGGAGGAATTTGATCATCGATTCCAACAGGAACAGGATGACACCCTGATTATTCCTACCTCAGATAACAAACTGCCTCTGGGGGAGGGGCTCTGTTGTTGTTGCTGGGTTATTTTTTAATGTGTTTATTACCCTTGGAGTTTAAGACCTAAGCCTGTAATCTCCAAAGCAAAGCAGCTCCTGTGACCCCAAGCGAAGGAGGTGCTGTAACGCTGTTATTCAGTATTGTGCAACCACCACGGCTGTGCTGAGCAGAGGGCTTCCGTCTCCTCCAGACACCAACTCCCACAAGATGCAGCTTTCCTAAATGATACCGGGGGTTGTACAGAGCAGCAGGGAGAGTAGAGAAGTGAACCAAGTTCCTAGAATGACTTTTCACACATGTGCATGTTGCTCTAGGCAACCTTCTACAAGTGAAAATGTGGCCCTTATCATGGGTGGATTTCAAAGCACTCATTGGCCTTGATTTTTCTGTCAAACTTTCTACTTTGGCATTTGAGCACTGTATAAAGTCAGTGTCCCCAGAGGATGGTGTGTTTTCATAACAGCTAACTTTTGCCTAAATCAGAGGGGTTTAGGCCGCAGAGGGTTGACAAGCTAGCCAGGTCTAGAACAGCAAACTGGTTTCAGCTACAATGCTGAAGTAAATGTGGTGATGAGGGAAGAAGCATGGTAGGTCAGGAACGATACAGATGAGACCAGACAGATTTAAGAGGGTTGTTACATGTCCTGCACGCTCCTAGAGCTGTGCTTCACTGTGGAGGCCCCACTGAATGCTGGCTGTTTTACCAAAGCCTGCGCAGGGGAAGGAACTGGTGGGACACAGTAGAGAAACCCGATAAACAAACTGAGCATCAGAGAGAAAGTGTAGGAGGGGCAGGGTGGAGGTGCAGGAAGTGAAAGCCCTGTGAGCAGCAGTCCTGTCCTCTGCCACTGGCCCACTGATCACCAGCTCTTGTCCTGCACACTGGAAGTGCTGCACAGTGTTCAGCACCAGAGACGCTGAACCACCTGCACACCAGGGGAGGGACAGGGGAAGGACAACTGGTGAGGCCTAATGAAGTTTCCAGAATGAGCCACGTGGCTGCGTCTGCCTCGAGATTTCCATTTACATCAGCCGGAAAGATGAGAGTTTGGGTTTGATTTGTATTGATTAAATTCAGGCTCTAATTTTTACATCATTTATAGACAGAGAGTAATTGCATTTTGTTATCTCTTTTCCAGATAAAGATTTAGCTGCTTTGTCAGAATGAATATCAAAGTTTCCTTCTGAAAATCTTATGGAACTAAAACTAATCTAGAGATTCTTATACTGATTTCCTGCATTTTTAGTATTACTGATCTACAGTATGACTCAAAGACTCTTTTACTTCTCTGTTAAACCAGCCAGATAACTTCAAGCATTGATTTTCAAAATGAATATTTAATTGACTTCCTAATTCAGCATTTGTGCAACAGTCACACAGTGTATATAATCTGCATTAAGGAATTCACACCAGTGCTGGATCATATCCTCCACTAGATGGTAATGTTGTTTCAAATAGTTTGTGTTTAAAGGAGCTTCCTTGCCAACAACTCCAAAAGAAAGCGGAAGCCATGAGATTTGCCCAAGAAATTATCTTTGGATGATTTGGAGAAGAAAAAGGTTTCCATTTATTATAATTAATTTTTGGTTTGAAAAGGTTTTGATGAAAACTTTGTAGGTACTGTAATTACTAGGATCATGGAAGTCTTAGTTCATGAAACAAGTTTGAAAAAGTCTGAAAGCAATGAATCAATTGACAGAGAATGCAGAAGACAAGCAGAGTGATCTCTGCTTTGTGCTATCTGACACACATCGTTGTTACTGAGTGACTCAAAATCCTTCATTTGTTTTTAGCCACAGTTTTTCTGGGGAGTAGAAAAGTGCTCTTCTCCTCCTTTTATGGCAATGAAGACAGAGGAGCAAAAAACCACTTCTGCAACGCTACTAGAAAACCTCCCTGGCTCCATCGGGATGTGGGGCAAAACAGCAGCTATGCTGCTCTTCACCTGCTCCCTGGGGCTGGGTTTGGCCAGGCTGGCACACCCAGCTGAAGGACCACGGGGTACCTGCAGTGGAGGCTGTGGACAGGCCCTGCAGCTCTCTGCAGCCCTGCTCTGTGCAGCACAGAGGTGCTGCTGCTGTGACAGGAGAGCGCGCAGGGCAGCACTGCCGGGCAGCTTCCAGCAGTGCTGCTCCGCTGCAGTAAACAACAGATCAGGAGACAGGTTCCTGGCTGTTCCCAGAGAACGTGGGCTGCACTCAGGACCGAAGGGCCGCCCTTGTCACACAAACATGATTTATTTATTTGCATCCAGCAAAACACAACCACTATGAAACAAAAAGGCGCCAACTTGCCCCACATGAAGAAACACAGTTCCTGTGTGTGCTGCAAGCAAACAGCTGCAGGCTCACTCCCAGGCAATATCTCAGGCCAGTGCAGCTCTGGAAAATGTTTTAATAAGTCTTCAAATAGCACGTAGAGTTAAAGCTAAACACGGTTTCCACCTTAGAAACCCAAGGTTTCCAGCTTCTGTATTAGGATTTGTCATGAAATTCAGTGGAATCCTTAACATTAAATTTTACTGTAATGTGCTGACAGATCTAAACTGATGTATTGCAAATACTAACCTAAAATTAGCTGAGTCTGTTTCTTAGAGGTGATCCACCAATGTTACAAATCACAAGCAGATTTATGCTGTTTGCAAACAATAACATGCTCTCCACTAGCACTGAATGAGAACATCATCATTTAACTTACGTAAAGTAAGAGAGTCCCTGTCAACACAGGATCCTCTGATCACATGAGACTCAATTACATACACTTCAAAGTTTATCTGTGCTAGTTTTATTTTTAGTAATAAAGTGAAGTTTAAAAAAAGACTTTTCACCTTTCACTTGGAACAAGAGATTAAGGAAGGTACCACCCAGGAAAATTCAACAGAGGTTCAATTTAAAGTAGCAGTTCCTGATTTTGATAGCTCTGCAATGTGATTCCATTAATTGTTACTAATGAATTAATCCAGCCTTGGCTACAGAGACTGTTATGGCTGTTGATACAGTTATGGAAAGGCACCATTTGGTTTGGAAGAGAAAAATGTAATGCCTCTACTTCAGGTTTGGATTAGTATTCCTTATCCTTTGCTAGATGGAATAATGGATAGCTGTCAGTTTTACTTTAAATCAGAGAAGCAGGTTTGTCCCACTCTGAAGAGACATGAGGTGAATCTCACACTCAAGGAAGTCTTTGCAGGTGCTTCTAAGGGCACTGTCTCATTGCCAGTTGCTGCGCCCCTGCCTTATCTAGAGAGGCAACATTTACAATGAGAGGTAATAGTTTTAATCAGAGCTGACACATCTGATATCCTTCTGGGCTCAGATTGTATTCTTTTGTCCAGGCAGGAAGCTGCAACATCGGAACTGAAGGAAGGTTGGGCATCCCATGCATTCCACACTGGTTGCCCTGGTTGCTTTTGCTGATCCACCCACCAAAGACACCTTCTTGTGGCTGTGTCTGTTTCAGTCCCCAAATGAGTAGCAATCACACAAGTCAGAAAGATCTTAGTTTAAGAAGGCAGAGGTGGTGTTATTTCTAAAGATGCTAAATGGTGCTGTCTCCGCCAAAACTGCCACTGAAGGCTAAAGACCAAGAAGAAGGATGAGTACATCCTGCTTACCCAGTCTGCACCACACCACACCATATATTGCTGATTTTATCACAATATTCCATCACAAACAGCTACTCGGAAACTTAGCAAGATAATTTGAGATTCACATTATATTGTTATGACCTTTACAACCCTCCTGTGCCTCTAGCTGTGCAGAGCAGTAGTTTCTTCATGTTGCAATCATCTGGACAGAGAAAGGGAGCAACCCTTCTGACACGCTTTGCAGAACAAGCCCTTAAGAAAATCTCTGGGCAGCCCATCTTCTATACACAATACAAATTTCTGTCCATAATTGGTGACAGCTCAGTAACCCACGAGGCCCACTCAACCTTACACAATGCACATGCCTGACTGTTGGCAAAGCAACCTAAATGTGCTTTTTCCAGAGAAAACACACAAGAGAGCTGGAAAATCTTTTTTTTCCTTGCTTTTTTTCCTAATTTGCACCTGCTGTCCTATCTAATTCTGGGGCATCAGAACATCTTGGATGTCAGACTCCCAGAGGTGAGGCAATACTTGACCTCATAATTTTCTCCTGAGTCCGGTGTAAGGGGTACAACTTGCTTCACATCACTGACACATGGCACAGCTGCTGGGTCACTGCTCAGTTTGTAGACACATGCAGAGAAAAAGATCGAAAATGTAAATTTTTTGTTTAAGTTAACATGAGTAGGATGTTTGTGTCATATTGTATCTTACTATGCTCATAATCTTTCAATGTTATGAAATTTATACTGGATGTTGTAATTTGACAATCTAAAAAAATCTTACCTAGAAAAAAATTCATGTTTTCAACTTATCATCTCAAATTAGAATTGAGCAATTTTACATCTCTCTGTTAGCAAAGAGCTAGTTAGAAAGCATTATTCCATTTCTCTGCCCTTCTATAGAACTTTCCATCTGCAGATTTTTCAAGTGCTTTGAAGAGGATGTCCCATTTTTTCTGTCTTTATAAGCACAGTAGTGGAAACATAATGAGATTAAATTATTCTGTTTGGGCTCACCATGCTCTGCAAAAGCAGAGGCAGAAGGGAGATGGGTGCTGGAGAGTCCTTAGCCTCACTCAGACACTAATCCTGAAACAGCCCTGCCTTTCTTGGGTATAAACTAGTCAAAGTGCAGAGCATGGTGGCACTGAGCCAGGACAAAGAAGCTGACCTGTAATAGAAAATGTTGAAAGTTCTTGCTGAGCTGTAGGGGCTGTGGGTAGTGCTAGGACGTAGGGATAGGCAGCAGTCTGCTTTCCACCCAAGACTTTAAGAAGTACCTTTTACTTTTGGCTATGTATTAGGTGTCTGAACTATATTGTCTAAATGGATCACGATTAGACATGTATCTTAACCTTTAGAAAGCTGGAATATTGAGCTGTTCTTCCAAGAGTGGGTCCTAACATTAAATCACCACAAATCTACATTGCTGCTAGATCTGCATTGCAGTCATCCCTATTTTTAGTGAAAGGTGATCAACTTCCTTTGTCCAAATTAATGTATTTCTATTAAAAAACACCCAAAGGCACTAATGCTTTTTCCCATGCAACAAGAGAAATATATGCAGCACCAGCAAGCAGTGAGAGGCTGGGCAGGGCACCCCTGGACAGCAGACACCCCTTGCCTGGTGTGGGCACACCATGACTGGCCAGGGATGTGTGAACAGGGCAGGGCTGGAGCAAGGTGTGGCAGGAGCCCAGCTTTGTTGAGCAGTGCCCTCCAAAATTCCCTAGCTTTGTCTTTGGTGGCAGATCCAGAGAAGAGTAACTCTTATGACCAGAGGGGGCCTTGAGAAAAGCACCAACATTTGAGAGCCACTGGGCACCACTGGGATGTGACTGAGACTGATTGAAACTGGCTGGTCTCCTGGATTATTCTCCCATGCCACTGCCTGTTCGTCCTGGAGGGACACCACCTTGGAGCACAGCATGACTGAGTGGGTGATAGGATGCATCCTGCCATAGTCAGTGCAGAGCAAAACACGAGGTGAGGTGAGGCAGGAAACACCTCTGGAAAAGGCAAACTGATAGAGCTGAGATTACTTTGCCTGAGAACAAGTGTGGTGAGATCTTGTGCTGCCTCTCTACAAGCAACCATGCTGAATCCAGGGAGAGGGTGACATGAACAAAATTTCTTGGGCCATTCATGGAATTGGAAAAGGAACCATGGCCTTACATAACCTCGTGTCTTGGCTTCCCAGAGGCTAAACACCTGTTTCTGGACGACTCTGCAGCTGGAGCAGAGCTCTCTGTTCCTGCTCTGCATTGCTGCCCATACATAAAGCAGCACAGGGGATTCTGCTTGCACTCCTGTCACTGGTGTGTGAGATAGGTAGGTACACTCCAAGTTTCCATGGGTCACCGAAGCAGCACGGCTGGCCAGCTGCAAGCTGCACCCCAATGCAACACATTTCTACAAAAGATGCTGAGAAACTGCTTCCTCGCTTCCTGTCCCCAGTGCATCCTTGCTTCACCTATTTTAAGCCTCTTCAGCAAGGTGAACCCCCTGCAGTAGGTAAAGGAGAGGAAGCTGAGCTGAATACCTCACCTGTAGCATCTGTGTGCTCTGAAATGTGAGCAGGACTGAGGGAAGTAAGCTTGTACAGGAAAAAGTGGGCTAAGGAAGCAGGACAGTACTACTGAAATTGGTACAGGCCATTGGGGCAAACCTCCTGCAGCAGAACTGGAAGGGGCTAAACTGTGTATGTCATGTGCTATAAGCTGACTTTTTGATGTCATTAGATGCCAGTCAGTAAGACTATGAGTTAATACCTATGATGGTTAGGAAAATAAATGCATACATTTGATGTCCAGAGATTTTAAGGAAAAGCATACTGATGATGGAACAAGTACTCTCCCTCTGATCTTTTTGAGCCTAATATCCAGAGCAGGCAGGAAGCATTAGAGCAAAACCAGGATTTCCTCCTAGTAAATTCAATTTCCCTTGTTTAGGCTAATTACATTCTACTAAATGATGTCATCTTTTTTTAAGTTACAGACCAAGAATTTAAGGAAAAGAAAAAAGAGACAGAAAACCAAAAAAGAGATGAGGAACAGCGAAAGCACGTGTAACTGCATTGCCTTTGTGGTGTGAAGAAGTGCAGCCAGAAGTGACTCGTGGATAGACTGTGCCCTAGGGCCGTGTACAACTTGTACCAGTGCCTGGGCTGTCCTTGCTGTTCTCACTCAGAGCAGCTGGTGCACAATGAGTTTGGATTATTTTCCATGCATACTTGCTTGTATCTACTAACTAAAATCAAGCCTAAAATATTGTGTTTCTTCAGCTATGTCTTCTTAATTTAGCCACTGCCAAACACTTGATCCCACTGTGGATTTCATCACACTCTAGTTGTCTGATTTTAGCCCACTCTAATTTTGGGGTTTTTTTCCTGTAGTTTCCTGTTCATCCAAAGAAATCTCATTTATTGATAGTCTTGCCCTAATATTTTAGTTGTAGACTCAATAAAGTTTTTGTTATCAAGAATCTGAAAATTAAGTAGAATTTTTTTTTCCTTTGCTGTCCTCTTTGCATTTTGAACAGCAACTAACACAGACTTTTAAATTATTTTTCTGGAGGTTTTTTTGTAGACATGCTGGCTTGTGCAATGCGCCATTGGGAGGGGGCAAAGGGAACAGGGGCTTATCCTGGGAGACATCAGCACACAGGATGCCTCAAGGCAGATGCAGAAGGTGCAGTAGGGGAGGCTGAAGTTTCGGAAGGTCTGCGCTGTGAATTGGGCCACTGTGACCGACCAGCAGGTGTGGCTGGCGTTGGTGGGAGCAGCGCCTTTTCTGTTGGGAGCACCAGCAGAATGCAAATGCGGAGAAATTGGCAGGAAGGCTGTGCTGGGGGCAAAGCCAAGAAATCATATCCGCCCAGAGCTGCGTGCTGCGGGCCAAGTGACAGAAAGTGTCCCGGAGGGTCAGGCAGCCCCAGCAGCTCCGCATTGCTTCATGAGATTGGCAGTCACTTGGCAACATCCCGCATCCCGCTCCCGGCGGCGCGTCCCGGCCCCGCTCCTCCGGCCGGGGCTGCGGCCGAGAGGCCGCTCCGAGGGCAGGGAACCGAAATCGGACGGCAAAGGTCACCCTGGAGCTTCCTGCACGCGTCACAGAAACGGGGCTGGCAAAGGGTGCACGCACGGCTGCAGACCTTGAACCCTTGTACAAATTTACCAGGAGCTATGGAAAAGCAAACACAGAGAGAGCGGTGGTAGTGGTTAAAGCTACCTCTGAATAGCAGTTTTCAAATAGAGTTGGTCATGAATTCTGCAGCCAAATGCTTTTCATCAGATATTGCCTGCTCTGGTCAGGCTTGAGAATCTTTCACTAGGATGTGTATGTATGAAACAAATCCTTTTAATATTTTCTTTTCTTTTTTCTTTTTTCTCTTCTCTTCTCTTCTCTTCTCTTCTCTTCTCTTCTCTTCTCTTCTCTTCTCTTCTCTTCTCTTCTCTTCTCTTCTCTTCTCTTCTCTTCTCTCCTCTCCTCTCCTCTCCTCTCCTCTCCTCTCCTCTCTTTCTTTTTCTTCACTTTTAAGGGAGAGACACAGAAGTGTTTGTAAAGATGAAACAGGCTATTTGGTCATAACATCCCATTTGGTTGGGATTAGAGCCCTCCTCTGGGATGAGAAAAAAGCCCAAGGCTGGATACATACCCTGCCAGCTCCAGGCTGAGGGAACAGCACTCACTGTTTTCCTTCCCAAGTGTTTTCTCTGTTGGGGAGTGAAAAGGAATGTGTTTTGGGTGGTTTCTGTGAAAGCTCCTATGCTTGTTACAGAAAATTGCTCATTTTGCAAACATAATTGTTTCTTTTCTTTATTCATGGTTCCTCTCACCTTGGGGCAGGTAAAACAAACGGCTTGCTAACCCAGCAAGAAGGACAATCAGTGATGAACACCTCAGACCAGACTCTTGGCTGGTGAGGCATCTGTTGGTTTCTGCAAACTGCTTCAAAAAGTCTTGGGTTTGGTCCAAATCAGGATAGGAAAGATTTTGAAGTCTTGTAGTTTTGTGGGAGGAAGAAACTCTTTTCCACCAGATGCTATTCCTCAGAAAATATGTTAGGAAGCAGCCAAGGAAACTGACAGAACAGCTAAGTCTTCATGTGGCAAGCTTACTTTTAGTGGGGTCGAGGAGTGGTTGGGCCTACTTCACCTCAGGGCTTTTCGTATTTTGCCTGCATTACTGTGTGCGTTTGTAATAGAGTGAGAGTTTCCTAAAGCATTTTCAGCCAAAAGCTATGATTCCAAACATTGAGCTGAAGGATATTTCTCTTTGAGACTGGGTTGGGAATCATTTGGACTATGATTTTAGCAGACAAGGAGATAGAGAGCATAACTCTCTGTAAGCAGCTCCGAGGTAAGAAAACCGTACACCTTATAGAAACTTTTTCTAATAACAGTGTGTTTGAAGGAAAAAAGGTTTGCATGAACAAATGTTTGTGCCACTGCTACTCTTTGCCAATTTACTGGCAAAGCTTCTCGAGGCAGGAACTGCTAATAAGTCATGAGTGAAGTCACTGGCAATTAAAGATGAGTGAATATTAGGATAAGTAGATTGAAATGGCCACATTTATCGTGTTAAGAACACTGAGGAATTTGTGTTCTTAACAGTGTATGTTAAGAACTTTGTGAAGTATTTGGATAAATCACTACACTAGAGATACCATCATTTCCATTGGTATTTTGGTAGTTCCAGTCTCTGTGAACCCAAAGGTAGGAAGTTTAGCAAAAATGTTCTTTAAGATTTTTTACTTCACTGCTTTCAATATCCAGAATAATTTTCCCTTCCTTTTAGCTTGAGTTGGCTTTTACATAGATGAGTTTACACTTTTTAAAAGGCTAGGCAGTAAAAGTTTGTTTATTACACCATTAATTAATTAATTAATAATTCAGTGTGTGCATTATTTATTTTGCACATTACAATAGTCTCTTTGTCTTAGATATTTCCCATTTGTTGGCTGATGCCTGTCTCTGAAAATGACTTTCTAAATGTCAGTAATTCCAAATCTGTCTAGTTCCAGTAGCCTGCCTGATGAAAGACTGTATTTTGGTTAGATGGATAGTTTCCTGGACTCATAAGCACTAGGCACAGTGCAATCACTCTGCAAGGTTCTTGACATGAAAACTATGTGTGTGCCCTATATAGTTTCTTTTGACGTTTTGGTTAGCTCACCCAAATTAATTACTAGCTAACTTTGTGCCAGTATGGAATACAAAACATTTCTCTCTCTTCTCCTCTGAGAGCAATTTCTGCTGTAGATTCCTAGGAGGGAGGCTTGGTCCTTCCATGAAGGAAAGCGACTTGTATTTTCCACAAAATGTGTGAAGATACAGATCCTTTTACCTGGTCCCCACTTGAGTCTGTTCCTCCCCTCCATATAACTTGAAGTCTACTTTGTGGTTTGTGCTTTTTGGTCACAATAAAATTTATATAAAGGCAGTGAGGGAAATCAGTGGCTAAGGTAAAGGGGAAGCAAGTGGCTGACAAAAAATTTTGGCTGGTGTAGAAAAAAGTGAGAAACAGGAGAGTCATTGAGAGGAGAGAAGGGAGGAAAGCTGAGTGAAGTCAGTGCTGTGACAGGGTAAGAAAAAGTTGAAATGTGTCTGTGTCACAACAATTGCTTTGGACATCAGCAGCCATCAGCAGTGTAGTAGTATGAGCAAAAAATAAAAGTTGTCTTTTTTTAATGTCCTATATTACAGTTGCCATATATTTCAACCAGATATCGATTAAGCAGGCAATGTATCATCAATGCACAGTCAAGTGTCATCCTCATGAGAACACATGGAAACCACCTGTTTAACAGAGCTCTGTTTTCCAATGCAATTCATAGAGACTTGTCTAAAGGCGTACTGGACAAGTCTCCTCCCAATATTACTTATCTAGGAGACACTTAGGGCCTCTGAAATGATCCATAGCTCATCTTTTTCTTAGAGTGCTGTTTGATGTCGTGCCAAGCCAGACAAATCGTCTTTAGCACAAACCTATATAGTCTTCCTTTTCTCTTCCCTGTAGACTCCACTCCATGGCTTGACTGCTAGCTCTGATATCTGATTTCCTCAGACAGTGGCTAATCCATTTCCACTTTCTTTAATAGTAGCTTTGATGTGTCTCCCTTGTACTATACTGTACTCTCATTTGTCATCCTTCCAACCATCCATTACTGTCTAAAATGTGGAGGGATAGCAATGTTTAGAAGTAGTCTCATCAGTTCCTTTGTGGTCCCCAATGTCTCGACCTGTTCAATAAAATTTCCTTTACATTTCTGTTTAGAATTGAAGTTTATTTCTCCATTAATCTTAATTTACACATCACTCTGAAACAGTAAAAGCAACTGGTTTCCCTCCAGTCCCAGTACTATTGTCTCCTTTCATGTCATAGGACCAAACTCACAAAGTTTTCAGCCTGAGTGACTCTACTTCTGTAGTCTGTGTGTTTTGCATTACATTATTCAATATCCTTTTTATCTTCCCTGCTCTATCAGCTTCCTGCTTTGTAAGTTTGTGTGTTTCAGTTTCCTCCCGTTGTCAGTCTCTGCAGTCACATGCCATCATGTCTGGTCAATGATTCAGATATCACCTGTGAAATCTAGGTCTTCCAGGATTTTGACTGATGTTTACCATATCCCTGCCAATGATATTCCTCAGTCAATGAATGGAAGAAGTAGCAAGAGTGTTCAAAAACCTACTTATCTCAAAGTAGTCTCTGCTTTGAATGACTTAAAAGCTGCTTTCTCAGTTGCAGCATTAAAAACATCCTGGGCTATCAACAAAACCTTAAACTGTCCAACTCTCCACAGATCAAATGTGTTCTCAGGGATTGTGAAATGTCTGTATTTATTTGAATACCATGGGATGCTCTGTACAGTAGATGACCATAACATGATCTTACCATCCTATTACTATTTCTGTATTCTGAACTTGACATAATCTCAAAATTAGTAATCCAGTGGTTGTCTCAGATTCTCCAGACTGGTCTCGACAGGAACAAGCATGATATAAAGATAAGCTTTCTCCTTCAGGTATTTAATCAAGATACGCCCTTCTACTCATGTATAACATTTTCTGTTTTCACCAAATTTTTCCAAGAATTTTGTTTGTGGCAGCAGCTAAACTGCAATTCATCAGTTCCAGACTGTATTTTCATTATGCAGGGCTGGAACAGCTTCCCACAATTCAGCATGTTTTTAAAACGCAGATCAGGAGACAGGCAAGAAAATAAGGTTTATGTATTGGTAGACAGAGCTGTTGATTTTTTATTTTAGTTCCAGATATATATATTTTTTTAACATGTAAATGTTTAATGTGATCTTAATGAGGAAATTTTGGCCCTCAAAGCCTGTCATCCTGCCAAAGCTTCTTGTCATGCAGATATGACTGTCCTTACCTTCAGCTGAAAGGGACAGAAGATGGACATGCTCAGCAGCTGGCAGGAGTATGCTCTTAATTATTAGAGAAACTGAATGTCTCACAGTGCTCCTTGCCAGGCTGCCAGTACCAGCTGCTGCAATGACAGCTTCTGGGGCAATGCTGGTTGGCATGCATCACATACCTTGTTGAAATTTCTTTGTAATATTGTGTAAAAAGGTGCTTTCTCATGCTCCAGTGTCACACAGTAATGATAACTTCCTTACATCCCATCCATCTGCCAATGTACCTCCCACTGTCTTTATTTTTCCTCTTTAGTCTTAGGGTGATTTCAGGTGAAATTGCTTTGAGTAGTTCCCATTGACGAGATGGACATGCAGGCATTTCCAGGGACCATCAGTTGAGTTAATCTATGCCAGTAACTTAAGTGACTGCTCTTATTTTTGTGAAGTCTGAAAGGTTTTTAAGTGTATGATTTTTGTCATTAAGTGCCCCTTTCAGGATAGGGTTTCACACCTTGTCACAGTCTGAAGCTGCATGAGAAATCCTGGCTGGGAGAGTCACCACTTCCCTGAGCTATCTCTCCATGTGGGTAAGACCAGCCAGATCTTCTTTACACAAATATCTGGGTGGATATTCCTCAGAAACACGGGGGTACCTTTCCAGAGGTGACCACAAGGGACCATCGCATCTGAAGAGCAGATTTCACCTGAGGTATTGCTACAGCGTTCATCTCAAGCTAAGCTTGCTTTGCAGAGACACTTCCAGCCTGGGATGTCTGCAGCCAGACCACAGCTCCTCCCTCACAGTTGTGTAAGAGGAAGGAAGGACATGTGCACTGGGTGTGGCATATGGCATCATGTCAAGGAAGGAGGGTGAGGATTTGAGTCGGGTGTGGGAGCAGAGGAGGCAGGCAGAGAGGCTTCCCCAGGGCATGAGAAAGGTGAGGAGAGGAGGGACAGGAGAGCATGACCTGCCTGGAGACTAATGGAAGGTAGAGCTGTAGTATACACTTATCGAAACAACTATTTCCATCCTAAACAGCCTGAGCTAGCTCTAGCAAAGGGTTTTTTATCTGTGCACTGTGAGAAAATACATGTAAAGGCATTGCTGGTTGCAGCTGCCCTATCAATGTTTTTATTTAAAGGATGTGGATTGACCAGCTGCAGAGGAAATGTAAGGGGATGTTCACAGGAAAAAGGCTCTGCTCACTGTGTATGTTTAATTAGAAAATAAATGAAAATGGATTTCAATTATTGGTAAAAATGAACTTCCATCATGGATCCATTCCAAATGGATCTTCACTTAATTTTTCTAAGTGGCCAGGTCCCGAGCTTCTCCTGAGGCATCTCTCCCTCGGGAATCTCCCAGGAAGTGTCTCCTCCCATCAGGGCAGTGCGGTCAGGCTGTTAGGACCTTGTAGGAGGTCACCTTCCCTCAGTACCAAGCTGGGCAGGTTCCTGACTGGTTTGTTCCACACCTTTGCTTTGGGGGTGAATGAGACCTGCTAAAGCTGAGGGCTGGCACTGCTCTTTGTGTCACATCTCACGCCAGTGTCACACGGATGAATGTGTACGTGCCGGGGTGTCCTGCTCTGCCACCTACAAGGACGGGTGAATGAGTGTAAAAGCACGAGCAGCAACCTATGCCTGTGTGTGCTGACGTCAGCAGGGATCTTTGTGTTGACTTAGGGAGCAGATTTTCTGAAAATGCCACGTGTGTGTGTACTTTGCTGCCTCGCGTCAAATGGAGCGTGTGCCTGTAAGAGAGCTGCCCAGCAGCCTTCTGCCAGCTTACCTCAGCCCCATGCCACCAGGAGCCTGCAGGAATGGTATGCTATGCCTTGCTTATGGATGAGCCAGGTGGGACACAGAGTGGGGTGGGAAGCTGGGATCATTTTGACCTGGTGAACCTGATCATCTGGATGCATTTCAGCAGGGCATATCTGTGCAGGTTGCTGCTCAATCCCAAGGCAAGTGCCTGGAGCCATGCTCCAGTTTATCGTGCAGTCTCTGACCTGGGTCAGATGTCTTCAGTGAACTAATGCCTCTCTGGCACACCCCTGCCTGATTTATGTGAACGTTGGACTGGGTGAGATCAGTGAAGGAAGGTAGTGTTACAGCATCATTGTGTTTTCATTTGGTGGATCCAGTTTGCTTTATTCACCTGCCTTCTTCTGGCATTGTAATTCCATTGTCTGTTTTGGTGGGGGCTGCTTTCTCAATCTTTATCCTATCCCAGAAAATGGTACAGCTTTTACTTCTATTATGTTTGTTTCCGATCTGAACCTAAAGCACAGGACCAGATTCTTACTGTTTTTATCCAGGAAACCTTTCTACTGAGCCTAAAGTCCTACTCTTAAAGGAGTGGCAGAGAAAACAGGATCAATCTCATGTTTCCATTTCTACACATATTTGAAGAGCCAAACCCTGTTTCTGCAGAAACGAATGGCTAAACTTCCCACAGTCTTTAAATTGGCAAAGAATGAAATTATCAGTCAAATATATTTAATTTGATGATAAAAGTCAGCAGTCAGTTGGTGTTACGTAAGTTAAGTGTCCCCATACATTTGAGAAACTCAACCCAGCCTGCCCTTTCATGCCAGCCTGGAGATTGGAGGCCTCAGGAACCTCCTCTGCTGTTGTACTTCAGCAGTAATCCCAAGGAGCATGTTTTCCTTTGTTCAGACTTTTAGTTTTCTATCAGAGTGCCTACCTTCTTAGGGATGGGCATCCTTCTGTGCTAGATGCTGTATAAACACAGCACCCGAGCTTGTGTGCTCCAGCAACAGACTGACAACAATGGTAAGACCGTCTGACATGTCCTTTTTTAAGTGAGTAAAGTCATATGTTTCTTCTTGGGTTAAGTTTATCACATTTCTCCATTCATCCTCTCTGACATGTCATGGAATGCCTTCTTATTACAGGGAACAAAACTGGCTCTGATTTTTTTCACAGGCGTTAAGGTCAAAAGGGACCATGTTGACACCTTTGACAAAATACAGAACATAGAATTTCTCCCAGTGATTCCTGTATAAGGTCCAGTAATCTCGAGAGAAAATAACAAAATGTTTTCTGAGACATTCAGTCTTGATATAAAGACCTCAGGTGGTGAAAAATCTGTCCCAGTCCGCAATGAGGTCCTCCAGTTTTTATTCAACTTTGCAATTAAAATTTTGTACCTCATTTCCAATAGCAATTTTTCTAGCTTCAGTCTTACATCACTAGATCTTACTGCTAGGTTCAGTAGTGACTACTGTGAAAAATGTTCTCTCCCTATAGAGAAGGGGTTGCCCATACTATCTTTGATAATCTGAAATATTTATCTCCTTATATTTATTAGACTTCAAAAGGATGTTTTGTTATTTTCTGGGGTCCTTTCCAATGCCCTTTAAACAGCAAACTACTGGCTTTTGTCACTTGGCAAACATAAATAAGATTATTTGGGGCCTCTCCAGTTATCCTCTCTAGAGAATTTTCATACCAAAGATCTTCCTTAAAGCAGCTAATTCCTATATGTGGAAGCTTAAACAATAGCTCTGCCTATTTATAGCTATGTTAAGTTTTCCATTTATTTCCATGTTGGTCTTGTGTGTAAGCCTCTGCCATGCCTGCCATTTCTGAGCAGTGAGCACCCTGGGAATTCCTGTGACTGTGCCCTGCAAGAGGAATGCTAGCACTCTCCCACTACCTTGGGTATAAAACTAACAGCACATACGAAAAAAAAGCTGCACAGAGGGAATCACTGAAGAGCAGGCGGGGTCTCTGAGCAAGTATGAATTAGACAGGATTTTCTTCATTTCAGTGTCTCTGGTCATGGTAAGGTACTGTGCAAGAGAGGATGAATTGATTGATAAATGTTAATTTATAAAATCATATGCCTGAAAAAAGTCATGTGACACTGGACAAGGCATGAAGCTCTTTCACATGGAGAGTGGATTCAAGTGGCTTTAGGACTTCTGTGTAATGCATGAGCATTTTGTGAGAGAAGAAAAGGGAGAGAAGTGAGAGATTCTTGACCCGCTAACCATGTCTGTTCTTGGTATTTCAACTACAGTCACATATTGTTGTATAATCTCTTATTGAGATTTTACGGCTTAGCCAAGGACAAGGTGACCCTCCAGGAAATGTTCCTGGTCACTCATCTGCTGCCTGTGGTGTTTAGGCAAGCCAGTTCTAGCACTGGAGGTATGCTCTGGTCCCTGCCCCAAGAGGTGTCCAGGAAGGGAGAGCTTCAGAGTTCTGAGTTTGGCTCTAACATCAACTGAATTTCCAAAGGCCTTGAATTTCAGTCAGGAATAGCAATAACAGAGCTCGTAAGAACGAGGAAACAAACAGGGCTGGTTTGCCAAGGGCTTCAAGCCTACTTGTAGAAATGACATCATTGGTTTAGACAGAGTGCTGGAACCTGCCAATGTCTTGCTAACTGATTAACATCAAAGAAAGATAGGAGGGGGTATCTTCAGTTTCTGCTGTATCTGAAACAGCCACCCCTATGCCAGAGGCTTTGAATTTTTAATTTGATGCCATATCACCACCCAGAAGGGTGGGACTGGGAAAGGTTTTCCTCAAATAGATCATCAGCAGATATGGCTGAGCTTGTTCTTGGAGGAGCCCTGCAAGGCAGGCATAAAGAAAGGGTGATTACTTTGCAAGTCAAATGTGTGATACGCATCACCACTTCCAATGATAAAGGAAAGGCTTTCAGATATATGTGTAGAAGAAATGGTGGGGATGAAACAAAACAGTCTTTACAAATCTGGACCCAAGTCTGGAAGGGAGGAGGCCCATAGCTCCCTCCCACTGAGCTAACGTTGCCCAGTTGTATCTTTCTATACTCCGACAATTCCCCTCCATCAACATCCATCAATTGACCCCTCTCTACCTTGGGCCCAATCCAGTCAATTGAACTCATTTTCCTAGTTTGAATCTCATTACATATTCTTGCCATCCTTTAATTCAGTCCACATTTGTTCAGCCCCTATCCACACAGTCCAGTGGTACAATCACAAGTAACCCTAATCACTCAGTCGTGTTCTGGTCCAGTCAAAAGTGAGTAATGGTATTTAGAAGACGCATCAGTGTATTTTCCTCAGCAAAAAATGTATTGGAATGATAAGGCTTTGGGGGGAAATATTAGAATATCTACATCATTTTCAACAAAAATCTCAAATTCTTAAAGGCAGCACATGACTGCATGGTGCAACATTAGGAGCAGTTGTCTGGTCTGTTATCAACATTTTGGTCAGTCATCTCTAGTGTGGGGTACTGGGCAACTGAGAACAAACTGGCTAAGGACCAAAGCTGAGAAACAAATGTCTATGGCTAATATCTTACTTACTAAGAACTTGGTTATATAGGCAAACATACAATTATTTACCAGCAGGTCATTTAAGGACACAACAACAAAGAATTGTGTTAAGAAGAAAGATTAGATTTATTTAGGGTTATGAAAAATTTCTCCATTACCATAAATCAATCAGGACTCTGTCTACGTACTTACTTGATTTAGGCTGAGATTCATAGAGCTAATAGCTAACATTTATTCATTACTGGTTTTCTTACAGGAAATCTGAAATAGGAAAATTTAAGAACATCATTAAGGACAAGAAGTGAACAAGGTTGATGTTTTACCTTAAAAAAAAAAAAAGGATTGAGAAATGGAGTAATTTCACTTCCTGGAATATTACAAATAGTAATCCAGAACATGGTCGTTTCAATTGTGGGGATACATTACAAGAAAAACTGCCACAAGTCAAAACAACACCAGATTAATTACTAACTTGAGATCAAATAGTGACTATGTCACTTTGCCACTAGAGGGAAATGTGTAAGTCAATTTATAGACTGTTTATCAGGAAAGTTTTCATTTTACATTGTAAACAAGATGCGTCCAAGCCTTGCCTGAATGACTTCTTTTCCAAATTGTTATATGTTTTTTAGAAGGGAACTTTATATTTAGAAATGAGAGATGGACAACTCACGGCATCTAAATCCTTTCCATGATTAATTGCTATTGCTGCTTGGAAATTAATTTCACAGAACCATAGAATCACAGAATGGGTCACGTTGGAAGGGACCACAGTGGGTCATCTGGTCCAACCTCCCTGCTCAAGCAAGGTCATCCCAGAGCACAGGGCACAGGATTGTGTCCAGATGGCTCTTGAATATCTCAAGTGAGGGAGACTCCACAACCCCTCTGGGCAACCTGTTCCAGTGCTCAGTCACCTGCACAGTAAACAAGTTCCTCCTCATATTCAGGTGGAACTTCCTGTGCATCAGTTTCCACCCATTGCCTCTTGTCCTATTGCTGGGCACCACCGAGAAAAGCCTGGCTCCATCCTCTTGGCACTCTCCCTTTACATATTTCTAGACTGTATTTGCTCTACTGCAACTCACAGCCTTTGAACTTTAGCTTACTTTTGCCACACTGAACTCACTTTCCTTTTCGAAATACAGAGTACTCTCCTTGGGACAGTGAGAAGGGCACACTGGCCTGCTGTCAGCTCAAATATGCAGGGTTGCGGGATACCCCTGCTCTTTTTCAGCTCTGCCATCAGCCACTGGCTGGTTCACTCAAATAAACCCTCTATGACTTATTTAAGCATATAAATCCCCATGAAATATAACCAAGGAGAGTGTTTAAATAAAACACCCTGCTGATTATTTCCATCTGAGTATACTGACACATTGAATAAATTCCTTAAAGACATGTACTTCTAAGATAAGCATATAAATACAGCTGCTTTTGGTGATCCTGGACAGACAGCACCTTTCACTGGCAGATTTTTTCCCAGCTCACCAAGGGCCTCAGGGAGCAAAAGGTCAGTTTCCTCTTCCTTGTTCACTTCCCCCTGCTCTCCCTTAGGCTGCTGGGCTCCACACTCCACCCAGGCAGACACACTCCAGCCTCTGGGAACCCTCCATGTCACCAGGAATTCCTGCTCTGCACAGGAATAGGTGCAGTGTCATCAGAGATGAGGCCTCTTAATTGATTGGCAAGCTTGCTGGACGAACTTGAGTTAGGAAGGTGTGCCAGCAATATCTTGCCCATGCTCTTATTTCTCCATCTTGCTCAACTAAAATAATGTTAGACCAACAATATAGCATAAAGAAAGTTGATTTATAACATTGAAATTGATTATTTTAAAGTCATGACTATTCAGTAGGACCTGTTTTGGAGAGTGCTAGTTTGGGGATGCTTGAGGGGTTCATTTTATTTCATATAGAAAATTAAGCCCATTGACTCTGGCTTCTTTGCCTTATGGCACCTGTGCTGGTTTTGGCTGGGGTAGCATTAATTTTCTTCACAGTAGCTGGTATGGGGCTGTGTTTTGGATTTGTGCTGAGAAGTGCTGGTAACAGGGATGTTTTAGTTCCTGCTGAGCAGTACTTACACAGAGCCAAGGCCTTTTCTGCTTCTCACACCACCCCACCAGTGAGTAGGCTGGGAGTACACAAAAAGCTGGGAGGGGACACAGCTGACCAAAGGGATATTCCATACCATATGGCATCATGCTCAACACTAAAGTAGATGAGGGGACTGCCCTTTGAGGACTGGCTGGGCGTCATTTGATTGGTGGTGAGGAATTGTTTCAATTTTTATCTCTTATCTTTCTTGGGCTTTATTTTTCTATCTCTTTGTTGTCCTCCCACTCTGCCCTGCTGCCCCCCATTTATTAATATTGTTGTTATTATTAACTATTATTATAATTATTTTATTTTAATTATTAGACTGGTTTTGTATCAACCCACAAGTTTTCTCACTTTCACCCTTCCTATTTCTTTCCCCATCTGGGCAGGGAAGGGGAGATGGGTGTGAGAGACTGTGTAGTGCTTAGCTGCTAACTGGGGTTAAACCACTACAGTATCACGCCTTGGATTTTAGTTGGTGAGAAAAGCCACTGTTGAGAACAGCCCTGAAGAGCAGAGCCACTGTTGTCTTTTGAAAGCCACTGAACCTGGCCCTGCTTTGAGCTGGGTATTGGACCAGATGATGTCCAGAGTTACCTTCTGACCTAAACAACTGCACAAGAAGCACTGCTTGCTGCAGTGAGATGGACAGCCTTACTACCTGTGAGCAGAAGACTTTAGGGCTTTGGCAACCATGTAACTCCATAATGTGGCCACATCATTGCTACAGACAGGCCATCACTTTTGCAGTGAGTTTGCACAGCCTTGGGACTGAGCCTTGTCAGGTTGCTCTCTCCTTCATTTGCCTGCAGCTTTGTTTTATTCAGTTTGGCTGTAGCAGCAATTTTTCTAACTAACCCAGTATCTACAGATAATTTATTTGTTTATCATTGCATGGTATAATCTCAGTTTTATATTGGTAGTAGTAATAAGCAGTTGTCTCCTGTAGAATAAAATATTTACAACTCTAATACAATGATGGAGAGAAACACAGGTCTGATACAACAGCAGAGGCCTTGAGAAGCAGACACAGGGGGTGGCAAAGAGAAAGACTGATGTGGGTTGATAAAGTGTAGAGCTGCACTAAACTGATTTAGAGAAAGCAGAACAAAGAAACAGTAACTCACCTATGTAGAAGATATCATATATATTAAATTCAGATGTAATGTGACAGTGTAGACTGAAGAAGAAAAAGAAAAGTGTGCAAGTATGTTAGCAAACTAACAGAAGTACCTCAGGTGGATCCTAGAGGGAGGAAGAAGAAACCAATTGCATCAACACAATCTTCCTCCCAAAGAGGGACTTCAGAGGCTGATGACTTACTGTGTCACCCCTCCAGTAGCCCAAAGCTGCTGACTTCAGGACTCAAAGGTGCAGTGCAAGAGTGACCATTACCCTGAGAAAAAGGATATGTACTAAGAACTGCATGTGTTACAATTTCAGTTGTTTTACAGAATCACAGGATTAGATTGGAAAATACCTTTGAGATCATCAAATCCAACCTTTGACCCAACACCACCTTGTCAACCAGACCATGCCACTAAGAGCAACATCCAGTCTTTTCTTAAACCCCTCCAGGGATGGTGACTCCATCACCTCCCTGGGCAGCCCGTTCCAATGCCCAATCACCTTTTCTGTGAAGAAATTCCTAATATCCATCCTAAACCTCCCCTGGCACAGCTTTAGACTGTGTCCTCTTGTCCTGTTGCTGGTTGCCTGAGAAAAGGGACTGACCATATTACTATAATTGAGATTTTTTCTAAAAGAATTATTATTCTATTTCAGTAATAATTAGATCTGGACTAATAAAAGTTCTAGAATTAGACTGATACATTTTCCAATTATACTAACAATTTTTGGATTTACTTATATAAGGTATGCTTCCTCTGTGTCCATGAACAATATTATGAGTGTAACAGACTCATCAGTTCGGTTCAACTTATTAATTGCTTAAGACCTTTAAAGGAATTCCTGAATCAGTGAAGAATTCCTTACTACATACTGTCAGCAAAATTACCTAGAAGCTTCAAAATCTTAAAAAAAAAAAATTAAGTACATCTGTTAGTTGTTGTGCTCACTTTTCTGATGGCTGTGAATTCCACCATGAGAAAAAAATCCAGAAAATTAATTATTTTTTCTGTTTTGCTCTCAGTCTGTTTATTTGATAAACCCTTCTATTCCTGCAAGAAATTGATTAAAGACAGCAAAAAAAAGGCATTGCAAATGTCCACGTTTGCCACAGGTGAATTCAAACCTTCAGAAGGGCATGAATCACCCTTGTTTGCTGTGGAAGCACAGGTGGGGGTCGGGACTGCTCTGTACAGGGGGAATCAGGGCATCAGGAGAGTTTTAAGAGCCGGATCAGATTGTCAGACTTTGGGATGGGAAACAGAAGTGTGAGGGATGACCCAAGGAAATACACAGCAGGACAGCAGCAGCACTTGGCAGCAATGCAGAGGATGTGTAATCCAGACCTGCTGACAATGTCTAATGCCCTTTTCACTGGATAACAATACCCCCTCCCAAATCAAAGCTAATCTTTGTCTGGGCCTGCTGCATCTCCCTGGGTTGTGTAGGATATCCTTCCCAGCCACCCTGTCCATATCCCTGGACCCCAGCACCTGAGACCTCCTCTCCTCATGGCTTTCTCTTGTCACAGCTGAACACAATTTGGCAACAGAGCACCAGGGAGATTATTTCTTCCCTCACGGAGTCGCTTGACAGCACAAAACAATCTCTGAAGGAATAGAGAATCCTTCTGCAGGGACTGTATAAAATCCCTGGTTGTAGTTACCTCAGGAGCTGTCACATGTATCTCAGCAGACCTCAGCTCAGGGTGCCATCAGAAGGATGCTCATCTGGCAGTACTGGACCGAGGCACTCATCCTCCATTAAATTTTATGTTACTCTGTAACACTTCTACATATCCAGAACTGTGGTCATGGCACTCACAGTGATGGTGCTGACAGGACTCCTGCACTGAGGAGTCTGGGATGTTAGAAGGATGTGACAGCCAGACCTGTGACACCTGCCCACATATAGGAATATGTGTGTAATTAAAACAGTGCTTTTGCTTCTTGATGATCAGTGTGGGAGGACTCTGGTTAGCGCCAGCGAAGCTTGATATAATTACATCAAACACTGGTAAAAGGCCACTAAGGCTGGAAGATCAAAGCCCAAAGCCTTGCTTAGGAGGTGCCTAATAAGTTAGCAAAAGGCCTAAATGTCTTTGATTCAGCTCTTTGGTATACATCATGTAGCAACACTTTCACTACCTGACCGCATACTACTTTTTCAAGAGGCTTTCTGCTCCATTCAAAGCAAAGCTGATTCTTTTCAAGATAGGTATTGCACAATATTAGTGGGGAGAGGGTGTGAAAGACAGGATGTGAGAGAGGACATCATCTGACATCCAGGCAAAGGGTGCTTATTTCAGCTGTAAAAGCAAGAGGTGAGGTTTTGAAACCCAAACATCTCCAGAAACAGAAAGAATGATGGTTCTTCTTTTATAATATATGTTCATAAATAAAATAAGATTATTAACAAATGAGTTTTAAGCTTGTAAGATTTAAGAGAGGTGATTTTTTTAATTGGCAGACAGCCATTCATTTTGCTAGATTCAAATTCATGTAAACATGTAGCTGTTGCTGGAATTCAGCATTCATTCTCCCTCTTGACTATAAACAAATAAATCAATCCAAATCTTGTTCTGGACTTCATCGATGCCTTTTGGCCTGTGTTTGGTTTAGTAAATGAAGGGATCTGGAAAAAAAACAACCCCTTTTGTACCAAAATCATAAGAAAAGGTAAATAGCTGAAAGGAGCATCCAAGTGCAGACAAACCTAGATACCTTATCTCCAGTTGTGACATCCCTGAATAACCAGTCCAGCTTTTTATGATTATTATGAAGTTCTTTATGTAATGATAGAGAAGCATTATGTGCAGCAACCAATTGTTATGGTTCTTTGCTTTCTGGAATTTTGTTTTGTGGGGAGGTTGACCTGGTTGGAAGCAAAACAAGGTAAACTACTGCATTTGATTTATAAGCCCTCGCATTGCAGGTGTGGGAGAGCTGGGAGCAGTCACATGTAGCTTCATTATCCAGCACTGCAAAGCAACTAGACTTTGTGAATTAAAAGAAAAAGCCTAGTTTTCAAAACAGTCTGCTCCTTTTTTTTTTCCCCTGAAATGTAAGAAGTTGAGAAGGCCTGTAGGCAACTTCATGAGGACTGCATGAGTAGCACTGATTATGTGTCCCTGGAGAGGCCAAGAAAACAGGAAAGGGAGCCAGCCAAGAGGCATATTTAAGAGAAGGTTCTCAAACTTCCCTATTACCTTTGGGATTGTTTCCAAATTCTGAAGCTAGGAAGGAAAAACCTGGACTTGGCAAGATAAATAATCTGCACTGCACAATATGTGGTGTCCCAGGATGATTTGTGACATTTAGTGATACCGTATGTCATGAACAACACTGAGGAAATAATCCACAGAAATACAGCTGCTTGAAAATTGCTTCCAAGACCACTTCTAAATGAACAATTAAATCAAAATTTTGCCCATTTTATAAGCACTGTAACACTAAAAACAGTGTTTTCTGTTCACAAAAGAGCTACTACAAAAGGGAAATCTCAAAAATATTCTTACTGGATATTACTTGGAAGGGATCATTTTGATATTTTCATAATTTGTTATTTTAATTTTAGGATGGTTGTGACTAGGAGAAATTAATCCCATTATATAATTCTTTATCATTAATTAGACTTAGAGTGGTCTTACTGTCACAAATATGCAAGGAAAGCAAGTTTAGTATTTTACTTCCTCCAAATGGCCATATACAGATGGTTCTAATAATTATTTTCTCACAGATAACCTGATTATACCCAGTTTAAACCTGATCTACAAGGAAAGGAAAGACATTTACATTATTCAAGAGAGTTCAGGTGTATTTACATCTTTCTGCCCAGTGCTAGTCATGGGTGTGGGGCACTATCCATAAACAGTAATAGGGAAAAATGGCTTTTATCACATATTCTCCACTGTTTGTAATTTTTTTGAGAGACCTAGTGGAGAAAAGACTTTTCTTTGTATTGGAAATTCCCTTCAACAAATACTTTTAAATTTTTTTAACCATCTCAATATGTTTATAATGTCTAGCAAAAGTAAAATTAGTATTTATTTGCCATAAATCTATAGCTCTGTCATGTATGCTTTTATTGATAACACTTCAGGAGAAACTGTTCTCTGTGATACCTGAGCCATGTACAGCATCTTAAGTAATTTTAATTAATGTCATACTATGAAAGGTGATGTAATTAAAAGCATTTATAGACTATGGTTAAAGAAGTAATGGACTTCTACAATGCTATTTTTTTCAGTAGAATGAAAGAGGAAACAGAAATTTGTTTCCAATTAAGATTTTATATCTTCATAATAAGCTTGAGCTACACTTCAGCCAAATTTGAGGGACTGTGTGGGAAGGAAAATGTCCATGGTGAACTGAGGAACTATCTGCTGGTTTCTGGCTCTTTCCATGCCATCATTTACTTTCTAGCACAAGTTACATGCTTGCTGCTACTATGAACTATTTACACCATCATATATGCAATATGATTAACATGCCAGCAGTGCAGTTATGGATAATAACTATATACACTCCAACATGTTCTCAGATCTAAATTTTCATGTATTTTCATCATACTTCTCATCAATTCTTTCCCTGTTACTGACCAAATAGTGTCTTTTGCATGTGTGTACTTCCTGGAGGCTGTAGTAGAAGATATGCAGGAGAAAAAAATGGCCCAGGATGCCCAAGCAGGGAATCTTGTGAGTTTGTGTTTGTGCAAAAGAGATGCCTGGTCTGTTATGGGAGGTCTTAAATACTACCTAAATAAAATACAGTGCAGCAAGTTAAAAGGTACAGTGCATTAAGTCGGAATAAGATTTATTTGAAAATTATAATCTGATTATCCCATTCTAATGCAGAGTACATCTTTATTAACATAGATATTTAAGGGAAAACCACATAATCCCAGCCGTATTCTTACCAGATCACTATTGCACACATTTGCAGTGACTGATACCTGGATTCTGCTCTCCCTAGAGCACTTTCTTTCCAGTGTGTCCCAGGGCCAGCACTGGTACTTCCCTGCTGATACATGGGTGCTTTCTATGGCACACATCCAAATGTAGTGAAGGTATCCTCCTCTGCTCTATCAGCCCCGCCACCCTTTGTCTGCTGATGAAGGTCTTTTCAAGGACAGGATGAATGCCAAGCAGTCAGCCTTTCAAGAAACTACATTCACTTACATTGCTTCCAGATAAGAAATTAATGCTTTATATGGTGTTAGAACAGTGATAAACCATGGTCCACATGCTGTCCTGGCTCAATGGAATAATGAACCACCCCATGGTTGGAGATGTGTCTGTGCATATGTGTATGTGGCACACAAAAGAAGGATTTTCCGAACCTTACTTTAAGCAGCCTCCCCTACTCTGACTGTAAAATTTGCCAGTGTATGTGAAGAAATTAAAATCTCCTCTCCAAGTTGAAGACTGCAAAATCTCTGACAGAGAAATCCTGCCATGGAGTGTGCAGAGATGGAACACTTCAGGGGCACTCTGAGGAGTTGAGCTTTGTTCCATCCACATTGTGAACAATTGTTTAGAGCCCCCTTCTGATGATAAGCCTGCAACTTTTGTTTTGTAATTAAAGGCTCTGAAAAGGCTTTACACTTCCATTTGGAAGTAAAATATTGCCCAGAGAGTTTGTGGACTCCCCATCCCTGGAGATGTTCAACACTAGACTGGATGGAGCTCTGAGTAACCCGCTCTAGCGGAAGGTTCCCTGCCCATAGCAGGAGGGTTGGAGCTAGATGATCTTTAAGGCCCCTTGAAACCCAAACCATTCTGTGATTCTATGAAATACCAGTTCCCCTTGTGCTTATCTGGCAAGATCTGAACTCTTGTAAACACAGGGGGTCCAGGAAAGTGGAGCGTTTCTTCTTAGCACATTGCATGCCAGGCACTATGTCAAAAGGCTATTCTGGCTGTATCACTAGGGTTGATGAAGAAAGACTTATGCCTCCCTCTGTGTACCTGCTCAGGGGAGACCCAGCCACCACCATCATTATGATAGACTCCCCAGGAAAAACAGGAGGAAGTATTCTTGGTTAAAGATTAATTTGGCTTATGGTGGCCCTTTGACATTGAAATAAGAAGAGCCACAGAAGAGCCTTTGCTCTTTGCTCTTTGCTCCTGAACTAATAAATAGCAATAATAACCTCTGGGAAGCCATGCCCAAGTCTTTTCCACAGGTGTCCACATATCTTCTCAACATGACTTTTACCCTCTGGAATTTTCCTGCCTCTCCCATTTTGTGGCCCCTCCTCCCAGCACTGGCTGCTGCCTCCCTCTGAGGCAGCCCTGGGCTCAGGTATGGGTGCCTTTGCAAGGCACTGCTCCCACTCCACTGCTCCCTGCCCGTGCCTAAGGCAGGAACTTACCTGAGGACAGAGATTCCTGACTTGTGAGACACATGCATGCTTGAGTGCCAGGAGGGTGGGGAAGCCACTCTCAGCACCTTAAGGGTATGTGTAGCAGCATGTGTCTGCCCTTCACCCTCACCCAGAGCTGCGTACAGAGAGAACCTCTTCTCCAGAGCCATTGAAGTGGCTCTTGGCCCCTTCCTAAAGGAAATTCACACTGACCCCTGAAGATGGTGGTGGCACTTCCTCCACAATGAGCCCCTCTCTAGGTCACTTTTGAGAAGTTTCTCTTTGTTACATGGGGAAGGGCTGATGTACGGATGCACAAGTTTATGTATTCGCAAAGTTTTTTATTCCTTCTTAAACAATCTAAAGGAGGTTAGAAGCTTATAACTGAGGTTTAAAAAGGACAGGAGAAATCCACATAAAATGCTTATAGAAGTGTTTTATCAGAGCTTTATACAGAAGGATCCTTAAAGAAATCGTAGTATTTATGAAATGAATGAGTATTTTCCCCTTCAGTATCTTGATTCATACCTGAAAGTCTGTGTTAGAAGGTATTCTACAAACAGTATCTCATAATTGTTTCAGGTTTAGTGTAGAGTTTAAGTTACAGTAGAATAAACACCTGAGCAATGTAAACATGCATGACCTGAGTCTAAGAAAAGGGAAAAAAATTTGCTGTTCTTCTTTCTTACAATGTTTTTCCTCCAGGGTGTATTATTTTCCCTAGTACCAAATCAAAGATGCTTCTTAATATTCTGGTGCTAAGTTATAGCTCCCCCATCAGAGGATTGCTAGGCAGAAGACAACAAGGATGTTTCCTTTCCCTCCTAATTGTTTTGCTTTTTTCTTTCAGGTAAATGATAACTTGGCTGGCTACATGATTTGAGTGTCAAAAGGAGGCATTCGCAAGGCCCATAGTGGCCAGGGCTTAGTGGGATGATGGGTGGCATGTTGTGGTGGCCTCACTTCTGCAACCTAAAGAGCACTGTGAAAGCTGGAGGAACCATGCCCCAGCCTTGCCATCAGCCTGTCAGAGGAGTGTGGCAGTCCACATTGCCCCACTTTCTAGCTAACCTAGAAATATTCTGTCCAGTCGTGCCTTATGCAAACCCACAGTACACGCAGCACAGCAACTTGCTGCAGCACTCAGAGGAAGTATTAATTTAGCTCTCAGAAGTGAGGAATACTTGTGCTCTCAAGCCAGTGATATTCAGGCATGTCTCCAGAAATATATTATTCTTCTAAAGAAGGATATTCTCTAATACCAGGCTTTGAGATTTGCAAAGTGATAGTTGTATAGCCCAAATGAACAATTAAAATCTGGCAGACTACTTTTCACTTCCCTTTTACAATCACAAGAAAAATGTCAGAGTTTTATTTGATTAACATTCATTATCTGTAGTGATCAAAGGACTATGTCTAAAAAATTAGCATTTTAGAAGGTCTTTGATAGTCAGCAATAAAATTCTCATACTTAGTCTGAAATCATTCCCATCTGCATTCTTTATTTGCATATAATTTATGAAGTATCATTAATGAAACCAAACAGGTAGTAAGCACACCTAAAGCATCCATCCAACACAAAATAGAGACTATAGATAATTAGGGTAACTGCTATTACTTTACTTCTCTGCCCCTCCTGTAATTAGTATTGTTTGTAGTTGAAAAGTCAAAGACTTTTCAGAAGATATTGTTTTAGTCTCACCTTGTTTCACAATATATTGTTTTAATCTCACCTTTTGCTTTGTAGGTGGTTTCTGAGCAAACTAGGTTTGACTCCCTTCAATGGCAGTCTACGATTAATGGCTTCATTATGTAGTTCATGTCCAGGAAATGAGAATTTTTACTTGAGCCAGAGTTTTGCCTGCTAAAGGACTTATTCCTCTGTTATCAACAGAAATCAAAGAACATGACTTTTACAGCAGATACTTTTCTACTTAAGGGAATATGATTATTTATTGACCATCAGTATCCAGCAGAAGTCAGGGGGCACAAAGGGTAAGGAAAGATTAGTGTAGAAAGAGTTGGCTTGGGCTAATTTCCAACACCAAGACTATGCAGTATAGAACATCCTTTTGTGATTATGACCTTTCTAGCATATTGCATTAGCCTACTAATACCACAAGGAATGTTTTATTTGGGTTTATGCAGTTTTAAAGAAGACTGTTAAGCTATCCATCATTTATTACTTCTGATGGAAAATTGTATTTCAACAAATCAAAGTTTTAATAGAAAAAATTGTAGGTATTTCACAAATACACACAAAAAAAGGTGTACCAAAAAAGTGCAAAGTTCATAGCTTTCAGATAGGGACTGAGTGTTTTTCATTTGGAGTTACAGACCAGTTTTCATCTGGGAATGATAATGTTTGTCCCTATTCCCACCTCTTCTCTGATCCTGGCTGCCTGGGCATAAACACTCCTCAATGCACCTGCAGGGATTGTGCTGAAGCAGCCACCTCCCTGAGCAGCCAGTTTGGCCAATGTCTGCTGCAGCAGAAAGCCTGCTTTCCATCATCCATGGAAAATCCACAGGAACTGAGCACTGAACTCACGAGATGCCATGCCAGGAGTAGGTGACTGGCTATCTTTTGCTTTATGTGTCCTTCCAGCTGCAGCAAAGTTTCCTCTGGGACCATGAGAAAAGTGTATGCTGCCTGGTGCACAGGTGGCTCACCAAAACCTTGGGCTGCTCCTTCACCAGGGTCCATGAGACCACAGTTACAGTCCAGGGGAAGTGGTGCTTGAAGATGCCCACTGGAAGAGAGGAGTCTTCATGCTCCCAGGATCAAGGTAGTGCCCATCCTCATGCATTTTTCTCAGACCTTTCAAAACAGGAAAGGCCACCATTTCATCATAGTTAATGATGTCTTGCCCTTCTCAGTGCCCAAAGTATCTGATTTACAAAGAAGAGAACTAAAGATGGTGACAACAGAGCACACACACTGAGCAGCATTTGCCTGGGATGTGATAAGAGGTGATCACCTTCATATGTCTAATAGGGACTTTCCTATTTAATCAGTAATACTGATTAAATTAAATTAATAGTTTCCTATCTAATCAGTAATTAGCTGGCCAATATAATTAGAGTGGAGTTAGAAATTAATGGCACTCTTTCCTCTTACTGAACTTTGGAGCAGGGAGATGAAAAGCAGAACAACAGTGAATGTCTCATTGTTTTGAACAGTGTAAACTGCATGGCTGTATCAGAAATGTATTCTTCCATTCACTGCACAACTGAGACTGTGCAACAGTACCTGTTGGAGCCTCTAGTGTCCCACAGCAATAGTCACAAGGAAAGAAATCTGCCCATAGCCTGTCATGTATGAGAGACAGATGGACAAAATTTAAAAATCGACATTGAAATAAAGATTCAAAAATATTGTGGCAACCTAAGCAAAACAGTTTTCAGAAGTCAATTTTTCAAAGCAGCATACAGAAAGCACGAAAGCTGGCAATAACTCAGTGATTTGCAGGAACTTGATAGCATCAGAGTAGACTGTCTTACAACCTGCCCATTCTTGTACTGGCAGAAGTGGCTACATTTCTTTTCTGATCTTAATAAATAATAACGTGAAAAAAAATACTTAAACTTTAAGCAGTATTTAAATAAATCTCATGTTTGACGCATTGCTCATGCGCAGAAATAAAGCAAAAGAGTCCCACAATAACCTGATGCAACAGTAGTTTGCAGGACAGGAGCTGAAACTGACATTGCAACAGTAGTGATTTTAGATTTAGATTAACTGCAAAGGACTTCTGCAAGCATTCTGTAGGTTCTGTGCAACACATTGAGACCCTGAAGTTTCAAGACAAGTTAATGAGAACTTACCTGCATGTCAGCTACCTACAGTAGTACACAGAATATGGAAAGACAGCAAAATGTGACTAGGAAAACACATCCAAATCTGTCTCTGTGGGATCACACCTGTCTCAGGCACATTTTATCCATTGATGATACCACACATGAGATGACAGAGGTTTGTCTTATGCACTGAAATGTTTCTACGTTAGATATCTGCCCTGTGAAAAATTGACTCCTGCAAAGTGTGTACCATTAGCCCTCAGAAACCTGTTTCAAAGAAGAATTCAAGTTTAATGACAATAATTTTTGAATAGTCATAACATTCCCACACAGAATTCCCAAAACTGTTTAGGCAGGTGAATCATACAGGGCAGAGTGTACCATTTTAACTCAAACCTTTAAAGCCTCTTGTCAAAACAATCAGCTGAGTCTGCTGTGGGTGATGATGTCACACCAAGTAGACAGTTGCCATCACTCAGAAGCTTATTGATCCACTTCTCCAAGTATGTCAAATCAGGCTATTGAAGATACAGTGCTAATAGAACTATCCACACATCATAAAGCAGGACTACAGTAATTCTACTGGTCTCCAATACAAAATACCAAATTTGATGAATTTTGTAGTCATGAGAGATCATTTGGTCCATGTGTTTTCTGGCCTAACACTGCAGACCCCTCTTTTCCTGGCTGAGGGCGTGCACCCTGAGCAGTACTATCTGTGCTGCTGTGAGCTGCCAGCCCTGGAGAGCATCTTGTCCCTCTGGCAGCAGCTTCTAAGGCAAGTCTGAATGAAGAGCAGCGTGTACAGTGACTGACAAGAAACTGTGAGAGGGCATCATCGTCTGCTGGCTGAGCCTCCTGCAGTCAGTAGCTATACGGGGATGATATGTATTAACCGGGTATGTATTAACTGAGCACAGGATCTCTCCCAAGCTTTGTAGAAAATCCTTCTGATGAGAAAGCCTTTTCTTTCTTTCAGGTAAATGATTTATCTTTTAGGCTGCCCAGCCTTTTATGTCTCCAGCTCACCAAATAGCCATCTCATTCAAAGCATCAGCACAGCTCCCCTATAAACTCCTGCATTATTTTCCATGCTTAAAGAGCACGTGCTGACTGGCAGCAGCTGAGACATGCTAAAAGCTGTCCAAGAAGCATGGAAAGTGGCATCACACTGTGTGAGCCTTCAATAATCCACTAATCTTTTTGAACACATTCTTTTGTTTAGGCAGACTTTAGTTATTAGATTTGACACATATTTCACATATTACAAAACTGATCATTATTATGTAGCTGGCTAATCCTCAGTTTGAGGAAGGATTGATTTTAAACTCATATAGAAAGGCTGTCAACTTAAGCAAGGAGGCTCTATGTTTCTAAGCATGTGATATATTTTGCTTTAACAGCATTATCAGAGACAATGCAAATGATAGGTAGATTTACATAAAGGGGAAAATGTATATACTGTGAGCACAAAACTGCTTCACAGCCAATAATCAATGTAGAAATGGGTTTGTTTCTCTGTGAAACGTTCACTCATGATCAGCGTTAGATGACAGGTCTGTTGTAGCAGGCATTTCTGTAAAGGCAAAGGTAGAATCATAAAATCATTTAGGTTGGAAAAGACCCTAAAGATCACAAAATCCAACTGTTAACCCAGCACTGCCAAGTTCACAATTAAGCCATGGTCCTAAGTACCATGTCTATATAACCTAATAAAGTCAGGAATAAAACTGCAGAAGTATCAATTAACATCTATTTTGATGCATTTATGCCTTAACAATAAACTGAAAAAATGTTAAAATCAGAAATAAGGATGCATTTTTAATGTAAATATTCACAGAACAGCCTATTTTTCCACAACTATGTAGTATTTTCTGTAAAAATATTTTTCACCAAACTAAATATACAATGCCCACTAGGTCTTGCAGAATTAATCAACCTTTTTTACAGGTTTCCAGACTATTAGAAAGTAGGTTATAGTGACATCACTGAAAATTAGTTATTAACACTGGCTTTTTTGGTGAGCTTCTCTTAACAGGTCCTTGAACTATACTTTTTAAGTTCTCAGAATATAGTTTCATTATTTCTTACTGATGTCTGAGTTTTAATCACTGTTTAAGTCACTGAAAGTCTTTCAATTTCCATTAGCAGAACTGAACTCATTACCAGGGCACAAAGATGCTTCAGGCCAGACCACACAGTAAGATCCCATTCCTTTTCTGATCCTCCTTTTTCACCTATGAATGAATGCTGAAAATCCAGGAGGCAACTGTTTACGGCCTGAAGAGGAGCCTGGGAGCGATTTTGAGGGACCCATTCCACATCAGTTGTTTCAGAAGTAGGTTTCTTCATCAGAAGATCAGGCCTTTTAAATCTGCTTATTTAAATATGAATTTGTATATTTAATTCTAAGCTGCCTACATTCATTCTTGCTAACTGGATGCACAGTAGTCACTGATAAATTCAAATGATGGTAGTTTTAAAATGTGCACACAACTTTACATTTTGTGAGGAGCTTCTAGTGGCCATGGCTGCAGGCCTTATACAAAGCTGAAATAAGTCTAAATACATTATTATCTAGGTAATGAACCTGAACATTTTTAAACCTTCATTGATGTTACCATTTTATAACCAGATTTGCTTTGCTCTTCCACACTATATATTAAAATAGGCTCCTTCTCAGCTTTTGAAAGAATATGATTATGAATGCAGTCCAACTCCTAGGATATATGATAACACTTTTTCTCAGTAAGTCAGGCCGAGATAAGAACTGCAGCAAACCCTGAGGCTTGCTGCACTGTCCAGATGTTGAGATTTCAGTAGAAGATGGGTGCTTTATCCATAAAGTGATGTGAATTTTCCAGCTAAAATGCAATTCTCATGATGATAACAGTACACAAAAACCTCTCTGTGGCTGATCAGCACAAAGTTTATGCCACACTTAAACCATATTTTAAAACTTAGGGAAGGACTTTACTTATGTGCAGATGTGGGATTCTGCTGTGCACTATAATGAATTCACCCAGTGGGACATAAATTTGCATACATTATCCTATTATCATGCCTTTCCCAAAGCTTTGTTAGCTTGAGTGCAATACTGCCTGAATGTAGCTAGACTGCTTTCAGAAATTAGTTGGTTCATGCAAAGCCAGTGCAAATAATTGATTTTTGGAGCTTTTTTGGTTGTTCCCAAGCATATTTTTTCCATATTGGCACTTGAATGTTATTACAGTCTGTGCTCACTAATACTATATTTAGCCTTTTGCTCCAGGAGATTCTCATCAGTGTATTATATATTAATCAGAATTATTAATCAGTAACTTGTCCTGCATCAGTACACACGTGGAATTTGTACATGGAAAAATGCAAATAATTTTATTCACTACAGATGGGAGATGGATTGTAAGGGTAAAAACTCAGCAAGTACCAGAAATGAAAGCCTTGGCTAATGTTTTTCCTTTTATTTAAGCAAAATTGGTCAGTGTCTTATACTGACTGCAGGGGAGAGATGAGAGAAGGTGAAAGTTGCTCGATGACAAAAAGTTGAAATCTCTTCATGCAAATCCTGCTTGGGTGAGGGCTAGCACAACTTTCTCATGAAATGGCTGTCTTCAGAGGTATCAAACTAACTTAATCTCACCCCTTTAGTCCTAGGCCTGCCTGAGAGTTAAGATGTCCCTAACATCAAATACAGCCCCAGCCCTATGGGGGCTTGGTCCCTGGAAGCCATATTGATCTGTCTTTTGTATCCCCTGTGATGCAGGCTCCTGAACTGAGCCCAGGGATAGAGCCACAGTGTGAAGGATGCCAGGCCCTGGTCAGGCAGTCCAACAGGAGTTGCTGTGCAGAGGCAGCAATGCACTTTTGGTGCTTCAGGCAGTAGGGAAGCAGTCTCTTACCAACATTTCTGTGACTCTGACACAGAGTGCCTGAAGACCTAGAATCGCTAATTCTAGGTGAAAGAGGGTGTTGTCCATAAGAATGATTAGTTTGTTATTTGTTGTTTTATTGCAGTCTAGTAGTGCTATGCAGAGCACCCTACAGGCACAAATTACAGACCTCACTATGGTCATAAAGCATTGCAATCAAAATTTCAAAATATATTGGGCAGAAATCCAGTGTTAGATCCACCTTTCTTTAGAAAGAGTCTCTCTCTACCAAAGTGCCCTACCCCAATTCACTGTGAGCTAAGCTCTCCCCACCCTGAATAACAGCACTAATTAAGAGAAGTTTTTGGCTAATTGCATTTCATACTGCCACTTAAGTTGACCTAATTTGTGCTTGGCAGTCTCTGTAAGGAAAGTAAGTCAGTGAAAAATAAGACACTGTGTTGCAGTAAACAACTCAATGTAGGCAATATCTGGGCAGTCTAAAATAGACATTTGTAGCTCTTCAAAAGTTAAAACCAAAAAAATGGTGTTTCTTTGTTTTCTGTTGCTAATTTTATAAGCACTTTGTAGGATAAAATTAAATGGTGTATTTGTTGCAGCACAAGTATTGCCTGAGATGGGTGCAGAAAACCAGTGAATCATTTCCTGTTTGCTGCATTGTTGCTTCACAGCTTTCCCCCAGCAAGGGACTGATGTTGCCCAAACAACACAGGAAGCACATCTGGGCGCTGCGTGTCGCTCAGTGTCCCGGTCCCCTCTTGGCTGCGGAGGGCTGTGCGCGGTGGGCTGGGGCGGGCACAGGGACGGGACTGCAAGGAGCTGGGCAGGGATCAGTGCCCCACCCAGCCTTGCCCTTTCCTGCAAACATGCACAAGGGTGATGGCAGTGACTCAATGATGCAGATGGCTTGAGGAACCCCACTCTCTCTTTGATGGTGCAGATAATAAATGGTTAGAGGGAAGAGGGAGCCTTAAGTTCCTTTTTTGGTTTACCTGGCGTGTGGATTCCCATTGCAGTCCAATACAGGGAACTTCAGCAGTCCTTATATCCACGAAAAAGGCTGTTGAAGTTGAGCCAGGAATGTCACAAATGCAATAGCAAAGGCCTAAGTCTGAAGGAGGGTCCTGACGTGTGTCTGCACTAAGCTACATGAAGTTATAAAGGTGTCATGCTCAGAGTAGCTCACTGCTGGCTTTGCTGAAGTGCTGCTTGAAGATCACTGGCAAGTACACAGTCACAGAAACATTGGTTAAAAGAGGCCTGTGAAGGTCATCACCTCCAGCCTCTTTCTGGAAGCAGGACTACCACCAGTGCAGGTTGAGTCAGCTGTGACTTTGGTCAAGGCCTGTAAGCATCCAAGGACTGAGACTTCCCTGTCTTCCCAGACAACCTCTTCCAGTGCTGCACTGCCCTCCTAGTGGAAATGTTTTTTGTACTGCCCAGTCTGAATCTCCAATATGTGGCCATAGCTGCATGTTATATCATCTACCATCTCAATCAGAGAGATTCAGTTTTCTCATGCTTCTGACATGTCAAAATCTTCACTGAAGACAATATATATTCCATCTAGCCTGCTCCTCCCATTAGTATACACAGTCATTTCCTCACAGACTGCAGTCAGGTTTGATTTACCCTTGGTTTATCTTTCTGGTTTTATGTAATTGGAAATGATCCCCAATATTCATGCTCCCTGATTTTTCCAGGGTTGAGATGAGCCTTACTTTTCTACAGTTCCTCTTCCCAGGTCTTCCTTCTTGCCTTGACTACAGACAGATGTAACATTAGCCTTTTTCTAGTAAGAATAGCAGCTTTCACTCCCCCAGTTTCACTATTGTTTTCATCCCAGCAGTTGTTTAGTAACTTTTCTAAAAGCCTCTCACATGAATTGTGTTTTATACATGTTCTACAGACTCCTGCCACTTCAAAATCATTGCTGACTGTTCAAGATACCAATTTCCCCTTGGAGAACATACCGTCCATGTCCTTTACTTCCTTCATTTTGAAGGAAGATGCCTGGTTGGAACAAAAGTTGAGAGCCATTGAAAGGAAGGATAGTTATGCAGACAAAATTAACATAGACTAATTATAAACACTGGCTATCTTCTTTCCACTGAATAGAGGTTAAAAATTTCAGCCTGTAAGACATGTTTCAAAACTTGATTATTTGTTCCTGTTACTTTACTGTAAATGTCCTGTATTTTTTCTTCTTTTGGGAGGAATATAGACTGCTAATTGCTTTTGCAACCAGCTTGCCATGATGTAATTTACACTTCTCTTTTGGATACTAGTGACAGAGTTTCATGAAAGAAGCATTTTCTAAATTACAGAAATTGACTTAATGGCTATTATGCTTTACTCACGTTAAATTCTCTCTCCCAAAATAAAGACTTAACATAATATAATTAATGTTTTGGGCATGCCAAATGTGTATATATACATTATATAGCTGAGTGTAAAAATCCAGGAAACACTCCCTATATGACTTCACCATGCCATTCATATATCACACAATAATAAGGATGATAAATAACTGGAATATACTAATTTATATCACAGAAGGGCTTTTTAATATGACAAGTGTTTCCTTAGTCTCTTAAGTCACAAATGTGGATCTTAAATTTTCTGCTTGCTGTACATCTATTGTAAAACTTAGTCAAATGGTTGCTTCATTCCTACACTCATTCTGATACCTGAAATCCATACCTGAAATGACAATATTAAAAAATAAAATTGCAGAAGTCAACAAGAGCAATCAATTATACTTACCTAGGTTGTTTTAGCAAATAGACTTCCCTCTGATAACCATTAAATCAGTTAATGGAATTAAATTGATTGTATGGGGAAGTCTGCCCTGTGCTTTGTATATCACCTCAGCTTTTAGTGTGTGCTATGCAAGTTACCAAAAATTAACTGCCAGCTTTCACTGTTCATCCTTCAGAGCTAGTTTAGTCAAATTTGTAGTGTTCTCCTCTCTGGGCTCCCAGTCAGTTGTCCTGCCCTACACACCCTCTTTTACCAAGACAAAACAGGACATCATGCCAGAAGGAAAGCTGTGCCACATAACATGAGGAGAGCCAAATATTTCTGCAGTGCTCTAGAAGTTGCACATGCAGTCTGTGTTGCATGGCCATGGGTGGATTAGGTATGCGGTACTTACTGGAACGTTATTGTTCTGGTTTATGCCTGTTCAGCATCTCTACTGCATATTCACCCAACAGCCTGTGCTCTGATCCAATAATTGCAGCTCACTAGAAGTAAAAACAGCAATTTTACAAGAAAAAAGATGAAGCCAGAGAGACTAAACAGTGAATAGGAATTTCTGACAATCAGTACTGGGTGTGTGTGAGAGGGAAAGAGAGCATGAGCAAGTCAGAGCCTCTCAGAGTCTGAATGTACTAGCCCATTTTTTCAGAGGCATAGCTCATCGACTGCACCCATGCATCAATCCTACTCTTCCTGTAACTCTGCCAGCTGTAATAAAAGGAGAAATTAAAAATTTTGCTGTCCCCAATCACTGTGTTCAGATAGTTCTTGTTAGGTTTCTACCCGGATGGCTTCTTTCAAGGTTCACCATTTTCCTTTTTCTTTTCCCGAAAAGAATGATGTCCTACCGTTACCCTGCTCCCTTTCAAGATGATGTCAGGTGAGTGCACAGCATTCCCCATGCCAGAAGTCTTCCTTCCCTGCATTATGCAGGGTTCACTGTCAAGTCACAGACAATTACTCTACCTGATACTTGTCAACATGCAGACACACAAGAATGTTTTACCTCCAAAACTGTCTACTCAGCACCATCCTCTGCCTGCTTTTCAGCCTGTCTGGAAGGAATGAATGGAGTGGAAAGGAGACAATAAGCTCAGTTTCAAGCTGTTGCTTTCAGAGTTGAGCTGGGAAGCTCTCCAGAAGGATATCTTGCACAGATGGAGCCCTGGACTCCAGAAGGGCAGCTCCAAGAGCCCAGCACCAATGAAGAGAGGTGGTCAGAGAACAGGTACTTCAGAGCCTTTGTGTTTCTTTAGTAGTAGTGAAAGGAGTAGGGCCCCTGTGAAACCCACAAAGCAGTAGCCCGGGTACAGCTAACAGCTTGCAGGACATACTCCATGGCCTGTATTAGGTGGCCACTCTGACGGCACTGAAACAGACCTATCACCCATGCCACCACTCAGCCCCAGGCAACACAAGAAAGACAAAAGTCCAGAATTCACATTCCCCAAAACAGTGAATATCCATTATTTTCCTATCACCTAAAACAAAACCAGCTGATTTATGTTAATTACAGCTTAGATAAAATAAATTTATGGGAAATTAATACACTGCCTTTAGTGCAGCAGCATATTAATTAGCTTGGCATCCAATGCTGACCTGACACACCCATAATGGTGGTATGAAGCCAGTGGATCTATTTGCAGAGTGGTATATTGCTTGAATTAATAGCACAAGGCCAGGGAAAGAGGCCATGCAAAATCTGAATCATTTACTTATAAATCAGCTTATGGTTGGGAAGATATTTATTTACTAATATTGGGAGACAATCAGTAAGAGAAGCAGCAAGAACAAGTGATGACAAGACTTTTGTATTCCCAGGAAAGGTTAAGGTTTGGTGTTGATACTCTGACACACAGGAATGAGCAAATTTGTTTTCAACAGCTTTCATTCCAGGTGATTAGATGGGGTGAGACAGGCTTGTTACTAGCAAAGCATTTATCTCTCTTTTCAAAAACAGTACACAACATCTATGAAATGTAACTGATCAGACACACCCTCTAGGAGATAAATCCTTCCTATTCTTGTAAGCCAGCAAAATCTACATTTTCATCTTAGACTAATCGCATGAACCACGCTGGATGCTCAGAGGCAGCGTCTCACCACACGTAAACCAAAGTAGCTCCTCTCAACGCAGTGGAGTAGTGCCAGCTGTGCTGTTTCAGATCAGATCTACAAAACTCCATGCATGTGTTGGTCTGCCTGTAGGAGCAATGTGAAGTTACCTGTTTACAGAAGTAGGTCTTCAAAATGTGTAGAAAACATATTGTGCAGAAAGTTTGCCCTTGTCAGGAATCATGAATCCAGGGGTCTTTGCATCAAGAGCACTTCCTCAATTAAGTACAATGTACTGCACTTGAACATGGACTTCCTTATCTAGATCTCAGATATCTACACTAACATCTACAATTACTCTTTTATGTATTAGAGCAGTTACAAATAGAAGCAGTTTTTAAGGTTTTTTTGTTACTTTAAGCAGTTACAAATAGAAGAACCATGAAACACAGACTATGCTGTCTGTAAAACAGCTTTCCCTCCAAAAAAGTTGCCTTATAGGCACTATAAGCATTTTAAAATATGAAATAATATTCTATTATTGAAATTTAAATTGTTTTACCACATTGACCTGACTCTTCCAATCAAATGTAACCAACAGACACATAGTTCAAAAGAATTGTCCTTTTTATATGTTAATAATTGTGGGGTTCCCAGAACAGTGGCACAGTTTATTGGAGATTCCCCAGCTCTGCTCTCCTTGAGTTCAGATCCAGAAGGCAGAAATAAGTCACAAGTCAAGTCCCTTTTTTCAGAGGTTGGCACTGTACCTCTCAGGAAAGACACAGCCCACAGTATAGCACATCAGGGAAGAGTTCAGGCCTACCTCCACAACTAGTTTCATGCTGAAGTTGTATCCACTAGCCCATAATAATTCCTCAGAGGATGACAAGCTCATCTGCTGTAAACCACAAGGGTTTGCTGATCTAGGATCACAAAGCAACATTCTTTGACTAAGGATCTTGACGGTACTGAGCTTATTATCTAAAAACTTTGAACAGAGAAAAGCATGTGTGCCTCCACATGTGTTAATACACAGACATTTTAAAAATAGTATCCTCTCAAAACAAGCAAAGTAAACCAAGGCTGAAATTCTCATATTTAGTTATTATACTCTCTGATCTGTCTTTAATTTTTTTCTGTTATCATTGATCTCTAACAACTTAGCTAATCAGCACAGGTAAGCTACACAGTATTGTTTTGGTTTGCTGAATGCAGATGGCTTTATATTAGGAATACTTTTCATGTATCTTTTCCAGAGGCTGGCCTTGATTTCTTTGCTGCCTCTAGTCTACTGCAGACTGTCAAGAACTGGCACTTCCCAAAGAGCTGCCATTACAAGAAAATGTAGCTGCCTCCTTCCCCAAGTTCAGTCATGTGTCTGAATTTGGAAAGGCCTATGATGGAAGGAAGAAGTGATGGAAACTGGATTATTTTGGTTTTGCTACTCTGATATATCTAGTAATCAGGCATTTTATCAATCTTCCTTGCCAAAATCTAACTATGTACTTAAAGTTTGAAAGTATGTATTATATAACAAACCACTATGGTTTATTGGACCATAGATCATTTGCCTGGGAGACTGTAAGGACTAGAACATTAATTCCCCTAGGCAGTTGATGCAACTTGTGAGCTGTGCATGGGCACAAAACCTCAATTCTCCCACTTGAGCAGTGTGCAGGAAATCTCCTCTTGCTCAAGCTCCTGCCCTGAGATTCAGAGTCCAGGCAGCAAGGGCATTCCAGGCTGTGCTTCCCCGCTGAGAATTTGTCCCCACAGGGCAGTGATGAAATGCAGTGTAGGGCAGCCTGCCACTTCTCATAAATCTCAGAGACTTATACTCACAAGTGACACAAATACAAGTTTCTAGTCATAAAGAGACATAATTCTGGTAGCTTTGCACAGACTACCGAACTTTCTTCTAAACAGTAGCAACTAATAGACAGTAAAATAATGACTGATAGAAGAGTTGCCTTTTTAGAGCCGTGAGGCTGATAACAGTCATTAAAATAGTTCTCAAGATGTGAAGTTCAGTCAGTAAGGGAAAATATTCAATGAGATCTTACAAAATCAATTATTTTGTTGGTTTAAAGGTTTACTATCATGGGAAACAAATAGTTTCACTAAATCAGAGGCAGATTTATAGTTAGAATCTTATCATAGAGTAGTTTGCATTGGAAGGGACCTTAAAGATCATCTAGTTCCAACACCCGTGACATAGGCAGGGACACCTTCCACTAGAGCAGGTTGCTCAAAGCCCCCCATCAACCTGGCCTTGAACATGCACAGCTTCTCTGGCCAACCTGTTTAAGTACCTCACCACCTTCATAGTGAAGAATTTCTTCCTAATATCTAATCTAAACCTACTCTCTTTCAATTTAAAGGCCTTCTCCCCTGTCCTATCACTGCATGCCCTTGTAAAAAGCCCCTCTCCAGCCTTCATGTAGGCCCCCTCTAAGTACCCGAAGGCTGCTATAAGGTCTCCCTGGAGCCTTCTCTTCTCCAGGCTGAACAACTGCAACTCTCAGCCTTTTCTCTTAGGAGAACTGGCCTATCCTTCTCATCATCTTCATGGCTCTCCTCCAGAGGTCCATTTTTTCTTATGTTGGGGTCCCCAGCCCCGAACACAGTACTTTGGGTGGGTTCTCATGAAAGTAGAGTAGAGGGGCAGAACCATCTTCCTCGACCTGCTGGTCATACTTCTTTTGATGCAGCCCAGAACACAGTTAGAAGGTACGCTGCATAAATACTATGACCTTTCTTTGTACTAAATATGTATCACACAGACACATTAATGAGGACTGTGATGACAAAGCAAGAAGACAGCTTAGCTTCTCACAGAAAATCTTAGAAGTGCACAGCTCTTAACAAAAGCACGTTTGTGAGATGAAGGCATTTTGAATATTTCCATAACCCATACATGAGAGAGGGGATACACAGGAATGTCATGCCAGAGCTGCTCAGGCTATGAATCTCATTTCAGTGCTTCCTTTTGGGACCATCCCAATACTGGTATGCCTCACCCTGCAGCACCCAAAAGCAGGAGAAGCAGCTCCTGCGTTGGGGCTTGAAGGGCTGGTAAAAGACAAAATGCACATCATCTGTGCAAGCAACTTTATGAAAAAGCTAGAATATGGCGAGAGATAAGTAGGGTAAATGATCACCATTAGACCTGGTTAGAGCCTATGATCCTTAATTACTACTTCCAGAACACTTTGATGTCCTTACAGAGAGATTATATGAAGTTCAAAATGACTTGTTAATAAGTAAGATTTTCAAAAGCATTTAAATAGTGAATGAGTTCCAGAGACCGCTAAGTTACATAGGTAGCTTTGAAAACTTCCCCTCAAGATAATAAATGTATGTCCCACTACTTGCTAAAAAGCCTTTCTTCTGCAGTGGCACATTACTTGCACACATTTTGTAGTCGTGTTTTTGTTCTCTGACTAACTGAAAGTGTAGCCTCAGTGCATCACTGTGTATGTTGTGCAAGAGCACATTTGGAATTTGCATTTTTTAGATTACCAGACAATAAAAAAACCCTGAGATTGCACAGATATGCACCACCCTTCATTAGAGGCAGTGATATTCTCTCCCACCCAGTCCTGCCCAACCAAGACAATATTGCACATACGCCTCCAGACAATGAGACTACCACACCTTTTGCCTCTAATTAAAATTATTAAGTTGAGAAGGAAAGAAATGCATTTCAGTCTGTGCTTGTTAGCCAAATGTCTTGATAAAACTGAACATGTTCTGCTGCTGCCCACCATCTGTCCTTATAAATACTTTTAAAAAACATTGAACAGGAAAACAGATTTGTCATTATTGACTTCTACAATTTTATACCATGCCCTCAGGTTTTTCTTTGTGCAGACCAATAGAATCCACAGAATAGGATAAATTTTTCTCCTATAAAAAAATTTTGCATTCGACACATTTCAGTAGAAAAGATTCAAACCTAATGCATGTAAAAAGCTATGCAGAGCAATGAGGATGTCCTTACTGAGAACAGTATTTTGGGGCAATCTTGCTTCTCCTGTCTCAATTCATTCCTCACATATTCTCAGTTCTTTCAATGTTAGATAAGCTCTCATGGAAACTCTGTGACTCCCTGTCTTTGACAAAGAGGGTACTTTTCATTGCTCTGCAGCCTTTGAGGCATCAAAACTCTGTACATCTTCTCAGCTTTCCTTTGTTACTGAAAATTCAGACACCTGCAAGAAAATATGCCTTTTCCATTACTGAGGTAAAGAAACCCTCCTAGACAGCCACAGCATCTAGTCTGCCATGATTCCCAGTATTTTGCCCCTGCTACAAAGAAGAAATCCCAGCTGATGCAATACAGCAGCCCAGCCACTGATGAATATGGGTTGCCAAGAAGGCAATGCTGTTTCTTATGCAGACTCCCCACTGAATTTTAAGTCCAGTCACCATGCCCAGGCTTCCAGTGAGCTGTTCTAACCATTGTGCCATAGGTACCTTTCTTAAAAGCTTCACCTTAGGCACAATGTCATAGTCAACTGGTATTTGTAAGACAAAGGAAAATGGACTTTGCCTGAGGCCAGTGCTAATCTCTAGAGAAAATCAGGAATACCTCCTACTGCTGCAGGATGAATTGTGAGCTCTCTTTCCCTAGATTATTGCAATTAGTTTTTTTGAGGTTTTTTTTTTAACTACTCTTCTTTCTTATCACAGAAGCTCTTCCCAACAGACAAGTGGGAATTAGGTGTTTAAAAAATTCAACTTCACAATAGGTGTGACTAAACAGTACCAGATACAAACATTATCCCATCACAAGATAGAACTGGCTCAAATAGGTGCGTGTATTAAATTCCTCAGGGCTTGAGTTCAGGCAATACAGAGACCACTCTTTGTTTGGCAAATTTTGGTGAGATAAAGGCTGAGTGTGAAGATTTCTGGAATACCAGGACTGTTTAAGGAAAAGCTGCTCAGCTGACATTAAACCAGTTGAGGAGCGTTGGCTAATCCCATGGCATTCCAGGTCATGTGAGGGCAGGGCTGCTTGGGAAAGAGCAGCAGTACCTCCTCTTCCTCCTCAAACCAGTGCAAAGCTCTGCATGCTGCCAGAAGGGACTAGAACAAGAATAGGACAGAAAAGTCTCTAATACTAAATGCAAGAAGAGTGTGATTGTTTTGAAGTAGAGAAATACAAGGAGGTCACAAGGAATGGCAGCAGCAAGATTTGAAATTATAACAGATATATCTAAAAGGCTTCTAGACAAAGCATGCACAGGAAAAGGGCTTTTTTTCAGTCTTTTATGAGTTAAACTCCATTTGCAAATTCTCTCTAGAAATTCCTTAGGAGTAGGCTTTCCTCTGCAATTTCTGGTCCCATCCACTTCAGGTTAGACTGGAAATATTGAGAAAGGCTCCTGACTCACTTATAGCCCAGTCTTTCTCAGGCTATTGACTCCCTCATTCAAATCCACGAACTTCTTGGGAAGTACAGATACATGAGTCTGGGGATGTCATCTTGAAAGGCAGAACATTAGAATGGCTTCAAAAGTCAGAAACAAAATTTTGCATCCTTGCCAAGGCTGTGTCTATGACAGCCAAGGTAAGAACAATGAGGAAAGGTGAGGATGAAAATAGACATTTGGTTGTAACTGGGATTTGTTTCTGTTTTCTCTCCTTATGTTGCAGCTTTGGAGGTTTTTCCCCCTCCCTTCCTTGCTTTCAATTACATTTAAAGTACATAGTTAAGTGAATATTTTGAGCTATCCAAAGCTTTCTGGAGGCATTGGGAAGGAATTACACTGCTAATATGTACTGAGTTAATCTATGGGTTAATACGATGTTTATGGAAATGTAAGTGCATGCGATGTTCCAAATACGACTTCATACACTGCAGTTACTTCACACTATACCTTGTTATTGCAGCATATGGCTGTCTCAGATGTTGTTGAAAGTTCACAGCTTACCCCCAAAAATTTCAGTAAGTAGATGGAAAACTTTATTTCAAAATTCAGGGGCAGGGAGGGGAAACAAAAACAAAACCAAAAAACCTAACCCTTACCTTCTCAAATCACTGAAGTTCTGGAGTAAAGAATGAGAGAAAAGTGTACACATTTACTTGTGAGAGGGAAGAAAATCATAACATGCCTGCAATTAGTTTCTTACTGGAAAAAGAAGACATTAAAAGAGAAGAACTAATATTTTGAGTGTGCAAAATTTTTCACAAGTTGAAAAAGAAAATAAATACCCTAAATGGTTCCTCTTGGGTCTTACAAAACAATTTAAAAACCATCTTTCATCCGTTTCTAACTAGAGCTGTGGTTCCAGCTTTCACATAAGCAGTAATGCAACTGTTTCCTGAACTCCTGCATAATTTCTTTAAACTTTTCCTCCTTATTGCCTCTGAACACTCAGCATTTTACTTTTTTTTTTTTTCCAAATAAGCATCATTTAATACATGTGACTCATTAGTAATGATGGCTTAATTTCAGACAACTGGTAGTTTCCATTCCCAGCTTTCTGCTCTTGCTTTTTCTCTTGGTAGTTAGTTATTCCTCTTGCTTCAGAGGTAGCTCAGCTGCACATAAAGCTCCTTCGCAACTCAAGTTTGGAGGAAACCAGGATCCATTTCAATTTCCCCCAGTGCACCTACCACTAATTTATGACAGCTCTGCAACTGCTCCTCAGCAGCCACAGCACCTCTGCAATGGAGGCAAAGCTGCTAAGAGAAGAGCAGGACAGATTTCCTGGCTGAATTCAAAGGAGCAGGTGAGGTGCATTAGCAAATGCCATGTGTCGCATTAAGGAAATCTGAGGAGTAATGCACTCAGTGAAAACAAAACAGAGCTTGGCAGCAATCTAAATATTTGGAGGGTGGGGGAGGGAGGAAGAGAAGGTGCTACAGGGCCATTAAGAGTTGTTAGATCATCATTCAGATCTGGAAAAAAATGCGAAAGGAGAAGTCCTCAGGGAGACACAAAATTAACCCTTGATAATATATTTATAATTTCCCACTGTTTTTAAGACTGTCCAGGTAAAACAAAAGATATCACTGCTTTAACAGGTACCCCAGCCCTTTGGCTCAAGGGATACTGGTTTTGAAATGGCAGGGGTCAGCACACAAAGAAAGCATCTGGGGATGTTTCACCACAACTTTCAACACATATTACTTGAAATGGATTCTCTCAAAGATCATGTCCACAAAAGTTCTCCTTGTCCTGTAGCAAAGTATAAAACAAAGCCATGGTCCTCTGGTTTCGTGACTTAAAAAATGAAGTGAAAGAAGTAAGAGTGCTCAACTGGTCTTCTGGACTTAAATAATTAAATCCTGTCTTTACATGTAGGCCCAAAAGTATTATACAAATGCAGAAGAAGGGAACATTCCTTGGAGATGTGGCTGATTTATTTTCCTAACCTGATGTATCATCAGCAGCCTAGATGTAACCCTTCAAAAGAATGTGGCCTTGCAACATTTTACTTTGTATATCCAGTTCCTTTTTAAGAGTCTTTGTATTCTTAAACTGCTATTTGAATTGTATTCAGCACTTATTTCCTGAGAAAATAACTGTATATTGGTACAGGAAGCCACACAGGTGACAGTTTAATTTAGAAAAGAATAGCAGAATAACTTCTGCAAATACCACATTAAAAAATTATTCTCTAAAACAAAGCAGGCACAGCTTTGCTCTTACTGCCAAAAAGGTATTTGCCTATCCTATATTTTATTCTTGTTTTCCTGAGATAGTTTTCCTAAGAAGTTCTCAAGGTCAGCAAGTGAATGTGCATAGCCAGTCTTGTGGAGTTGCTAAGAATACTCAGCAGTAGGCTTTAGGCTTCTGGTGCACCAGCACAAGTTTAGGTAGTCAGAGACAAGGAGGGGTGACCGTAGGTTCTGTTGTCAGATCTCATGCTGGAGTAGCACCATCTCTAACACATGGCTGGTGTCTCCAGGGAACCACACAGGCCCAAGCAACAGCTCTAAGCACCACAAAGGCTAATTTAACATTACACACACATTCAGCATGGTACAGCAGGTAAAAGCATTTGTAATTGTGTGTTATATTAATATAGGGTTGGGTTTCTTTAAGAAATTATAAAATTCTGGCTCAAGAACAAAAAGGCAGTAATAGAGACTGCATCTTTTAGTGCTGAATCATCTCAGACAAAGAGTCTGAAGAAAAGATTGCTGTTGAGTGCTTGTATATACTGTAAGTTAGACCTGGTCTTGTTGTAAGTATAGAGCAGCCACTGGATACCACAAAAAGCGAGCCAATGCTGTACACCCTATAATCTGGTTTTTAATCCACTGCTGATAAATCCTGCAGAAAACTGCTAAAGCAAACACTAGGAAATTAGCCCATGTAAGAGAGAGGAAGGAAGAAACAGACTAGAAAGAAACAGACAGTGTAGAAGCACTGCATGTTACTGCCATGAGGATTGTATTGTCTTGCTTTCACCACCAGTTTCTAGCTCCCAGCCATGTGTATATAAGGTATGGGAGTTTTGGTCTGGTAATTTTTATATTCCTCATAATCTCTGTTCCTTTGTGGTTTTCACTTTGTTTTTCATATCATACCAATTACATCTTGTTCTTCAAAGTATCAGAAACTGGCGATAAAAATCATTTGGGAGTGAGCATTGGCAGACTCACCTGGCAGAGAAACTGGCTTTTAACCTTGCAGTGAAGGGGAGGAGAGGATGTGGTTGAGTACTCTGCAGTAGGTGAAGCTCTGCTGAGCCGTGGGACAGCTGGAAAACTCCATGGCAGCAGAGATGTGAGATATGCCAGCTTCTGTTTGAATCTCCACAGTGTGTGTCTGGTAGGACAAGGTACACTCTAATGTCAGGCTCCCACTCTCAAATTCTTCCTCTCATGAGCAGCTCCACTATCTTTAAGTTAATTATTTGCTGCTACTTCCACCAAGCCCTAGTTCCCCATTTAACAGAGGCACATTCCCTGAAATTTTCTTCCGGTTTCCAGCTTATTTTAAGGGATAAAGCTTAGGAGACAAGAAGAAAAAGCCCATACAGTCAACTTTCCACTATTCATGTCACAGAGATGTATAATCATGAATTACTTTAAATGGGAAGTTTAATGGAAAAGGACTAAAGTATTTTAATGGAAAGGGATTTTTAGCTCAGCCACAACAGTGTGCAAATGCATAAGCTGACAGGTTCAAAGGCAGCCAAATCCACTGCAGATCTCTCCAGCCCAGAAGCAGGGGGCTGGTCCCAAGTGGTGCAGTCAGCCCTTGATAGCTGCCCTTGTATAACACCACTTCTGTGGCAACAAAGAGCAGACATGAGTTTACCGGGGTTTGTTAGCTCAGGCTCACTCAAGACCTTTCTGGACCAGTTGCAGCCCTACACCAGCCAGCTGGGGCACTCCTGAAACCACAATTCATTTACTAAATGACCAGGTAACCCATTCAGAGGCACTGGAGCTGACTGATCACATTTACACCACATTCGATGAGGAATCTCTGCGTGGATCACAGACAGACGATGTCCGGCACACCTTTTGTATCTTTACTTTATAGGAGAAACTCCTTTTCCATATTGCAGCCTGTGTGTTCCTTCTGTAATCTTTATAGAGGGAAATACACACACAGCTGGTGTACAACTGCTGCCTACAAAGGATCCATATCTCAGTGCAAACAAAGCACAAAGAAATGGTTTAGCTGTATAAAGTGACAACATAATAAACAGATTCTCTTTTCCTGTACATCCATTCCTGAATATCTGCTTATATTTGGAAACATTTATGGTGTTGACAATGATTTTTAATTGTTCCACAGCATCTGCTTCTTTCAATAAAAAATAATAGCTGGCCACATTCCATACGATTCTTTACTCAGGCAATGTTGCAAATTTAAACAGGAATTGGGGAAACTGCAAGGAAACAGAGAGCACAGATGAAAATTCAATGGCATGTGATATAATTAGGCCACAGCAGTGCCAAATCCAACACAGACTTAGAGGGTTGTTCCCCCATATCAACAGCAGGATCCTGTGCTAGCTAGCAAACCACAGTGTGCAGGAAGATGAGGCACCTCGGAATGGCAATGCTGAGCAGGGAGTTATGGCAGTGCAAAACCCTGGCAAGGAGGCACCTAATTCCGGCCATCAGCTACCTAAGGTAGGGCAGTGCCAGACTTTCCTCAGAGGGGCACAGTGGAAGGACAATTGCAATCATCACAAGTTGCAGCAAAGGAAATTCTGCCTAGATATGAGGACAAAAATGTTCACAGCAAGACTAATCCAACACCGAAAGAGGTTTCCCAATGAGGTTGTGGAGTGTCAATTCTTGCAGATATTCAAAGCTCAGCTTCACGTGGCCCTGAGAAACTTGCTGTGCTTGACAATAGTTTGAGGAAGAGGTTGGATTGGATGACACCCAGCAGTCCCTTCTGACCTACATTGTCCTGTGTTTCTGTGGACCCCTGTCCAGAGTCTGGGATGCTCATGGAGAAATGCAGTTAGGAATATTTGTTTATTTGGAACCATCTCCAAGAAGTCTCTCCCAAAGAAAAGTCCTGTAACCATCTCCTCAAAAAGGAAAAAACAAGAATAGCAGTTTCTGTTAAAATTCATGACAGTAGTGATGCCAATACCAAGTACTATATGATATCCTGCTGCCTAAAGCACTTGCCCAAGAAATGGCTATCCTTAGTGACCTGAGTCGGTCCAAACATGTAGCCATTGAGAAAAAAGGATTCTGAAGAAGGGCTCAGGGACATGAAGGAGCCTAGGCCTATGGTGAAAGGTTAATGTCTCCTTCCAAGAAGTAATGTCTCCAATCTTCACATCTGGTTCTGGACTGTCTTCTACATGGGCTCAGATGGAGAAACAGCCATGGAGATGGGGATATGCCAGGCTTTATTTCCTTCCCAGCTCTGCTGTAGCCCCCAGGCTGCAGTCACACTGCCCCTGGTTGCTCCCTTCCTGGCCCTTTGACTCATATATAATTTATTCTGCCAAGATCCAGCTTCAACAACAAGCTCCAAGTTTCTTCCCCTCCCACAGTTGGGCTGCTTATTAGGCTGCTCTCTTGGGAAATGTACACTTGGGCTTCTCCAGACTGAGCAAGACCTAATACTGAGGTTCCCCTGGGCAGGCACCCTTAACCATCGTGTGGCACTAACTCAAAAAACCCCACACGGTTGTGCCATCCCCATTACCTCCTCTATCACAACTGGGGCCTGTTTTCAAAGAGTTTGGCCCTTGCTGAGCTTTGCAGGCAGCCAAACGCCATCCGTGGGCGTTAGGTGTGCTCTGGGAACAGGGAATGGGATGGGCCCCGAGGGAGTGGGGCTGAGAGCTGCCAGCTTCCTGTATCCCGCCCTTCCCGGCACCCGGACACAGAGCCATGTGGGCTGTGGTGCTTCTGGCCAAGCGGTGAAGTAGAGCTGGAGGTGCCCAGGCCATGTCAGGACCTCCCTGTGAGCACAGGCAGCCCCAACCCTTGGGAGCAGATGCACAAAGTCTTCTTGGATTTCTGCTCTGGAGACAGGTGGCCGCCCGCCATGCCCTGTGACACAGTCAGTTTACACACCTACAGCTTCTTTGGACTTCAATGCTCACATCCAGTGCTCTGCTTGAATCATGTTTTGGCCATCATGGCACCATCTCAAGTGCTCTGTAATCCATTTCTTTTCTCTCCTACTAAACCCTCTCACCTGCTATCCTTTCTGTCCTGCCATGGTGCCCTCTGCCCGGGCTGTCCATACACCTTTTTCAGTGGCCATTTTCTCTCCATACAGTTTCCCGGCAGACTGACCTGCCTGGGGATGGCAAGACACACTCTGGTTGTGTGGCCAGAGGTGGTCCTGGCACTCCAATTGCTAAAGTAGCCCACAAGACCCACAGACTGCTTCAGAGGGACCTCCAGGGACTGACAGATCCCTGTAACTAATAGAAATAACTTCAGGTCTAGACTGAGAAAAAAACCCCAGCCTCTACCAGTTTCTGATCCCTGACTTTCTCTACAGCTCAGCCCTTCCCTTCTGCCATACACACTGTGTGCTATCATTTCTTTTTTACTATTTTCCACTTATTCCAATAGAGCATTACTACAATCCCATGACAAAAGTAGCATGGACCAAATGTGCCACGTAAGTTCTTTGTGAGCACATTCAGGTATTAAAATGATTTTTGGTTTGTTTCTTCAGAAATTAAAATAATGCCTTTCAAATGGCTCTTCTGTCAGAAATGTGCGAAGATATCTATTTGCAGACTAAACCTCTTGGTATTCCACTTTGGAAGGCACATGTAGCATTGGTCTTCTAGCATCCCCAGCCAAGTTTCTTTTGTGGGACTCACAAATCCTTCCATCCTTGACACTTGCATTACAGCAAAGCAGGGAGTGAGTCAGAATCTAAGCCTAGGAAATTACGTAATTCCCTAGTCACAGAACATGATGTGTGACTACTTCTTCAATTACTTTGTCTGCCACTCTTCTTGACAAAACTGATATTGTTTTGGAAACATTTTGACTTTAAAGAAAAAAAAAAGAAATTTCAGAAAACAAATTCATTTAAATGAAAATCACACACAGACTCCTACTTCACAGTTTCCTGTTTTGGGGTCCCATTTAAAAAAACATCCTTAATCCCATGTGCTTTTCCTGTTCTTTCTCAGTGATATGCTCTTCATGGTACAAAATGTACCCTGAATAGTACTCTTTTACTATTGAAGGCCAGGAGGTGACAGTCTTTTGTACTCTACCCTATGAGGCTCCAACTAGAAGTTATAAGAACAGAGTAAAAACTGAGTTTTCCTCTTTTGAAATGGCACACTATCCATTAATGACAAGTGGCACAATTCAAAGAAACTTCAGGATGAAACAGAAGGGCTGGAACCCTCCAGACAATGGCAGGAACCCTATCATAGAGGTACTGGAGGGAGTGACACAGGGACATCCAGATAGGGTTACCCAGAGACAACACAGCACTAACACACTGGCCCACGGCCAGAGATAACAAGCCTACTTATCCCACTACAGAGAAAGTTATGTTTTTCTCTCCAGTGCTCAGTGATCTGGCTGGATTTACCACCTTGGGCTTAATGCCAGTGATGCCAGACACAAGTGTACCACTCTGCAGTCCTGGTACTGGGAAAGCAACAGGGACCCAAGGGGGCTCTGCAGGTAGCCAGCTGGAGTCCAGCATGGCTCCTTAAGATAAAGGCTTTATCATCAGCAGGGTTAAAAAGAAGAGGATTGTTGGGGCGCATTGGGCCACTAGAGGCTTGCCCTCGGCTCCTAACGCCCTGCCCATCAAATGGGAGGACGAATTGGAGAGTGAAGGATCCTCAGAGGGCGAGACCCAGGTCTGAAGCCGCCACCTCGCTCTCTAGAAGGTTCTGTTAAGTTTTGTTCCCCATTAGTTGTTGGGGGTTAACCCCTCCTCTGTAGGTCTCCCACTGGTTGTATGTGTTTCGGATCCTCCCATTATCTATCTGTCTATCAAACGTGGTTCGGTTCTGCCTTCCCTAAAAAGACCGTGTAACCCTGGACCCTCCGGCCATTTCCCTACCTCGCCTTTCGGAGCAATAAACTCGGGAAGTCTTGGAAGTGGCTCTCTCCCTCTTCTCTTTCGCCTCCGGGGATCCTGGGACACCTGAACACCAGGGTCACCTCGCCTACGGCGCACCCTGCTTATACCGAGCCGGTGCTGCCCGAACACGCGGCCGCCGAGACACAGCACGTACACTGCGTGTCTGCGGGAAGGTCACTGCTGCCTCGCCTGGGATTGCTGCCCAGCTAGGCTGACCCCTTCCAGGGCAGTGTCAGATGGGAAAGACTGGGACAGTGGGGAAATAGGAAGGGGGGAGGAACAGGATTGCCTCATTTAACACTGGTAAGCTCACTTTAGGTGTGCTGCTTAATTTTGTTATCAGACTCTGCGATACAACTGCAGAGAACCCTCTGACAGAGTGGAGCTGGCACTGCAAACAGTGGATCCGTGCCTGTGTGACATTCCTCCTAAACCCATAAGCGCTGCTGATCCCCAGCTGGCTCTGCTGTCCAGTAGCATAATGCCCCAAAACACCAGCAGGTATTGAATGTTAACTGGCCTGGCAATTTATGGTGCACAGATGGTGGGATAACCATCTAGCAGAGAAGTGTCAGGGTCAACTACCAATGGGATACTTTCAAAAGCCTCAAAAAACCCCAAGTCTCAAGGGCTTTCATACTAACCTGGGAAGCTACATTATGTTTCTCTGTGTGTTTATGATGGGCACTATTTTCCACTCACTGGACTTCCTATGCCTGTCATACACAGACACATTGGTTTAAACTGTGTGTTGGTACTCACACTTGGCCTTGATCATTAGTAGATCAATGGGAGACCTCCCTCTAGACTTCACAAGAGACCTGGCCCTCTCTTTCACTTGTGAGCTAACAGTGTGGTAGTGCCAGGCCTTGGGGCTTAGCCTTGAGAAGTGCCCCTGAGGCTGCAGATGTGTGCTCAACCCATCCCACATGCATAATCTGAGAAAACCCTTGCACAAACTCGGTCTCAGCCTTAACTGTGCTATGTGATAAAGCATTTTCCTGCCTCGAAACAACTTCACTCAAGTGGTCTGAATAACACAGGGATCTGGAGAAATTACAATGCCCTTCTCAAAGTACAATTGTCCTGTCCATCTTCTCATATAAATCCTTAAACTGCACACAAAGCAGGAGAGTGGCCAAGCCAGGACAGAGAATCCCATAGCAGAGACGCCACTAAGATCTACCTCGTGCACTACTAAAATACTCATAATTTCTTAGAACAAATGTCAAATGGCAGACTAAGATGTAAGAATATATTGAATATATTGTTTTTACTGTAACATGCTTAGCAAATTCCATTGAAAGAGTGTACACTATGAATTACAGTTATATATTACTACTATAGCTCTGCTCTGCCTATCATCAGTTGTCAAAATACACTAATATTCTCCTTGTAATTCTGAAACATTTTCCATTGAAGCAAATGGAAATTTTTCCATTGCTTTGACTCTGTAAAACGCTTTCTGAATAAAAATCATATAACTGTTACAGCTATTTAATAAGTAACAACCATATACAATTTTATAACTATATGTTTATAGCAATACAGTAATAACTAGATACTTATGTAATGTAGTTAACTACAAAGTTAAATAGCAGTTATAGCTCACTTTAGCATGAAAAGGAGTATTAAAATTTTACTGGATCGATTTAACATTTGCTAGTGGATTTGCTAGAATGATTTACTTGCACTGCCCGTCTCTTCTCTTAGCTGTGCTCAGAAATTAAGCGCAGGCTGAATAACGCAGGGATTAGCACATGGGATTGAACCAATCTGTGAGTCTTGTGGCCTGTCTTGAACCGGAAGCAAGGAGCCAAAGGTGTTTTGCTAATCCAAAACTGTTTCAATGCTGAGGTCCCTTTCTTCATGCTGTGCAAGCACTGAAGAGATCTCCAGAACACACACAGTTCAGCCTCTCCACTGGAGCAGAATCCAGAATCCATGTGTGACAGATATTGGTCTAATCAATTCTTACAAACCCCCAGTGAATGCGATTAGCAACACAGCCTGCCTGGTGCTTAGCCATTAGATAATCTTTTTTTAAAATTTATAATTTAAATCTTCTCTGCAAATTAGACTCTTGTTTTATACACATCCCAGTGGGCATGTTAAACATTTAGTTACTCACTGATCTCTTTAAAACAATCTTTAAGCAGTACCAATGCTTTTCCTCTTCACAACATCTTATGCCGATTTACACTAGCTGAGCAGCTGGCCTACAGTTCTAAAAGACCTGTTCTGCCAGCATCAGGTACTTCAGGGGACTGATGACAGCAAATCAAGATTTATGTTTTTCTGTTCTAGTGTTTTGTGATTTTAATGTGCTTATTTTGATAGTGACAGCAAGTCATTGTGAGATTACAGCTCTGATGGTGGCCTGTACAAACCAACAGAATGGATTGTCTCCTCCAAGGATAGACAGCAAGATGGGTTTTGCACTCTCAGAAAATATACCAGGTCATTTTTGTAGTATGTTCTCAGTTTTGCTCCCCCTAACAGAGTTAAATTCACCTCAAAAACAAGGGAGGGGGGAAGAGAATTAGAACTTTGTTTTCTCCTAAATAACTTTCAGCAGAAGGTGGTTGAAGTTTTTAGCATCATACAACAGGATTTTTAGTTCCAGCCAAGATGTCAAGTGACATATTTTGCTTTCAATAATGGTCTACTCTCTTTCTTAAAGAGGCCTGATGCATGTATTTTATGTCAATGGCTAATCTGTACGAAATTCCTGCAACCATTCTTGGTTTGGCATGGAAAGGGACTGCTCTAGTCTATGAGACAATGAAAAAAAACCCAAACCCACTAATATCAGCTTGGAAATCAGCACTCCTAGGAATTCTGTTCACAGAGAAAACAAGACATCAGCTAGTTATATTGTCTCCTCAATGGCTTAGAGATTTATCTTGAACCCATTACCTGAAATGACTCAAGACTGGATGGCCTAGATAATAACTGAGTGAAAGTTGTGTGACCCATATTAGCATCCACCACGCCTCCTGACTCTTGGCATAATTTGGCCCATATGAGATGCAATGATAATGTTTCTGGGCCTCAAAGGGAAGGGGAAGATGAGAAAAACTATAGGGAGAGTGGAAATGCAAAAAAAATATCTGAAAATAGCAGAAAATAGCCTCAAAATAAGATCCTTTTGATATACTAAGAATTTCAAAGGACAAAACAAACTGTGCTGCTCCCTTCTGGCCTGGCATAGCTTGTCCTGAAAAGAATAAGCCTCGCTGCCTTTCTAGGCACTGGTACGTGGAACTGCTTTTGAGGCAAGCACAAGGAGTAATTTGTAAGAAAGTAGTTTTATAAATTTTAACAGGGAGCTTGCCACTGGTTGCTGTGTGGGTGATGATAGCATGAAGCTGACTGACAAAGAAGCTGACAAGGGAATAGTGCAAAGAAGTGAAGTCTAAGAAGCTGGTCCTTGAGTTGGTGCTAACCTAGGAGGGTTAAATGGAGCAGATTTTTCTTGGACTGCCTGGGCAGATCGTTTGCCTAGGAATCAAAGAGTGACCAGAATAATCCAATAAAATAGGTTTATTTTCTAAGTATTGTAATGAAAAAGGCAGGAATGTTTTGCTTAGGGATAAACTGAAATAATGTGTAGAAGACAAATCTGAAAGTAGACAACCGGTACTTGATTTTTCTTTGAATCAGATGTGCCAGCCTGAGACTAGAAATTGTCTCTAAAACCAGGGTGAACTTCTAAGAACATTCAGTGCTTCTTGTGGACGCATTGCTCCTCAGACTATGGTCGGGGTTACAGCCAGCACTCAGGGTGTCAGTGCAACACAGAAGCTCAAAAACAACAGCTGAAGACATAGATCACGTGCTAAGAAAGCTTTGAGGGAATTCATGGCCTGAGAGTAACAGAAGAACCAAACAGTGAAGCAAAGCATAAGGCTTGTACTGGAGCAGACTTAAACAAGGGGAAGGAAAATGTGCTTGATGAATATTAGGTTGATAACCACGGATTTTGTTGAAACTGTTCAGCTGGAATTGAAGGCCACACCAGGATGGAGGAGGAGCAGAGGGAAGTGAGATGAGGTCTCTGGATGAAAATAAAATTCACTGAGAGGAAGAGGGGGAGGAGAGCCAGAAGGTAAGACAGGGGATTGCTAAGGCTGGGTAGTATCAGGTGTGATGTACATCACAGCAACATACAGTAGGAAGAAAAGTCAGAGGGAAGATATGAAACAAAATGACAAAAGGGAGGAGAAGGGTGCAGCTATAGGGGGAGGAACCATCAGTTTTCAGCTTTTTTCTTCTACACAGTTCAACTTCCCTCCTGTGTAGAAGAAGTTATCACTGAAATTTATCCTGTGTTTCATGTCATTGTGGCTCAATTTGTGATATGTTTTCACAAACAACAATTTTGGTAAATGCTCCCTAACACTGTTCTGTCCTGTGATTACTGAGGTCCTTGCAACATAAAGTAGAGTGGTAAAAGCCAGCTAACTGCTGTGCAAGCAGGGTGGAGTCACCAAGCAGTGTTGTTATTGAGTGGCAACTCACAATCTGGAGCTGTTGAAAATTACTCATGTTTTAGTAGTGTAACTATGCTACTTTTCCTGATACTAAATGCCCTCTGACATGTCAAATTTATTGGGGATGATAAACAAAAGTTTGTGGCCAATTTTTGAACTGGCACAGAAAATAATTTAAAAATGCAAGTTTATAAATTTTGTCACTATAATCGTGTAAATTACATTCCTGATCCCACCAGATGCCTCCCCTCCTGGTGCTAGGCTCCCAGTTTCCAAGTCTCCTGCCACAGAGGCCCATGACTCTCCCAGGCTCCACTTCCCTGTGGTCAGATGTAATTATCTCACAGTCCTGATGAAAGTTCAGTTCTTCTGCCTCCACCAGCATAGTGGTGTCCATCAGCAAACAGCCTTGTTAACGCAGAGCCTAATCTCAGAAAAAAGGCAAAGCAGTGAAAAAGGCCCCACTACAGAAGAGTTATTTATATAAGTTTGTCTGTCTGCCTCCCACTAAGGCTGACTGTGATGGCTGCTTCTCTGGAGTCCAGAACCTCTCCCAACATTGTCCTGTGCCCAGTGGCAGCTCCTGACCGCTGACTGCATCCTCTTGGGAACAACTTCTTAACTGTTTGCTGATCTCTGGATCTGCAAGTATCGAAACCAGCAAAGAAAAGCCTGGAGCTTTTCACTGAGCAGAATATAGGATGCTCAAATGGAGCAGCTTTGCAGTGCCTGCTGAGATAGTGTTGTCTGCAAAGTCACTGTACAGACTGACAAGTTTTGGTCTTCCAATAGTCTCATTTAATTAGACCAATGCTGGCTAGTCAGGAAGCATTCTCCTCTCTAGAAGTCAAACAGATTAGCTTCATTTTCAAGGGTACATTTAAATTGCAGAGAACAAGATGCAGAGATCCCCAAGCTAGCACTGAGCTGATTTGGCAAGTCCACATAGCACAGCAAAGTACTGTGCAGATATGCCAAGTGGGACTGCAAGGCAGAATAATCATGTTCAGCTGGCACAGCACTCAGGGCTACATCGTGTCTGGTTCAGTGCCGGCCTGCATGGGGCCTTTGCACTGCGTTTCCCAGCTCTTCAATCTGTGGGAGTAAATTGTACTGCACCAGCATAGACACCTTTGTGCCCACCCTACATTGCGGATCAGAGTCTTAGATTATTACATGGCAACTCACTCCATCCCAACCTCTCTCTTATAATCACTAAGAAGTCGTCATGCAGTATGATATATTTGACCTCCATTTGGTTGCTCTTCTCATGTGAGACACTGGCAATCTCTTAACCTCTACTTTTGTGCATCAATTTTTCTAAGCCTAAAGAGCCAGTCTTATAACACTAGCCCTCCAACATCTGCATTTAACCTGACCCCTTCCCTCCTTCCTTCCAACATATCCCAAAACCTTCTTAAGAAACAGTTACCAAAAAAGAAATATTTTATTCAGATAAAATTAAAATCTGGTACTAGACATGAATGAATAACAGCTTTGGCATCAACTTAGATTAGTAACACTAAATTCAAGAAACCATTCCTTCTAGCAGGTCCTAGCAGAGCAAGGAACAGGAAACATGAGAAAATTTGCCATCTTGCAAAGTTTGTGTAGCACTGACTGTGTTCTTGAAAAGCAGCCAGCAATCCATCCTATGCACTTGTAAATGTTCTGCAGCTACTCTCTTAATAACTCAAGGATGATGGATGAGTGTAAGGTTGGGCAGCTTTGTTTGATAGCCTAGGGGAGAGAGAGGGAGGGAGGGAGAGAAACAAGTATCAGCAAATAGATTGTGCAACAGACAAATAAAAAGAATTACACAATACACTATATTTTAAATAAGCCTTCTGGAATGTTGTTATTTTCAGCAATTGATGTTGCATAGAATAATTTATCAGCTAATTCTACCAATAATTTCATTTCAAGAGAGACAAATGGGTCCAAAGCATTGCCCCCAGTAGTGCTTAAAAGATTGTGTCAACAATGCAGAGCACTATTTACTACATGTTACATTTTCTAAAAAGAGATCATCCCTTCATTTCAGCCTCCTATTCCCTTTGGAGTTTTAGCAGCAATCAGGAAAATGGGCTCAAACGTGAGGTGGAGGGGAGTCTTGAGGTATTCCCACACCTCAGCAGCAGTCTGGAGTCACTTTTGTTAATTGTTTAATTCTGTGATTTTTCAAACCCCTAGGAGACACAGAGCAAAATGCTTTGTGCCCCAAATTTTCACAACAGATAAGTGAGAAACACAGCCACTACTGTCAGTAGGCTTAAATTCTGTAGAAATGGGGACTCTCCCCCTGCTTGGTAAATGCTGATATTGTTAAGATTGTGAAAGTTCGTTTAAATGTTATGAATCCTTCTAGTAAATATTAATAAATTACTTTCTGCTTGAAGACAAAGACTTAAAAGTTCTTTGTTTTCTTTCAACTCTTGCAACTTCTGATCTGTTCTTCTTTCCACTCCCTCTCCTTGAACTGAAACATATTCCTCATTTTATAATCACCAGAGCACAACATGCAAATAATGAAAACAACTCTAGTATTAATTAAGGTTATGGAAGCATGCATTTTGGAATTAGGAATGTGTGGAAGAAGTATGGGAATTGTAATGAGCTCAGATCTACTACATATATGCAAACCAGCAGAATTTTGCACAAAGAATATGGTCATGCATGGTAAAGCACAGACCACTGGTTTTGTCAAACAAACCTCCAGTGGGAAGGTGAGCACCTACAAATGCTTTTGATGTTTGGGCTGGGCTCAGTGTTTCACATAATGAATACACTTTTTTAAAAACCAGCAACCATTGTATTCATGTCTTGATGAAGAACCAACACAAAGGGTACTAGAACACACACTTAATATAATCAACTTCAAAATGCCTCTTGACCTCAACTGTGACATCAGCAGCCTCTGTGTATACGAGAACAGGTATCTGAAGTTGACTTGGAGTGGAAGAGAAGTTTCTGATAAATGGAGGAAAACATTTTTGAAGTGCTTGTAGCCACTATGCAGCTAATGGTAGAAGCCCACTATTGGCTAAGTCAGTCTTTAATCTGGTAGCAGCTCTGAACTCCTGACTGACATTATTCACAGAGGGAAGCTTCTGCAGGGAATGTTTGCCAGACTCTCTCCTTACAAGAAAACTCCACCTGATACAGGTGGCTATGAATGAATCTGACCTGTCCCCTACTCTCTGCCTTGGTCATCCATGGCATTTCAAGCATAGTTGAGGCTCTTTATCTTTGAGACCATTCATGGCCACTACAAAAGATCACAGCGAGTCGCAGAGTGAAGACTACAATCAGCTTCAGCGCTCTCAGACACAGTCCTCTGAGGTACAGAAATCACTGTGGTAAGAAAAAGCTATTTGGGGCCGAAGAGAACTTTGTTTTAGAGCTCTGAATCTGAAGAATCAACTTCCAATAAGCTGAAGACCACCACAAACCACAGAACTTTCTGTTCCAACCATATTTGACCTTGTCTTTCTAACAACAATAAAGAGAAAAGTGGTGGTATCTGTAGTGGTTTAGTTCGCATTTCTTACCTTCTGTGAGATAGGAGATTTGGAGGAATGCAAAACAGGCTCAAACTTAAAGAATATGAAAAAGTTCATTAACAGAACTAAAAGAAAAAAAAGAGAAAGAAATTAAAGCAAACCCCCCTTTTTCTCCAGCACCCCCTCCCTTTTACCCAACTCACACAAAGGATAACAAAACATGTTTCTTGGTCAGCATTACAGTTCTTAAAAGTCTCTCTACTATTTAAGGAAACAGAGGTCCCTTTCGCTTCTCGTGGTTCCCAAAACTGCACCAGCCAACAGCCCCGCCCGGGAAAAAAATCTGCCGCCAGGAAAAAACATCTCTCCCACAGTCTCTTTCACACTGTACTGTTACCATGGGCCACACATAGGGTCTCACATTTAAGGACAGGCAAATTCCAGCCTGAAAACAACAGCTCTCTTCTTCACAGAAATTCTGAAAGTCTCTCACAACCTCTCACAGCTNCTCCAAACCGAAAGGGCACTTCCTGTGTCTCCACAGGGTTTAAATATGGAAATTTTGAAAAGCGCTACTGGTTAAAAGATCTGTCCATCAGCTCAGGTTCAACCTACCACAGTATCCTACCAAGAGAGACTGCTGCAGAAGACTCACCACCACTGCAAAGCACACTGCTGAGGCTCAGTGGAAGATCAGGCTGTATGTGTGAACAGCAAATAGCCTGAAGGGGCCAATAAGAATATGCAAATATCCTTTACATCTACAAACTTTGAAAGAGAAAAGTACAATGCTGTCCCTCCTAGAGACTTCCAGCTAGTGTGCTATTTCTGCTGTTCACCATCTTCAGCTACCCATGAGAGAAATCAGTGTTGGTTGAGGAAGGACTGAAAAAGTTATCGCCATATTTGTCCTACTTGAAGCACAGTTTTTATAAAACTGACAGATAAAACAATTTATATTATAGTGCATTGGTCACACCTAAATGACAACTATTTTTACTCTTATTTTTTCCATCTATGCAGCTCAGGAGTAGAGGGCAAGACTCACATCTACTTTTTGGGGTATGGAAGCTGAAAGGATTAGACGAAATGTTGTCAGACAACTTAAGTAAGTGCCTTAACACATATGCATATGCCTTCTGCTAAATACCCAGTTAAAGGCTCTGTGAATTTGAGTCTAGAAGGCGGGGATTCCTCAGTCCAACAGCATGTTTAATTAATTCCTCATTACCATAATACTGAATATTATAGCACCAAGTAAGCCAGTAATTACCATTTTCCTTTTCAAATCTGGAGTTCATTGATGCAGTTGACAGCAAAACAACCCTGAGATTTCTCAAAAGCAAAATAACTTGCATTTATGTATTTATTTGTAAATGCATTCCTGAAAAACATCATGTGAATTGTATTTAGTAAGATCCTTACAGAGCTTTTACTACCTCAGCATTAAATACAGAGAATCCTACTTGGGCAGTAATAATGTCATCTCCTTCTTTCTAAGGAAGCCTGTTTGACTTGACAAAACATGTATTGTCAAATGCATGGCAGGCACAGATGACTTGGGAGATAACACAGTACAAGCAGTCATAAGGTCTGAAACCCAGAGAACTACCAGAAATTCCCATACAACTTTTATTTTTATGCTATATTTCTTGTGAATTTGTTCTTTCAATATATGAATATTTATAGAAATGCCAAAATCATGAGGATAACCTTACATTTGCAAACTCTCTTTTTTTTTTTGGCTTGTACATCATTATCTTTCCACCCAATTTTGACAACTGTAGCTAGTCTAAGATAGTTGTGTATATGACTACGTAGTGACTTCTGTTGATCTTCATGGAGACTTCTAACATAATCAAAAATAAATAATAATAATTAATATCTACCTGTCAGATATGGCTTCTTCAGTGAAGAACTAAAATCAAAATTATAACTTTTGACGGAGTTTGCAAAACAAAAATAAAATCTAGAAATACACTCATCTGTAACCACATTGACTTATCTCATAGCACTTGTTGTAAAAGCATGAATCACATAATGTTCCCTGGGTAATTCTGTGACAGCCAACTTGTTATATGCAAACGTTGCAAAAAGCCTTGCAAACAATTAGGATTAATTCATAGCTCCCAGTAATACTGACTGTACTCCATGGGGCAGGTCTGGCAAACCCCTCCATGTCAGTCCTGAAGGGACACCTTTCTGTGTCCTGAGGGTGCATTAGGGCAAGCCCTGGGGATCACCATCTCCCTCAGTGTCTGGTTTACTGGAGGAAACCCACAAAACAGTCAGAAAGGGAGATGCAGCAGGTCACTGTGAAGCACAGCCAGTCTGTAGTGAGCTATACACGGCTACACAGTAGTTAATCCCATAGGAGCAGCATGAACCAAATCAGCAGTTCTCAGGACAATGCTATGATTTGGGTTTAGCAAGGAAAGTGCTATGACAGAGATATAATAGTCATCCATCATAGTCCAAATAAAGAACTACATGGGGTTTTTTCTTTAGGGTTTGGGGTTTTTTCAATATATCAGTGTGCATACAGAAAGAATGGATTCTTTGGAAATGGTTTAATGTCTCTAAAGGGATGGAGATCCCAGAAGTTTTTATTCCTTCAGCTGGTGCTGATAGACAATCCTGGATGCTCAGTACCTTTCAAAGTAAGGTCACAGACATGAGATAGACTAGGGACTAATTTTCAGTTATCTTTTAAAAAAAGGATCTGGGTTACAGTCTTGAGAAGTAGAATACTTTTAAGAAGTTTGTATTGTCTTTCTGTTCTGTATAATAGAGTGACATGGTATTTTCTGTAGATGCACACATTCACTTTACAGCCAATCTGAAATCAGCATGTTCAAATAATACTCAGCGATGTTTCTGCCCTCTTTGAATGAGTTTAGGCAATTATGCCCAGGTCCATGGATGTATTTAGGTGCCTGATGACCAATGCAATCAGTAGGAGCTGGGTGTTTAATTATCTTCACATACCCAGGAGAGAATGGTGGAAAACATCCTGTTTCTACAGCTTCCTAAAACTATCAAAGGCAATGCCAAACACAGTGACTGCTGTGAACAGCAAGGCTGGGACTCTGCTCAGTAGTCCTGCAAGGCACATTAGGACAAAAGGGCACCCTTCTCCTGCTAGGATCCCCTCCTAGAAGCCAACACATTCATGGCTCTCAGTCTCCACAGGACATTCACAAAAGCAAACCTGCACCAGCATGTACCCAGAGGAGCCCCACCACACCCAAACACGCAAGGGCAGCTGCACACACCGCCCAGCTGTATCACAGAGCCCATTCTTCTCCATTACCACATAGGATCAGGCCCTGCTTCTGCTTGAAGCTGCCCATGTGCTTGTATGGGCCTGTACTTCACCAATGTTCAGATGCAAACCTGTGCATGAATTATTCAAAGGAATCTGTAAAATTAAAATTTTGAAAACTGTAAAATACTGATCTGATGACAGGCTGCTCATATCTCCCATGGTTTCATTACCTCAAATGAACCTAAAGAATCAGGAAATGTTTTGGTTTAGTTTCTCATTGAACTAATGAAAAAGAAATGTGTTTTTCCTGATGCTTTACCTGTGAGCAACCAGGTCTGCAGGCAGCACTTGTGCCATCTCCCTGAGCTATGGAAGGGCAGACACTGGCCAAGGGAGGAAACACTTGGGCACTGCCCCTGATATGGTCAACAGAGCTGCCCTCTGGCATTGGTACTTGGATCAGCCTGGATGAACTTCTCATTTGAGTCTCAGTTCTGCCACTGCCAAGTTAACAAGAGTTTGTGATGGAGCATGTTCAGGCTTCCAACACATTAGGAATAATGCTAATGATATTATATGTTTTGTCTGCATTACGGTCTGGTGCTTAGAAAATAAACATCTTGGCTTTGTCTCAATGTTTATCTTCAATAAATACCTCAGTTTTGTCTCAACAATTATCTTTCCACAGCAGACCATTATCCAGTAGCAAAATAGAATTCATTTAACAGTACTGTTTAAAATATATCCTCTTTGTGCTGCAGAGAAAGGAGTTGTATGTGGGAAATGTCAGGGGCCTCATGTATTCTTGGAATTAAAACAGAAATTAAGTCATTCGAGCTATTTTTTATCCTCTCAGCTTTTGTTTTTCCACTTCTTGTTTTGCACAATACAAGCTCTCTTTGGCTCGTGAGGAGATTGCAGTTGGAGAAATCTGGAAGGCTTCCAGTCAAAGCATATTTTAGGGCAGTCCTATGCCAGGGGCTATTGCAGGTGATAATAACTGATAAAGGTCCAACATACTACCCGAATCTGATGAGAGGGCTTTAGGAACAGGTGGGCGTTGGGCTTCTTTGTATCTTCTACGGAAAACGTGTGAGAAGCTCCTGGTGACAATTGTTAAATATTAACATCGTGTTGACATTTAAATCTGATTGCATGCAAGTCAGCAAAACACCTAGAAGTTAGCAGGGTATTTAAAGGAAAAAAAGTCTCAGTAATTTTGGGAGTGTAGGAGCACTGTGGGAGGAGACCCTGCTGTGACTACAGTGCTCTGTGCAAGCATCCCAGGCAGCAGCATCCAGGAGAAAACAGCTCTCTATTACGCATCAGTCTTTTTGTTGTCTGCATTCTGTACTGAGCCAAATATGCTGTTAGCACTTAGCAAATACACAGTAGGACGGAGGATCTATTCTCTTGTGCATCAGTACAAGTCCAGAGAAAGTCTGTTAAGGTTGCAGAAGTAAATGAGATCACAACCTGACTTGTGTTCATGACCAGTTAAACTTTAGCAAAGATCTGAAATAATAGAACCACTCTGAGGTAAAAGGTTGCAGTGATGAAAAGTGGCTGAAAAGGAATGGATGGTGAAAAAACTGAACAAGCAGAGCCCTAGTGTGGATGGAAACAGTACTTGAGGTCTGCAGACAAAATCATATGGCTAGATCCAATAAAGGATACAGGTGTCGGGGGGGGGGGGAAAGAAGGAGGAATGCTCAAACTGTTTGAGGCACTTGCAACCAAGCCTAGTATTTCCCAAACTCATTTGGTACCTCACTATCAAACCTCAGCATTCCTGGGCTTCTGTGCAGCCCACACTCACCACCATCTCACACATGCTGACCTCTCAGTACCTATTTCATGCTCACAGCTGCATGGCAACTCTAGACTAGGAATCCTAGCACAAAGGTCTCATGAAGGGCTCAGTCTAGTAAATGCACTCGGAATACACCTCAGCATTGAATTTCATGCAAAACACACACACAGGGTCCTGTGCCTTGTAGGGGAGCCCAATATCTTTTACACTAACCAGCAGTTCACTTCTATCAGCTTTGGGACTCAGTTATGGTGGCACAACCCACATGAGCAGACAGCATCCCCTGAAGCAAAAAGCTGTCTCCATCCTTACCCATCATCAGGTACCACTGCTGCAGTGAGAGATGCAGTGAGAGATGGGGATGGAGGTTGCTCTCTAGTCTGCATTACAGCAGCATGAGGAGGTTTCATGTGGTAATTTAGAAAGGCTCCTTACAGGAACAGTTCTAGTGATACTCTCCATCTCTTCCAGGAACAATCCGATGACAATGCCACCTGGGCTGACATTAGCCTACAAGCCACTGGTGTAGCAAGTCAGGCCCAGCAAATTTGGCACTTCTTCATTCATTAGGAGAGATAAGCCAGAGGTTCTCCTACAGAGCTCTGTTATCTCTGCTAGGCAGACAAAATTAAAGTAAGTTTAAGATATGTGATTCAGCCTTGTGCTTCAGGAGCACTGGTGGGCCGGGGGTCTTTGTTTCTACTCCTCTTATGTATTTTATCTGATGTGAAGTGCCTGGATAGTTCAGTGAGCAAGGACACACCCACATGAAACGATGAAGCAGTCAATAAAGAAGAAATCAGGTCCCTGAGTAGGAGCAATGTGACATGCTTGGAAAACTGCACACAGGCAACAAATTTTTGATATGAACTTCAGTACAGCCAAAAGTAAAGTCATTCATTAGAGGACTAATCTTTCAGGTCATACCCACAGCTTAATGGAGCTCTTAGAAGCAGTGAGTCTGCAGGGAGGCTAGGGCAGATAACCCAACAAGAGGAAATGTTTGCTTCAACAAAAGGAATCCTTGTGTGTATGAACCTGGGAACTCTGAATGCTATGGACAAAGTCTGTGACTGGTCTCAGTTTAAAAGTGTCCTCGCCTCACACGTACAAGTCAAGAGGTTTCAGATGAGAGTTCACTGAATGACTGAGGACTGGAAAATGTGTCTTACAGCAAGAGTTTCCAAAAGTTGAAGCTCTTCAGTAGAGCAAAGGGAAAGATTCGTATAGGTGTAATTTAGGAGTACCTGTATTTGAAGCAAACTTTGGAGTGGGTTCTCACACACATCTGTCTAGACAATCTGCCTTAGAAATAAGCCATGTGGTTTCAGCAGAGAGGAGAAATTAACTGCTGGAACAATTTACATGGAGCAGAGGGTAGATTCTTCATCACTGTGCATAATTTAATTAAACTTGGCTGGTTTACACAAAGAAAATCAATAGTTCAAACAGGAACAAATGCAGAGAAACCCTTTGATCCATGTTATGCAGAAGGACATGTGAGATGATTAATTCTGGATATCAGTCAATGAAAAGTGGGTCATGTCACGCTCTGCTGCCTCTTCACTCTCCATCCCTCAGCACCAGGTCTGTGAGCAGTGGCAGCCAAGTGAAGCATCTCCAGCATTGCCTTCCTCCACCCTGAGATGGGGAATCCAGGACGAGCAGCACTGGGAGAGAGAGATAAGCAAGAAGATTTCAGTGCAGGAGCAGAGCTTTGAAATTCAGGAATTAATACCATGTTTTCCTTGGGTTGCATAACTAATTGTTGAGCAAGAGAAGAGTGCAGATGTGGGCTGGTAGGATCTAGAATAAATTAATTAGAAATTAAGAGTCTGAGGGCCAGCTGGAAACTTCCTACTCTAAGGAGGCCAGAGAGAGCTCTTACAGATGAGGGTATCACTCTCTGTCCATCTAAATGAACTGCCAACACACACTGTCTGCCTTTCTCTCTTACACACACAAGAAAAAAACTAAGAAACATAAGACTTTTTTTAAATACATCATGATATTAAAATCATTCCCATGATTAGGACAGTGCAGAGTTTTCTTCACTTCTGAAGTTTAGAGTCCTGTGTGAGATCCAAATCCTGCAAGGCAGGCAGTGATCCCCTCTGACCAACCCTGAGTGTGTTGTCTCATGCCTTTGTGAATGCATCCACTGAGGATGTTGCAGCGACCTCTCTTGGTAAGCTCTGTGTGTGTGTCTGTGTGTGTCTGCGTGTGTATGTGTTTCTTCTCAAGCTACTCTTTGCATTATATCTTCCAGGAGGTGCAAAAGCAAAATGAGCTCCAAACCAGTGCTAATTGCCTAGAAGGTAGTCAGAATATTACCTATTCCTTACAAATAAAAAAAAAATCCTTTGTCCGTTTTCATAGCGTTAACACAGCACTAGCATAATGGTTCAGACAACAAAATTTGTCAAAAAGCCAGTCCAGATTAAACAAAATATTTGATCCCTGAGTACTCAAATCTCCTATTTCTTTAAAGAATAGCACTTCATTAGAGTCATCTTCAGTGCAATAGTCTCCTTTGACAACGATATTACAAATCCCAGCACAAAATTAAGATACAACCCTACGCAAGCTGTGAAAGCTCATGCCTGCATTTGCTCACTTCTCTGACCTCCTTGTTGTTCATCCTGGGCACAAGATATATTTCAACCACTTGAATTTGCACTCCAGGCTTTATCAAACTATTCTTCTCACCATCCCCACCCTGACCTGGAGGAAGTACCGTCTTTAGGACATTCTGCAAGTCACCAGTAGTGTTGCAACATGGCACTCCACCTTTATGTTGCTGGACAGGTAGATAAAGAATCTAGCCCATGCTCCCATTTGGATAAAGAGAAGCTTTAGAAAGGACAAGGAAGCACTGGCACATGTTGCCTGCAGCACTGGTGGAGTCTTTAAAAACTGGTTTGACTGGCATCTGTCAGGATGCAGGATACAGGCTCAGTTTATTCTGCCTTCCAACACTATTTTTCTGAATCTACGGTGAAATTCTGCTCCTGACGAACTGTCAAGAATATCTGCCTGTTCCCTGCAACCTGGGAAACTGAGGAGACACACTTTGGCAACAGGCATTGAGGAAGGGGATTGCAAGTCATGTTAATCACCGTAGAGGAACATTTGATCCTTATCTACTACTGTCCAGATACTACAGTCATTGGTATCGACTGACATTTGAATCTTCAAACCCCAAAATGAGCAACAGCTTCCAGACTTTTATGACTTGCATTATTTTTAGCTGCTTACATAGTCCTCATGATTGATCTGCCTGGAGTGGCTCTGCTGCAAGCCCCGAGGGAGGGGAGAGGAAGGGGTTCATGGAGACACACATTTCCATGGGTGATAAGCTCGCATCTGTTTTGAACCGTAAAATGGCAGCTCGTTGTGAAATCCTGTCGGAGCATACCTTTTAAGTGCCAAACAAGTACAGCATCAGCAGCACATAAAGAAATATTTGAAAGGCCCTGGCGGGAAGCCAAGAGAACGTGGCTAATGTTTCACCTAACCTCACCCCCTCGCTGGCTGGCTGTGCCCCGGCACCCTGCCTGTGTGACGTGAGCCTCCGAGCTCCGGCAGGCAGCTGCTCCTTGACTGCCTGCACTGTCTGCCCTGCTGGCAGCAGGACAAGGGAAACAAAGAGGCTAAAGCATAAAGCAGCAGAGCTCAGGAGCGGCGTGGCCGGGAGCACAGCGCGGCCTCCCTCACGGCAGGGCTGGAGTGCGGCCTCTCCCGGGGCACCACCCACGGAGCCACCCGCGCTCCGGCCGGGCCGCACCGCGCCCTCCCGGAGGGGCCCAGCGCCGGGCGGACACAAAATGTGGCTCTGTCACATCAGGCTGGCCTCAGCGGGGGAGCGCTGTGGGAAAAACTTGTCAGGCTCTGCCTTCCCTTGGGAAAAATCCGCTTTCACTCCCCAGCCTCCAGTCCCCTGTCCTTTACATCCACCTAGGAATTTGCCTCCTCTTTCACACCTCTAAATACCTTCCCTTTAGCACAGAGCAGTTTATTTTTCAATAATCTGTATTAAATGTACAGAGGCCTGTCCCAGCAGTCCAGCTCTGGAATTCTTGTTTTCTCTGAGTTATTCCTGTGTCCTTACTTTGTAAAATTAGTACCCACCCCACATACAAAACCTGCAGAGCTCCTGCTATAGTTCTGTTGCTATCACTGGCTGGCAGCTCAAGTTGAAAATGGAGCTGATAAGCATGATATGCCAAGAGAAACATTCTGTATGCAGGAATTTGGACTTATTGGATGTGAACAGTGTTAATTATTAATTGATCGTATTCACCTCAGTTCAAGTGAGATTTTTAGAATTGTCCTTTTACCTGCCTTGAGGTGTAAACTGTGGTTAATGTGGTAGTAGAGGCATAATGCTTTTCAGAGGATTTAGAGAAAACCCTCTTTGTGTAGCATCAACCCAAGTGACAAAAGTATTTCAGAGCCTAAATAAAAAGAAGTAAGACATATTTTTTTTACTAGTTGCTGACCAAAAGCTTGGAGTTTAAGCCATAAATCACCAGCAATGTGGTCTCATGACATAGGCAGGAACATAGTGGCAAAGCAGTTGCCAAATGGCAGCAAAACAGAAACACAGATCAGAGACTGGTAGGAGACTAAAACCAAATGTGATTCTTCTTGCAAAGAACATATGAACTGACAGGAAGAAAAAGATCTAAAAATTAATACACAGTTTGGCCAAAACCAGATACAGAATTAAAATCAACTTAATTTTTGAAGGTTTGGATTTGTTTGCTTATTTGCTTACTAGATTTCTTTTTGATGCAGCTGCTTTTCATCTTGGTTAGTTTCATTTTGAGGCAAAAGTGATGAAACCCTACAAGAAGGGAAGTTCTTGTGGTTTTTCAGGGGCATCCAGAAGCAGAGTAATGGAAAACCAACAATAGACAGGAAAGACTGGAGAGTGTGTGAGACTTTTCCCAAACTCTGCCTAGTTCTGCAGACCGATGGTATATCATGACATACAGACTTTTCTTTGGGTTGTAGAAGCTGCATACAGACCTTGTGTAGGCACAGGGAGATGTTGTGATAAACTAGAGAATGCCAAAGCTGAATTGTCTTTGGAGACACAGTGATCCAACTCTTTCTAACCCCCCTCCTTGTGCTCCTTCCAAGGCCTCCAGTCTTTGTGCTCCCTGAATTGCCTTTGGAGGCACAGTGATCCAACTCCTTCTAATCCCCCTCCTTGTGCTTCTTCCAAGGTCTCCAGTCTTTGTGCTCCATCAGCTATAGGACTCTCCTTGTGTACAACCGGAAGGGCTAGAGACAAATGTCTGTGCTCTCTTCCCTGCTTGAGCACCCATACCATGTCAGGAACTGCATGGCTTTAACATTCGTCAGAGGTTGTATTAGCATTGTGTAAGTTTGGGCCAATCTCCCAAACACTGTAGAACTACCATTTTTTAAAATTCCTCTTCTCAGTAAAAAATCGTGAGTGCCAGAGAAAGTGCATTGCTCTAGGTGGTGTTTTACTTGAGCTGTTTCTCTTTGTGTTGTCACAGGTACTTCCTGTAGCAAAAATATGCATGTGTGAGTCTGTCTATCAGCCTGTCTACTGAAAATATGTTAAATTTGTTTTACAGGCTACTCAATACACACTTTTGAACACAGTCTAAACTCTTCTCATCCAACTGCTTTGCACATGCAAAAAGAAAATAGAATGAGCTCTGAATCTTGGACTGACTATGCCCAGTCAGGACCACTCAGTGCACCAGTCATCAGCCTCAGAAAAGAAGAAAAAATGTTCAGAAACTCACCCCTGTCCCATCTTCAGGCAGGTACAGAACAAGCAGGACATAAGGAAAAGGCAGTGTGCAGAGACTGGCTTATATCCTGAGAATAAAATTCCACATTTTTTCCCATGCAGATTGTGGAAGAGTTTTCAGTAATGGACAAAAATTCCTTGTGTCCCCTTCTCCCACCCACCCAAGTGCAGCTGAACCCTCAGTTTCATTGAGCATACATATTCATTCTGCCTTTGATGGACATAACCTGCCACCACTCAGGTATGGCACTGCTTTGTGATTCGTAATGCATAAGCAGAGGTGCAGGAAAAGCTCTTGCCTTTGCTTCGCAAAAGAGGACTGATTTGCCTGAGGCTGTAAATTTCAGACAGAACTCAGCCTATAAAGCAATGACTAAAAGTTTAACCATATTTCTTCTATCATTAATATTCATCAGTTAGCTACTGACCAGATCTTGAGCTGGCTAAAGTCAGCTTACCTTTAAATCTTTGAGGAGATGTTAGCCACTTGCTCTGTCTCTGGGCTGAACCCTCTAAGCGTGAAAAGGATTAGTTTCTGGCGTTGTGCAGAGTCTTTAATGCCCTCCAACCTTGCTTGTTTACCCACCCAGCAGCAGAGGACATGGGAGTGTGTGTGCACCACACGTGGGATGTGCATGGGATGTGTGCTGGCTGGGACGCACACAGGGCCCTGAGGGATGCCACGGGGGGCTCAGGAGATCCTATGGGGACTCCTAGGGACCTCTCTTGTCCCACCACCTACACAACACTACTAAATACAGTGGGGACATGTTTCTGGGTCACACTGAAACTCCCTGGAACTCTCTTTCCAGCTGTCATGTGCAAGAAAGCCTCTTTTTTATACTCCTCTTACAAAAATAAAACAATAGCACAGGATAAATCCTACTTTCCTTTATACTCAAATCTGAGATGACACTGGTGGTTTCAGGAGGGGAGCTTACGTTTCTGCATCTTTCCACTTCCAGAAGAAAACTATTTTCTCTACTAAAGTAGGGAGCAGAGAATCCCAGATGCATCTGGAGCTATGTAATTAATCAGTAGCTGATGTGCAATACCATGAGAGGAAAATCTGTGGAGGGGCTAAAAAGTAAAAAATCATTTGGCAAGGTGGGGTAGGAGGGTCGGTGGGCATAAAATATGATATTTTATTTCATTCCATTAATAGTTTGAAAAATAAATGTAACTAAATGCAACCTTCAATGACTACCTTTAAAAAGGCCCAAAATATATAATTTTAAAAATCGTTATTTTAACAATTTTAAAAATATTTCTTAAGGCTGTTCACTGAATTCAGTAAAACATTCTCAATATTTTCAGTCAAGTCAGGACTGCATTTGGTCTTACTACATAAATCTGAAAAAACCATGTTAAGCTGTACAAAGAAATCCAATTTTGGTTTGGGACTAAAAAGCAGAAGTGTTTTATTTCTGTGGATATCATCAGGTTTTATACTCCTTTGTTGTTCTTACATCAAAGGACTAAAAGATTTAATTTTATTACCTTTCTGTAGACCATTCATGTGCTATTTTATATTTCACTTTACAAATTGAACCCCCAATCATCTATGAGTTATTTCAGAATATTTCTGGAAGTTGTGACAATGAAATTACTGGGAATTTTTTAATCAATGTAATTGAATATATTTTGCCTGTTAATCAGTCATTCGTTTCCCAGATGACATGCTCAGCTTAAGTATTCAGCAAGCATTTTTAAGAGAAACAATTGTTTCTTAAAGTTTCAATACCCTGTTCCATCTGCTGTGGATGGAAAAACTCAGGAGCATGATTTCTGAGACCACCCAAAAAGTCATGGAGAAAAAGAAAAGGAAGACTACAACTGTGAACCTTCTTGTTGTTTTTGTATTGTGAGCTTTATTTGTACAGCTCAGAATCCAGCCATCTGAGGAGTTTACTGTGCTCTCCTGAAAAAAATATCTGTACTACAGAGCAGTATGTTTCTAGCTTCCTAAGCAAAGTTTAAGGCTCTATTTCTTCCTCTGTGGATTTAATGGTCTGCAGAAGTGTAAGGATACAAGTTAAAAAAAAAAGTTTATGTATTTACCTGACCCTGAGATGAGCTCAGTTGGTTAGAGCAGGGTGCTAATAACAGCAAGGTTGTGGGCCCAATCCCAGTATGAGCCACTCACTTAAGAGTTGGTCTTGATGATCCTTGTGGCTCCCTTTCAACTCAGAGTATTTTACGATCTTAGTTCCATTTTTTAGCTTTTGGTACACATTTGTTTCAACTCTCTTTTGTTTCAAGTCAATGTACTAAACATTTTTTCTGTACAGGCTACAAATGAACAGCTGGTTAAAAGACGTATTTAATTACCTTCAGTAGAATTGTCGTCTTTCCCATCATCTGGTACCAAGCGACACTGGACATTTTACTCTACTGAAGAATTTCCTGTCTTTATCAAGCCAGACTCCAGGCATGCTTTTCAGCAGAGAATAATTAAAAACGGAGGACCCTGTGCAAAGGAACCACAATTTATCAGTGTAAAACCTACAATAAATTAAACAGTTTTCTCTGAGTCATTTTAGCTATCAGAGGAGCTTCCACACCATTCTGTCATGCTAAGATACGTTCCNATGATTTCTGAGACCACCCAAAAAGTCATGGAGAAAAAGAAAAGGAAGACTACAACTGTGAACCTTCTTGTTGTTTTTGTATTGTGAGCTTTATTTGTACAGCTCAGAATCCAGCCATCTGAGGAGTTTACTGTGCTCTCCTGAAAAAAATATCTGTACTACAGAGCAGTATGTTTCCAGCTTCCTAAGCAAAGTTTAAGGCTCTATTTCTTCCTCTGTGGATTTAATGGTCTGCAGAAGTGTAAGGATACAAGTTAAAAAAAAAAGTTTATGTATTTACCTGACCCTGAGATGAGCTCAGTTGGTTAGAGCAGGGTGCTAATAACAGCAAGGTTGTGGGCCCAATCCCAGTATGAGCCACTCACTTAAGAGTTGGTCTTGATGATCCTTGTGGCTCCCTTTCAACTCAGAGTATTTTACGATCTTAGTTCCATTTTTTAGCTTTTGGTACACATTTGTTTCAACTCTCTTTTGTTTCAAGTCAATGTACTAAACATTTTTTCTGTACAGGCTACAAATGAACAGCTGGTTAAAAGACGTATTTAATTACCTTCAGTAGAATTGTCGTCTTTCCCATCATCTGGTACCAAGCGACACTGGACATTTTACTCTACTGAAGAATTTCCTGTCTTTATCAAGCCAGACTCCAGGCATGCTTTTCAGCAGAGAATAATTAAAAACGGAGGACCCTGTGCAAAGGAACCACAATTTATCAGTGTAAAACCTACAATAAATTAAACAGTTTTCTCTGAGTCATTTTAGCTATCAGAGGAGCTTCCACACCATTCTGTCATGCTAAGATACGTTCCTAATTAATCATTGCATGCACATGCACATGCCCCTGCACTTGATCAAATAAATAGTTCTCGACAGCTACATCCTCATGCACCCTTTGGTCCACAAACTTACACGCCTTTCACAGGATGTTTAGACAGGAGGAAAGAGTGCAGGACACCAGCATATGACAGTGCTTATGACAGTCTGGGGGCTACATGATTCTGCTTTTCAAAAGGGGCTATTTCTCATATCCACTGCTTTGCACTACAGTTGTGAGAGAAAAGGAGAAAGCCCAGGCAAAGAGAAGGAAACAAGACAGAGGTGACTGCAATTACAGGTAGTCAAAAAACCCAGGTGATAGTTGCATTCCATACTTCTCCAGGGAAAGGAGGCAGTATGAAGAGTGACCATGCCCTTTTGGAGACTTTGACCTTTCTGTAATTTTACAGGTGTTAGAGGAAATCTAGACGAGGCCCTTTCAGCCTGAGTCCCAGTCAGCTGTCAGGTTGTTTGGCCAGTGGAGATTTTATTTAGAAGAGGAAGAGATACAGTGAACACAGATAAGAAGAGGACAAGACCTGTATGTTACACCAATTTTGGATTATATTATTTTGCAATGAATCCACAGGAAAATCTTTGGGGCCTTGAACCACAAAGTACACAGCTCTGCTCTTTAGCTGGGATGTGTCTCGTCACTGGTGCAGAATCAAACACTGGGTGTCTGGGCAGTCACCACCCCCCACAAGAAAAAGCTGCTTTTCCTGCACTGTGCAGACTGAAATTGAGCCCTATGTGTGCCTGCAGTTCTCCCTTACATCTGCAGCTTGCAGTTGCATTACAAAATGCATTCAGATCCACAGTTGCTTCTTCTAAGGATAAGCTTCTTCTCAAGGGCCATAAACTCTGTGAGTGTTGAAATGTTTCTGTGGCCTGCTCTAGATCGTTTAACATATGAAAGATCAGCTGTTCTATAACCCAATGGCATTACTGGTATGGTGAGCCACTGTACCTTTTCTATTGATTTTGTCTTATTCTGTATCTGCAGATCCAAAGTTAATCTGCTATGCACTGTATGTGTCCTGATGACTGCAGTGCTGGCTGGTATCTCGAGTGGGGACCTGGAGGCCAGGGAGAACAGGCACATGAGAAGCATCCTGGACAAGTGATACAGATGTGGAAAGTGTAGCTAGCAGATACAGAATAAGAGTAAAATCATGTTTAATTCTATTACTACACACAGCAGTGTGCAGGGACAATGGCTCCCTTTTTGGGACATACTTATCACCTGCAGAAATGAGCTACAGGGGAGGGGGAGCATAGGTTGGGCAAGAGACAGGAGCATTGCCAGAGTTGCAGTTCTGGTCCCTGCCATCTGGGATGCCTCCACCTGGTCTCAGTGCAAGAGTGCATCCCTGCCCTTCCACCAGCATTGGTACCCTTACAGCAACTGGGTCCAAAGAGACACCTCCCCAAACTTCAGGAACTTAAGCAAGACCAAGCACCAGCTTGAGCAGTAAATTTCCAAAGTTCATCAGGAGCCCATCAGTTCACACAACTTTTAATATAAACATCCCTCTGTAGAACTGAATCAAGCAAAGACATAATTTTCACTCAATTGTGATTTCTGAAACAGTCCTGTAAGTCTGAAAAAGCTATTTTAAGTTCTGGCAAATTAAGAACACAATCAACCACAGAAAGTCAGTCAGGAGGCTTTGTTATGACAAAATGCTTTTGGCTAATGAAAATATTTCAGCTAGAATCTGACTCTCTCAAACATTTTGAATGTTTTAGATACCATTAAAGGAAATTCTGAAGTAAAATAATGGTGAATCAAAGCTACTGAAAAAAAAATCAAAGTGACAATTTAGTTTTTAACAAAGTACTTTATTAAATATTTCTATATTACACAAATATTCTGCAAAATTTCCATGGGTTTGTGAACTGATTCATGGTTGCTACAGCAGCTCTCTCCATTTAAACAGAGCTTTTTTCTTCATTTTCATTCATTCAGTCACTGAGAGTTGAAACTATACAGAATGAACCAGGAAAGTCTGAGAACATGATTATTGAAAGATTGAAAAAATAGTTTTGGGTGACCTTGGGTTTTCTTTCCTTTCTTCTACTTTGGTCCGCAGCAAAAAGTTTTTGTGAGAGCAACTCTCCTCTGTTCTGGTTCAGGGGAGTTTGGTGATTATTTTGGTTTCAGTTTGCTGAGCATTAAGACTCCTATCTTATTATTCTGTTCTGAAATGAATTGAACAGGTCAAAGTGATTCCCATAACACTGAATTTGGGACTGAAATTATGTGACTTGTAATAATGTCAACCTTTTCTTAAACGGAAGGTGTCTTTCACAACCATAATGGAAACAAGCAGTACCTCAAAAGGATGGATCAATGGATCCCTGTGGGGATGAATCTGATTTCACAGGTAACAATGGAAATTAGAGGCAGGAAAAACATTGGAGACATTAGTGTTAAATGACTGTAAGTAAAAGGAAGACTAATTTCTACATTTTCAGATAAACAAATATGCACATTTAGAATTGTCTTCAGTTATGAGTATTATACTGGCAGTAGTCATCTTACTTTAAATGCAGCAAGACCGATTACAGAAGGTCAGGAGCTGGAATTTTACAGTTATTTTTGTATCTTATGCAAATTTCCTTTCTAGCAGTTGCTGTTTGGTATCTATTTGCTTTGTTAAAAGCAAACAGAGAAGAATAATTAAATATCTAATAATGATTGAGAAGTGGAATGAAAATAAAATCCAAATTTGCTAAAGCTAAACAGGAGGGGAAAAGAAGCATATTAATGTGTGCACACAATGTCAAGATGGAAAGAGCCATTCTAAGCTATTACACTGCCCCCATAAAGAATCTGAACAGGCACACTTTACTCTTCATCTGGAGGAAAAAAACCCTGAACAGAGAAATTACAACTGAAAGTGTACCATCTTAAATACAGCAGATGCATGTTTTTGAACAAAATATGCAAAAATATGCTATCTGCTGGGCCTGATGCTATTTTTTCTTGTCTTCTAGGAACCAGTCTTTTCACTGAATCAGGATGACCACGGGTTTTGTACACTTTCATCAAATAAATTGAATAGAAATCGCCACACTACAAGAAGGTAAACATCATTTGAGTTAAGGGGCGTGCTAGCAAAAAGTAGAAGAAATCATCCCCACAACACAGTTCCAATTTTCTATCTCTTCCAGCAATGTTTCCCCAAATTGATATTATTAGCACATACTAATGAAGTGATTTTTAAAACAGTTTCATATCATATGACTTTTTTCCAAAATTGTTTAATATGACCTTGACTTGGCTTGATTTGGTTTGTTTCAGTTTCTGTGGGATTTTTTTTTTTTTTTTTGGGGGGGGGGTTTGTTTTTTTTTTTTGGTTGGGGGGTTTTTTTTTTTTTTTGG